>JADHKT010000216.1:0-26237 GCA_019925285.1 Graphium sp. VPRI43844 | reverse complement strand
CCTCGGCATTTGCATGCCCCAGTCTCGCATGCCAAACTTCTTGAGTCGATGGTTGCGCAGAGGGTTTGTTGGTGCGTGCAACCATGACGTTTTGTTCGATCGGCTTGTAGATGTTCGAGCCGTATTCGAGTAGATATAGTCCGTGCTCCTGTTTGGTGAAGCACATGATGGACTTGTCCTGGCGACGGATGGCTCCATCGGCGGAATTCCAGGAGTAGCCGAATTTTTGAAGGATCGTGCCAGATACGACGTTGATGTGGAGATCGGGGATGTATCGAGCATTTTTGAGGGTTACCAGGAAGGGTTTCGCAGTTCCATCGTTTGTCCAAATTTTGACATTTCCACGGCCTGGCGAGATTACTTCCCGTCCAACGGTTCTGATCTCGAGGGGATCGGCGATATAATCTTCGAACCGCTCGATGTTGTTGAAACCGTGACATGTGGCTCCTGAGGTGTAGATGACTGCGTTGATAAGCGAGTCATCGTTTGTTGCTGCGATTATGACCCCCACAGTTTCGTGTCGGTCGTTTCCTTCAGCTTCCACATTGTGATAAGCTGAGGCTTTCCTGGCATTTTCAGGGTTTTCCAACCATCTTGTTGCTGATTGGATCGCCTCTTCTGATGCTCGCCATGTGAAGGATGGGGCGAGGATCGATTTCACGACGTTGCAACACTCGGGCTTCTGACACCTTGGGTGTTGACGCTTGCATATGCTGCACGTCGGTTTGGTTTTGCTCGGGTTTGACTTCCTGTCTGATTTGGCCTCCTCTTTTGGAGGTTTTCCATTCAGGGTGACATTGATGCTTGGCGCAACGCCCTTTCCTTTGAGTTGTAGGGCGGGGATGACCTTGATTAGCATCCAGTCTTCGAAGTCGGGGGGGGTGGTTGTTTCGGTGGCGGAGACAATTTTCGCTGAGATTCCTGAATCCCATCTCACAACTGCCTCGTACACTCTGTCGTATGGGTCTCCCATTGTTTTAATGGGAATCCCGAGGTCCTCAAATTTTGGTGCAAGGTTGAGGACCTTTCTTCCCCAGAGCTCGGGGTCTTCGGCCTTGGTGATCGGAGTATTAAAGATCGACTCCCATTGGCGACGTAAGTCGCTGGTGTATCGTTCTCTATCCGGAATTACGATGTTTTCAAGAGTTTGGATTCTGTCATGGAATGACATATTTCCCTTCGTACGGCGTTGGAAGATGCCGCGGTATTCAGGGCCAATGCTTGCGGCGATTTCTCGTTCAATGCGAACGAGAGATCGTGAAGCTTCATTGAAAGCTTCTTTTCGTAACTTGTACCATTGTAGGCTGTCCGAGTCGAAGTCTTCGTCATCTCGGTTGGGGATTGTTGGTTCCTTGAGTTTCTCAAGGTCCCGTTCTGATTTAATGGGGGAAAGGAGGGCGTCAAGACGTTCTACCTTTAGCCTGATGAGCAAGGCTTCTTTCCATTCGAAGAACACTGACTGTTCGTTCAGGAGGGGTAAGCTTGAGATATGTGCCATTGTGTGTCGATTTGTTCGAGCTTCGGCTTTGTTTTCGAGCTTTTCGTTCTTCTTTTGGGTATGAAATGATAGCTTCCTTGGTTGTTTTTTAAGGATGCGATTCCGGGCTCATAACTGTCAGAAATTGAGGGTATATTTATGGAGATGAGGGGAAAATGATTCTTGATTTTATTGTATTGAAGGCTTGATTCTATCTTCATCTATTCTGGGTTTTAACGGGGTTTTTATCATGCGACAGAAGTGGGGAAAATCTTTTGGTCAGGGGACTGGTTTGGCCTCTCGGGGTGTTCGGAGTCTCCGAACGGCATTTGGAGTGCTGAGGTATTTGGAATACTGATACATTGGTGAAACCAGGGATTCCGCTAATCCAATGTGGGACAGGATTATGATGATCCAGCCATCCTTTGATATTATTACCAATTGATTCCTCACAATCCGTTCGTCGCCCTTTCATCTGCAGGTTGTAGCTGCGATGAGACTTTTAACCACACCATCTCGACACGAGTTGAATAAGAATGGGTGGTACATAGGGTCATAGGCAAAAGAAGACAGGGCTCGTGAAGATAAAAAAAAGACGTTGTATAGCATGGCGCGTCTCAAGTTTGGACGTCTAGGTACGATTTATGAAATGCTATAAAAAATAAAGAGAATCGACCCGGAATATGCATTTTCATTGTGTACTTGTTCCTTGTGTCACATGCCTGAAAACTTTCCTAGAAGAAGCTTTGTATCAAGTGTTAGGTCCGCTCAGTGCATCGTTCTTCGGGGTTGTGCTGGGTGTGTCTTTCACAGTTCGAACAGCAGTGTGAATAGCTTGCCAGTCATAATCTTCCGAGCCATATATCCTCTGGCGTTTGAGCAGCACGACATGCTCATTATCAGAACCATCGATGTCTCGAAAATCTGTCTCCGAGGAACCAAAAAGACGCTGAGTTGATCTCAGTCGCCAGGTAACTTGGCCATCTGTGGGCCGTGTTCTCCTATCCTGATAATCCGAGGATAGAACGGGGTAGATGTCTTCTAGCACTTGTCCAGGTGAAATAGCAGTGTTGAGCAGCACAAGATGGTCCCTTGGGTTCTCTGGTTCTGCAGAAACGTCAAAAGGCTCGATTATCCATGCGCGCTTTTGCCATGCAGGAACATTGATGAGGGCAACGGGCATGGCTACCCATGATTGATTGCTTGTTGTTTCTATAATCGAGTAGTCATTGTCTGATGTTCGGATGATACGCGGAGTGATGGTGAAGAACTTGAGTCTCGTGTCGGCGATGGCGGATAGAAATCGAGTGACTGCATTTATTTCCTGTCTATCATGTTCTACTTCTGGCTTGAAATGAGAAATGATTTCCCTCGCCGCAGGCTCAAACCCTGAATCTATTGTATCGCCAATCACGCCGTGGAGCCATGTCTGTGACGAGTTTTCCATCACGTCTGGAAAGCGAATCATCCATTGGAGCCCGCAGTCAAGTCCAATGGCGAGCCATGTTGGGAAGAAGCTATTTATGGGGCCGGTGTCATTTCCTTTTATTCTTCTCTGTGACTCTTTCAAACGGTTGTGTATGGACTGGACGTTCGAAGATGCTCTATTTTCCAGTTCCCCAACTAGCTCAGCCAAACCAAATTTCTGAATTAATTCATCTGAAGTCGTCAGAGAACCGGACGAGGGTGGCTTTTGTTGAGACGATATTAGGACAAGGTCAAGTTCGATGAAATCTTTTGTGATGGTAGTGATAGACTCTTCAGGTATGCCTGCCATCCAGCTACCTCTGTCCAGGATGGTCTGCAATGGCTTTTGGACCCACGAAACCCGCACACGACCATTCAGTCCTTCATCAGTTCTCAACTTGACACCATCCATGATGAGAGGTGTAGCATCTCCAGCTGCGAGTACCAGTAACGCAAACTTCCAGATGAGATCTTCTTCTCCGGAAATTTGTCCCTTGAATGAAAGAGGAAAATGGGACGTGTTCAGGGCGATAGACATCATATCTGCCTTCACACAACACCCCAGAGACAGAATGCTGACGAGATGCTGCATTGGCGATGTCTCTTCTTGTGAGTTTGGCATATGGCGTTGCAGGCGCCACCACAATTCCCGGAGAGTGGTGGGAGTTGGGTCATTCATGCGCTGTGAGATATCAAGCAACGAATCTAGATTTTCACTATCTTGGTTCTTTTTAGAGAGGTATAGAGCCAGGTAGTGTATGAAGCGGAACTCAAACTCGAGCACTCGTCCATCGTGGCCGTAGCAGAGGAATAAAGGGTTGTCGACTTTTCGATGTTGTATCACGCGGCTTTCGTGGGCGCACCATGCGCGCTCGTGCCAACGTGCGCTCAACATCTTTCTCGCAAAAGGATGGACCCCCGAGAGAATATGCTCTTTACCCTCGCTAGCGAAGGCTTTCTCTGAATTCGGAAAATACCCGTAAAAGAAGTCTTCAAGTGCTTGTCCCGTTAGTCTGCGCTCTTTTATGGAACGCGAACAATCAGCGTAGAAGCCAGCATATGCAACACCTGCTTCCTGCTCACTCTGGTCTAACTGTACATCCTCCAAGAGGATTACCATGCGACGTGCCAAGCGGTATATAATATGCATGGCACTTATATGGATTGTTTTATCACGGTCGTCGGTTTGGTCGATACAGATCTTATCCAACCAGATGCCCTCATCGTCCGACTTCCGCGCCCCCATGACAGCCTCCATCATGGGACGCGAAATCTCCCATCCTGGAGTAATAGGCGTTGCAGCGGACGCTATCCTCCACTCTGGATAATGCCAACAGTAGCTGACAACGATAAATGATGTGATAGTTTCGGGCGCAGGCGTTGTGCAAATCATTCGCAAGGGAAGTTGCGTGAGGTCATCTTCTTTGAAATAAAATTCTTCGGCCACAGTAGGATTCAAAGTATGTAGTCGATCACAAATAGCGATGGCCCTGTCGTGACCGCTATGGGTTTGCTGAGCACCATTTTCCAACAGATTTTGAACATTGGTAGGGGAGAGGGTTACCAAGGCTTGGCCTAGTGGTTTCAGGGTATCAGCACCTGGTTGCGACGACATTTCACGGGAAGAAAAGACAATAGTCAAGATATTCCAAAGACACAAATCCAGATAATTGATCTCATCGGGTTTTCAGGGTGTCCGTGGAGGCGAAACGACCTGGACCTGGAGGGGAAACTGAGGTGAGGCGCAGCAATATTATCGAAGCCTCAGCCACAATTCCCGATTTGAATTAGTGTAAGAGAATCTAAAGAATGCATACGCTTCTTGGAATTCCAAAGGACAGCTCTGAACAATTGAAGTCAACTGTTCTAGAAATTGCGTTATTTTCAAAGTATGTAATAACCATGCTACATCGCCTACTTAGCAAAGACTCAGGTTACCACCTAACCTACCCAATTGGCCCACTCTGCTTGGAGTAAAACATAATTGTTGAATATACATGTAAAGTAGTTTGCATCCAATTCGACACAATCATCAGTTGCATTGCACGCACGCTCAAACATAACAAGATCGATCAAGAATTCCTTTCCCTCATTCTTCTCCATCGCCAGAAGTCTTTTGTCACATCCCTCAATTTATCAATACTCGCACCCTAGAAACTAATATCTCAGAAGACGTAGAGGTTAACAACTCCTTCATTCTCGGCAAGAAGCTTGCGATTCGTTCGCTTCAGGGCAATGCGCATCCACCAGGCGCACAGAACGACGCCGAAAGAGAACCCTATGCTAGCAATCATTGCCTTAAGAAAGCGCGGAGAGTCCGAATCAGGCCAGAGGTATGGTGTGTAGACACTGGCCAAGTTGCCAAAGGTGTTGCACATAGCAATGGCAACGGCCTTTTTCTCGTCAGTCTGTCCAAGAACAGAAGCAGTCCAGCCGAGGATAATATTGTTCACACCATAAGTGGCACCGACAAATATGACGACGCCAACGTAGCGAACCGCAGTGTTCAGAGTCGCGACAGACATGGCGAAACCCACAATTGCGATACCCTTGCTGATGGTTGTGTGCCATGTACGTTCGTTGAATCTTCCAGAGGAGTACGAAACGAGAATACTGGCGATACCGGCCACGATGTAAGGAGGGCAGGTTAAGACAAGTGTGATTGTAGTGTTGAAATTGAGTGTTTTGACGACAGTGGGCAAGAAGTTCTTGAAACCATTAGCCGACAAGTGGAGGTTGTCCATGAGACAGAATACCCAAGTGCGCCAGTCGGAACAGGCCTCACGCAAGCCAACCCAAACGCTAGTTCCCTCCTCGCGACGGCCGGTGGTATCTTCGAAGATACGATTGTGCGCCAAAAATCGCTCACGCTCGTTGAGCCAGCGGGTCTTTAAGGGGCTATCGGGTAGAAGGAAGAATGCGGATAATGAAACGCCGATGGAAACAGCTCCTTGGATAATGAACAACCTGCGCACGCGTTAGTTGGAGTGGAAGAGAAAAAAGAAGGAGGGGGCATAGACTTACCATTGCCAGCCAGCTAAGCCATGCTTCTTGTCTAAGCCGGCAAACACTCCAGCAGCGATGAGTCCGGAGAAGGCACTTGCAAGCATGTTGCCAGTGTAAAACACAGCCATGCGAGAGGCAATTTCCTTACGCGTGTAGAACTGACTGAGCATGTAAAGGGCACCGGGATAGAACTTTACATATACCATACAAGTTAGTCAAACAGGGCATACTTCGGTTTACAGAGGGATGAGGTGGAGAAATCTGACAGGAGCCTCAGTAATGCCCAAAAGGAAACGGCACACAAGCATAGACTTGTAGTCATGAGCTAGGTATGTGAGAAGACTGATAATTGACCATGTAAGCATGAAGCCTAATTTCGAGTCAGTATCTTTCCACAATACATGAAGGCGAAGTCTAATGAGAAGCTTACCAGCCATGTACCACGACGGCCTAACTCTATTGAGAATCATGTTGGATGGGATCTGGCCGCAAAGATAACTATTTTGGTTCTGTCAAAGCCCGTATTGGAAGGAACATCAAATGAACAAGATGCTGGAAGAGCATACCCGACAAAGAGAATGGAAACACAAGTGTTGTACTGAGTTCCCTTCAAGTTCAAGTCTTTGGAAAGCGAGTTTAGCTTTCCATTAATCATGGCATTTCGATCAAGGAAGTTGAGGAAGTACATGAGCCATAGAGTTGGCTACAATATTCAACAGTCAGCACAAGAGGTCAACATCAATGAGAAACCATCAAGGTGGAACACGGTCGAGGCGGATGAAAGGCGCTTCGTACCAGAATGTACAGGTCCAACTTCCTGACGAGAGCGGTTTCTTCGGGACTAAGCTTCGTCTTGGCACCGAACTTGTCCACGTTCTCAGGAGCACCCGCCTTCTCAAGCGTAGTCGAGTCGATTGTATTGACGCGCTCCATCTGGTCAACGTTCGTCTGCGAGTCCTTTTGCTCAAGGGGGGACTTTGGCGACGCCATCGTGTACTGTCGTGCTGCGACCGAGAAATTCTTAGGGGAATTGACTGGACAGGTGGTTGAAGAGTCGCGATGGCACCTGAAACCCTTTCGTTTTCATGGAAGGGTAAATACAGGCTCGTCGTCAAAATATACTCAATTTGAGATGTTGCTCGAGGTCGTGCTTTCAGAATGCGGCCTAGGCCGTTTACAGGATGGACCACCCCTCTTGCTTCTCCGCATCGCTGACCCTAAATCCTATCCCTGCCACTTCTTTCTTTTACCCCATGGGGCATTCCCGCTTTTCCGTTGTGTGGGGTCTGGGGAAAGGAGGGTGCCGGAAATCCTGTCGATGAACGGAGGGATTCTCTAGTCATCTATGGGCGAGATGGTGTGTGGTGTTTCCGTTGCGGCATTGTTGCAAGGAAATGGGATGACTTCACGGGCGAGTGATTCTTGATAGCTTTTCCAGTGTCGCTGTTGATCCTTTCTGCACCCGGAAAACCGAATGTGCCATTTGCCAAAGAGATGACTATGGCGCAGGTTTCAATTGGACGATTCCATGAACCATTTCCTATTCTGGATATAAAAAAAAACAAGCATTTTAGTCCAAGTCCTTTTCAAGCTTAGTTTACTTGGAGAATGGAGGGGTTGTCCATCTGAGACTGCCACTCCCCATGTCATACGACATACAGCCATCAAACTGAACTCCCGCACATGACGTTATCTTGGAATTTTCTTTGTGACTTTTATGCACTACTGTTTACCACTCCCGAATCTCACCACCGGGCCCAATGAATCCAGGGCTAACCCATGCCTTTGCGTCTTTGGAAAGCTCCCGGACTTGTGCCTCATCAATCTCAATCCCTAATCCTGGCCCGGAAAGGAAATCAATGTATCCATCAGTGA
Source organism: Graphium sp. VPRI43844 (assembly GCA_019925285.1). NCBI lineage: Eukaryota > Fungi > Ascomycota > Sordariomycetes > Microascales > Graphiaceae > Graphium > Graphium sp. VPRI43844. Next base: position 18,412 of record JADHKT010000216.1, on the reverse strand, counting down.
CCTTCCACACCTCTGGATTGAGAATGTAACTTGACAAGTCCTGTCCAGTGCTATTATAGTGAATGCCCAAACTCATCTCTTGAATTACAAAGCTCGGAGATGCTAGGTCAACCTGCACATTAGCCGCCAACGCAATGGGGCCTAGAGGACAGTGCGGAGCCAATGCCACGTCGTATGTCTCGCACATGGCCGCTATCCTGTGAATCTCCGAAATGCCGCCCACATGGCAAATATCCGGCTGCAGGATGTCAACGCACCCGGCCTCCAAAAACGGACGGACGTCCCATCGACTGTGGAGACGTTCTCCGAGAGCAATCGGACAGCTGGTGGAAATCTGCGTAATTCCGCCAATGTGCTCCGAAAGAAGGGGTTCTTCGATGAAGAGTGGGCGGTGTGGCTCGAGGGCTTTGATTAGCTGTCTGGCCATTGGCTTGTGAACGCGGCCGTGGAAATCAATTCCGGCATCCATGCCGAGGGCCTTGACGGTCTTGAGACGTTCGACTGCGTCGTCGACTTTGGATGGTGAATCTAGCCACCCGAGGTCTTCTGTGCCGTTCATTTTCACGGCTTTGAAACCTTGGTCTTTGCGAGCGAGACTTACAGAAATTGTTAGATTTCAAGTTTAACATGCTCTTCTTTCCTTGGTACTTACGCTTGCTTCTCGACGTCTCCCGGACGGTCGCCGCCAATCCAGGCATAGACTTGAACTTTATCCCGGAGTCTGCCACCAAGAAGTTGGTGGATTGGCACACCAAGCTTTCGAGCTATTTTTTTCAGAAATTTGTTAATTGGCTGAGATTTACAATGTAGCAATGTAATGCACATACCCTTTAGGTCCCACAAAGCAATGTCAATTCCAGAGAGGGCACTCATGAAGACTGGGCCTCCTCGGTAAAATCCCATTCGCCATGACATTTGCCAGATGTGCTCAATGTTGCTACCAAACCCCCTTCATTAGCTCACTGTAAAAACGAATTAAACAAGGAGAACTCACTCTGCTTCAAGGCCATTGTATCTCACAAACCATGCATCCAAACAGCCCTCGACAGCCTGGGTATGACCTTCCAAAGAGGCCTCTCCCCAACCGGCATTACCATCCTCATCTGTAATCTTTACGAATAACCACCGAGGTGGTACTCGGAAGTATTCCATAGTCTTGATCTTCGCCATAGTGATTGTGGGATGGTACGGATAGCGATAAACCCAGCAGGGACCAATCGGATATGTTCTGATGAGGAGTAATATGTTGGATACGGCACAAGCAAGGTATTCATGTATGTTTTACTCTGTGCAAGTGATATGGAAATCAAGCACGGAACTAAGTTGTTTTAAACAGGACAAGTGTGGATGTCAAATCACCTACCGACATTCTGTACCTTTAGTTTACAAACGGAGGGGGAGGGAGTCTGGAGTAACGTTGTTGATCTACCGACTATTCTACCCTTTACGTATAAAGGAACATCAGGACGGGCGGGGTAGGTTACTCTGAGCTTTTCCGTAGTTGCGGAGGATGATCCGTCGGGTGGAGCAGCATATCCGGAGAAACGGACAGACCTAGATGGCGCATGCCATGTCCTCGAGAAGCACGGAAAAGTGAAAAAGTGAGCTATTGGAATCTATTGAATCTTCTACCAAATCATGATGTTCTATTTCCCTTCAATATCCGCTATGCTGTGCCCTTCAATTTCCGTTGCGCTTCTTTCCAAGTTTCCACCGCTTTCCGGAGGGTTTTCGGGTCCGACTCTCCAAAGATATCGATGCCGAGACGAGCGGGGAAGTTATACCGATGGTGTCTGTCCAGGGAGTTGATCTTCTCAAATACATCCTGGGGCAGTTCGAAGACTGAGTGTGCATCCAATTAGAACGGCGGCATGGATTAATAATTGGCAATGAGTGGGCTTTACCTTCGAGATTCTTGGTGATTCTTTTTGGGGTCACAGATTTGGGCAGCACGACTGTTCCTCTTTGAATAGCCCAACTGATGAGGAGTTGCGCTGGCTCTTTGTTGAGAGATTCGGCGAGGTCAATCACCACTGGGTCGTCAACAGCTCTACAAGTAGCCATATTAGCAATGGCCTCGGAAATATTCAGACTCCGAAAATTCACTTACCGAGGAAGGTTGTAAATGTTGTTTCCAAGAGGACTGTATGCAGTGACAAGGATACCCTAGAGTCCTCGTTGTTAACACGTGAATTTTTGGCGAGATACTTCATTCCTTACATTTTCCTGGCTCCATTTCAAAAGCTCTGGTTGCTGGAGGTAAGCATGGGCCTCGATTTGGTTCACAGCGGGCTTGATTTCGGCAGTCTTCCACAACTCTTCAATCTTTTCTTTCGTGAAATTTGATACACCAATGGAGCGTACTTTTCCCTTCTTGACAAGGTCTTCCATCGCCTTCCAAGTCTCGCTGATGGGAACATCAATCACCGCGATTTCCTCGGTTTCAGGATTGACGGGAAATCGGGTTGCATCATCTGCTATTTTGAACGACACAGGCCAGTGGATCTGATGAGTCGTGTGTCAGCCTGCTTTCTTGGTCCTGTTGAATCCAAACAGTTATTCTCACAAGAAACAAATCCAAATAGTCTGTCTGGAGATCCGCAAGAGTGATATCTAAAGCCCTCTCCACGTCTTCGGACTTGTGGTGAGTGTTCCACAGCTTGCTCGTTACCTTTGTTAGACGGTTAGCTATTTAAGGATAGTTATCTTCAAATATAAATGCTGTAAAATTATGTATGCACGTACAAATATATCTTTTCGGTCAACTCCCGACGCCTTGATGCCATCGCCAACTTCCTTCTCATTGTCGTAACAGGCTGCGGCATCAATATGTCGATATCCAGCTTGAAGTGCATGCTGGACAGCATTCTTCACCTCATTTGGTTTAGATTGCTACACTCTTAGGTCAGCACATGTGCTCCCACGGTGTATCTGATCCCAATATCCTACCCATGTGCCCAGGCCAATCGCAGGGATAGAATGGCCTGATAGAAGCTTAAAGGATGTTGGCAGGGGCATGGTGAATTAGTCGTTTGGGTCTGGGATTAATTGTTGCGGTGTGTGTGAGATCGGATCTCGAAGTCAACTTTTTCCGTCAATTGACGTTGGTTAATTCAAAAGGCACCCAGAGAGTGAAGTGCTTATATTGGGCCACCTCAATCCCAGAGAAACCTCTGGAATTATGTTTCCGTTTTGTATTGGCCACTTATCCGGCGTTGTTCCACTTTTCCGACACTTTTCCGTCCTCCATCCTGTCGAGAGAATTGGATAACCCCGCAAGCCTAGTTCTCTGCGACACGATTCGCACGACGAGCCCAAATGATTTGTGATTTACTTACTAGAATCATTCTTCATGTGTGGGCTCGACTTATTAGTGGCTTATATTAGTTGTTGGCCGAAGCCGGTAGTTTATTTGCACTCAAGCATCGATACTCTCGCGCAAGACAGCCACATAAGTTGATAAATTGGGAGTGATAGCCTCTCGTTCATCCTTTACGGGAACGCAAAACCAACCATTCCGAGCCTAAAGTGTTTCACTTTGTTTTAATTCTGGCCAGATACCTTCACAAGATGGCCACGACTTCCATTCCGCCCACCGGGGTCTTCGTTCCTGTTCCAACTTTTTTTCACCCCGCCTCTACCCTCTCTGCATCTGGCCTTCAAGCCAAGGTTGACGTTGAGACACAAATCAAGCACAGTGTGTTCCTAGCAAAATCAGGTATCCGAGGACTCGTCCTTCTTGGATCCACGGGCGAAGCAATTCATCTTACCAAGACCGAGCGCTTCGAGCTCGTAGTTGGTGTTCGCAAGGGTCTCAACGATGCTGGCTTTCCAGACTACCCCATTATGGCCGGTGTGTTAACGAACGGTGTCGACGAAACATTGGACTGGCTTGAGGACTATGCCAAAGCTGGCGCCCAGTGGGGACTCGTGCTAGCCCCCGGTTACTTTGGAAAGGCCGCGAACCAAGATAACATCAAGGAGTGGTACACCCTTGTGGCCGATAAGAGCCCAGTGCCAATCCTAATGTACGGGAGTAGTACCCTTCATGATCCCTGTAGATTGAAGTGCTAATACTAGAGGGGCATCTGCAGTTACAATTATCCTGGCGTCACCAATCAGCTCATCGTGGGAGCTGACACTTATAGCGCCTTAGCCCAGCATCCCAACATTGTTGGTTGCAAAATGTGCGACCTTCTTGCCCTACTCCTCCTCGCCGATGCTAACAAAACCGCGCTAGGTCGCATGGCGACGTATCGCTCCATGTCCAAGTGTCTTCAGACCCGCGCATTGACCATTCCAACTTCCGCGTATATAGTGGCTTTGGTCAGCAGCTGGGTCCCATCGTCTTATTTGGCGCTGCTGGTGTGATTGACGGCCTGGCAGCCTTCTACCCCAAGACCGTAGTCAAGCTCATGGATCTAGCTGAGAAGCGACCTGTGGAGCAGAGTGCATTGGATGAAGTGCAGAGACTACAGTATGCCGTAAGTCGGGCGGAGGATTACATTGGCCAAACAGGCATTGTTGGCATCCGTGAAGGCATTATTCGAGCAACGGGAATGGGGGCCTTGGAAGGGGGACGACTGCCACTTAAGGGAAGATTGGCAGAGGAAACATGGAAGTCGCTCCATGCCCTTCTGCTAACAGACATCGAAAGGATTGAAGCTTCACTGTAGATATATCACGATTTTAATTTCAAAGCAAGCCAATACAGCATGCCAAATCCAGTTATGTTGACACCTCCGTTGCCACTTTAGTGGAACTACTTGACGCAGGGGATCGAAACTCAAGACGATTAAGACGCCTATGTTTTCTCTTTCTACTTTCTCATCGAGTGGAGAATAACCTACGCCCTTCCAACAACATCCAGACTTTAGCAACGCTACGGATACGGATACAGATTCTCCCTTGTCCATCCCATTCCATCTCTTTCCCAAGGCAATCCTGCTCACTCCTTCCCCACTGTCTTCTCTCCGCCTCCGTGCTGTGCTGCATTTCCCCCGTTTCCACTATAGGAAGTGGAGAATGTCCCTGAAATAATATCGGAATACGGAGTACAGGGATCCTTAGCGCTAGAACAGGGCCTGGCCCACTGAAAACAGCAGCACCAGATTAAAGACATAAAATTGGTCATGCGCCCGCACTCCACGGATCAACACTATCCATTTCCGTCCCTATTTCCACCTCTTCCATCCTCCCATCATTCCGTCACACACACCGCAATTCCTCAACTGCTGCAGCCATTGATCCGTGCCCCATCAAGAAGAGATAACGGAGGATTCGATTTTGAAGACAAAACAAAGCTATGGATCTGGATACACACACGGAGGAAGGCAGACAGCCGTATCAACTGGCCTCGCCACCTCTATCATACCCGCCGAGCAACCGCCGTGAGAGACGGATAAAAGACAAGGACCGCGTGAAGGTCACCCGTGCATGTGACCGTTGCAAGAAGTATGAATCCCCATTCCTCATGGTCTGTAGCCCTGGGGATCTGACTTTCCCGTGTACCTGCTGACGTCCGGCCCCCCTCATAGACGGAAGATTAGGTGCACCGGAGTCCAACCTTGTGACCTCTGCGTCAGGACAGAGTCTCGATGCACTTTCAATTCATCGTATGCTCGGGGCCGCCAACCCGCCGTGGCGCATCGTAACTCGGTCTCCTTGCCGATTACCACCACCGGGGACCCACTGAACACCGCCATGGTTGACTCGTCTCTCATGTCCACGCTGGTTGTCTCGGAGGTATCCATGCAGGGTGCTCCTCCAGAGGGCTCGGCAGCTCAGATGGACACTACTTCTGCCACTGCTACGGCCGGACCCGCTGACCCGCCGTCTCGTGCGTCGCCCGAGCCCACCCAGACCGATCTCCAGGGACACTACGTCGGGCCTTCCTCTGGCGTCTCCTTTCTGCTTCGAGTGCAAAAGCGACTGCATCAGTCTGTGTCGTTCTCCGAAACTTCTTCAATCTTTACGTTTGGTGATGCTCCGCTTCCGGAATTTGATCCGACGTTCTGTGTTCTGTTATCAAGAGATGAAGCCACGCGATTGATGCAAAGATATTTCGATTTCGCCGTGCCTACACATCGGTTCCTTCACCGTCCCACTATGGAGGTTTGGCTTGAAGAGTTCTTCGATACCAACGGCACCATGAGAAGCAAGGTCAACGCCCCTGCTCGGATAGCCTTACTGTTCATGATCTTTGCCCATGCCTACACATACCAAACTTCTGAGCGCACTGGGCCAGAGAGCGATATGAGGTTTGTCACACCTTCTACTCAAGCATTCCCTTATTTTTTTGTAATCCATGTTAATCACTTGTGACAGTGCTCGCTACTATCTGGCTGCTGAACAGCAACTCTCCAAGGAGAGGGGTGCAGTGTGTCTTACCAGCGTCCAAGCACGGCTTTCCCAATGCTTCTGGCTCCTTTCCCAATCCCGAATCAACCACTGCTGGAGTCTCTTTGGTACGGCTGGCCATCTGGCGCTTGCCATTGGTTTAAATCGCAACCGAAATGCCGATCCTGGTGGCGGTTATAACTATATTGAGCTCGAATGTCGTCGTAGGACCTTTTGGTGCGCCTACAGTCTCGATAACTATCTCAGTGCAGCTCTTGGAAGGTCTAGAACTTTCCATGACGAGGATGTTGACCAAGAACTACCATCCTGCTCCGAGGATACTGATATCTACGTGGACCATATTGCACCACGTACCAGCCGTCGACAGTCTCTCATGCTCGCTCCCGTGGCACACATAAAGTAAATTCATCATGTGGCTGTCAGTAATTGTGATATGATACTAATGCCAGGCTTTCTAGACTTTCTCGAATCGTGAGTATGGTACTTCGAGATCTGTACTCTATTCGCCCTGTATCATACTCAAATCGCTGCGCTATGGCAGCGAAGCACTCGGTGAGCTTGAAGAAGTGGCGAGAAGAAATGTCACGCTTTCTTGACGCCGAGCACATAGACACCTCTTTGCTAATCCCCATATTCCAACGCCAACGGAATGTCCTCAATCTCTCGTACTGGCATTCTATGATTCTCACACATCGACCTTTCCTTCTCAGTAACTTTGCCCTTCTCCAGCATAATGGCAAAAGCCGCCACGATGCTGCTCGCCGTGAACAGACTGAGCAGAGCGTCCAAGAGTGTCTCGCGGCAGCAATGAACATCGTGAACACGGTGGATGATCTTGTACAGGCCGGCCAGATGTACCGTGCTTTTTGGGTAAGCTCCTTTTTCGTACGCAGACAATATCCAACCAATACTGATGAGTCGCCCTTTAGTTTACCACCTATTTCGCGTTTTGCGCTGTTGTCGTCCTCTACGTCTATGCGATCCAAAAACGATCGGCGCCTGTTGAAACTTATCTAGACTATTTCAACGCTGCAACTCGATGCCAAAACCAGCTTTCCAGCATCGCTGAAAAGGAGTCGCTGGCCTCTCGTTACTGTGTCGTATTAGAAGAGTTGCGAGTTGAGGCTCTAAGACAAACAGAGCAGCCCCACGACCTGGCCATGGGCCATAATGGACTGTTTCCGCGGCCTAGGACCGATCCTGGGCCGAATGACCTGATCGGAAATGGCTTGAATGGTGCGGGAGCTGGATTGGGCTTCTCGGATATGCAAGGCGCTCCAGATTTCAATGGATTCGATGCTAGCCCGAGCAGTTCGCTAGCAGACATGACCAGCTGGGGCCAGTTTGATTCAATGGTAAGCAATCAATACCAGTTTCCGATTTACAGCTTCTTAGTGTCTAATCTTGTCTTGCAGGTAGCATCCGGTTTTGGGGCGTTTGAAACATTGCTTAGCAACAATGAGAATATGAGCCTTGTATAATGCGATCGTCATGATTTAAAAATTCAAATAATGAAGTTTCATTGGATTTTTCACTCTCCTTCTACGACTTCTGCGATGCTACATATGCTTGGAGCCCTTCGAGTATGCAAAGGACGCCCTCTGCACCTGGATCGGGCACGAGTGTCCAAGCACTCTTCTCAACATAAACAGCTCTGCCGAGCGAAGCCTTCATTCCCTTTGTCGCCTCAACACCCTTCCTTGCCGCCGAAACAGCCTCTTCCAAGCTAGCGCCATCCACCAGACCTTTTACAAACGGCTCCAACGCATCCATCAATGTTCGATCTCCCTGACGCGCCGGGGTAGCTTGTTGGAGTTTCTGAAGTGCCCCTGCTGCGGCCGTAACCCAGGAATTGGCGGACATAACACCAGGGCCAACTAAGCGTACTTCGGCGGCAAGGGCAGCAAAGAAAATGCTGTAGATGGCTCCCGAAGTTCCATCCATATTATCTTCAATGATGTTTTCAAGTCCCATAATTACTCGGACCGCATCATCTATCAAACTTGGCGATTCCAAATACTTTTGAACTGCCAGGGCGCCTCGGGCAAGTGTTACGCCACAATCACCGTCTCCAACAAGACTATCATGCTCAGTAATTTGAGGCTCTGCTTGGATTAAGCGGCCGCAAGCTTCGGATATGGCGCCTTTAAAATCGGGCAAAGACACTTTTATTTCTGCAGTCAGCCCACAAATTTTGATCACGTTGGAAGATTTGAAAGATGTCAAAACGTACGTGTTACACCACTTGCAGCCTGGGGAGCGGTGTGTTCCTCTGAAATTTCGGGGGCATTGTATGCCTTGTCAACACGAATCACGGCCGAGCAATTCACGCTTGGCCATCCAACAGCATCAGTCTCTGCATCGAGGTGGACCAACATCTTTGGGGTCGCTTTGAGGAGCGTGATGCTGAAACCTGGCCCGTTCAAGCTGGTCATGTACGTTCCCTTGATTGTTCGGGATAACACAATTCCGCGAGCACCTAATAAATGATGTCAGACTGGGTAGTTCTATCGCCGGTATTCGCTCCTCGATGAGATTAAGTGAATCCTTACTTAATGCCTGTATAACCTTTGTGCTGATGCCTCCGAATTCAAGAGGCGAGACACCACCAAGATTATTCACCAGCAAAACCACATTTTCTGCGTTTGTAAAGTCTACATAAGCTCGATCTTCGTCATCCAACTTTAGAAGCTGGTCAAGCATGGCCTCGATCAAATCTTGGAGACTGGGTTGGGGCTTCAGGACCTTGCAACCAGGTTCATTATGAATTCCCATTCCTAGTTCGATCTGGTCGCCACTTGAAGTGATGGAGGCAGTTCGGCCGGGGATATGAACATGGTCAAGGGAGGCCCCCACAGTAACCAGATTCTCAGTGATGGCTTTGCCTAGGCTCAGCACATCTACGAGCGAAACTCCCGGTTCGGCACTATATGCGCCGAGAATCTTATGCACGAGCACTGTGCCCGCAAGACCCCGTCTTCCAACCTTTCCACTCATGAGACGCCCCACGGACACATCGTCATCAACAACAAGGACCTCCACGGGAATGTTTAACGTTGCTTTGGCGCGTTCAGCAGCGAGATGGAAGTGGAAGACATCGCCAGTGTAATTCTTGATGATCAGAAGAACACCCGCTGGGTTTGCAATTCGGGTAATTCCGGAAAGAATCTGCGCAACAGACGGTGATGCAAATATCGAGCCCGAGACGGCAGCAGTGAGCATCCCTTTGCCGACATACCCTGCATGAGCGGGTTCATGGCCAGCCCCTCCACCGGAGAGAAGGGCTACCTGAGTGGGCTCATGGGAGTTGAGCCATAGTGCTGCAATTTTGTTAATTAATGATTCCAGTGTGTTTGGATATTGCAATTCTTACTCTTCTTTGACTTGTCAAGCGAAATTGCAGGGTTGGTAATGGCCAAACTCTCGAGAGCGTCGAGGACTAAGCTCTCAGCTTCGTTGTAAAAATGCTTTGCCATTGTCTTTCCAGAATAATGCACAAATGTTTGATTGTTCCGCCTGAATCAGCAAGATTTATTCCTTGGAACCCGGACTAGGTTCTAATACCAACTCCTTTTCCATTCGCACTCCATTACAGGCAACTCAATCCAATTCGATTGGCATGTATAGGCATGACAGAAATCCGTGTTCGGTGTGGGTCACACGCACTGCATTGACGGAGAGGCTGGGGTCGGTTCTCCGTTAGAGTGTTTCCGTGAACTGCGCTTTTCCGTCCGTCCCGCATCCGCCAATCCGGCCGAGACGGAAATTTGCTATCAACGAGAAACGAATGAACGAGGAGACTTTTTACCCAATTCAGTTAATGAATGAAGGTGGGTAGACCCCGGTCTTTATCTTCTACCTCGCGCAACTCGCCCAGTGTTAGGCGAACCCTTCCGAATGTGCTTATTACACAAGCGAGGGAATCTTCTTAAGAGTCGCTTTCAGTTCACCTTTTTCCTTTTCGGCCAACCAAAGACCAAAAGACACAACAACTATGGCTATTCTAACAGAGGTTGCCACATCAGTGTCAACCTCATCCACCAATGAGAAAGCAACCACAACACATGTTGAAACGGTTCAGAATGAAGAGCCTAAGACCGTAACTGAGTTGTTTCTCAGACGGGTACAAGATGCGCCCGACTTGGATGTACTTTCATATCCTGCAACAGCACGCGGAAAATCAGACTACATCAATTATACCGCACGAGATCTTGATCGCTTTGCTGATGAGGCATCCCGCAAGTATGCTCAGGCTGGGCTCTTACCAGAGGTACGTTTTCCAATTCCTATCATTGATCTAATGATCCGTATACTAACCTCCAATTATAGCATCCATATTCAAGTCAGGCAGAAGTAGTGGCTCTTCTAGGCCCCTCTGACCTCAACTATATCATTTCGATATTTGCTTTGTCAGGCATGGGCTTTGCCGTCCTGCTACTATCAACACGTCTTTCACCAGAGGCATACTCTAACCTCTTGAACAAGACAAACTGCAAAAAGCTTATTGTTTCTGAGCGATATGCCGACATGGCCAAGAGTATCCAATTCCAGGAACCGCTCTCCATTTTCGACATCTTGGACAAGAATGCATACGACGTTCCCACGCCTTCAGGCCCACGGTTCCCACGCGTGATTCTCCCTGATGCGTCAAAGCGCGTCGCTTTCATCATTCACTCGTCGGGTTCGACTGGTCTTCCCAAGCCCATTTTCCAAACGCATCAGGCTTGTGTATCAAACTACTCGAGTGGCATTCCATACCGAGCCTTCTTGACTTTACCTTTGTTCCACAACCATGGAATTTCTACCCTATTTCGTGCTTTCTATGCCGGAAAGAAGATCTCCATTTATAATTCTAATCTCCCTCTTGCCGGACCTTCATTGGTTGAAGCCATGGCAGCCACACAACCTGAGAGTTTTCACTGCGTTCCATATGCACTGAAACTTCTCGCGGAAACCGAAGGTGGCATCGAGACTCTTAAGCGGTGTCAGCTGGCACTTTATGGTGGTAGCAGTTGTCCTGATGATCTTGGTGATCGTCTGGTTGAAGCTGGGGTTTACCTCGTTGGCCATTACGGAGCGTAAGTTGACTTCAACATGAAAGGCTTAACCGTTGAGCTTAACTGACAAGAGCATGATAATAGAACTGAGTTAGGTCAGCTGATGACTTCTTTCCGCGAGCCATCCGACAAGGCTTGGAACTATATGCGACCCATCGCAACTGCCAAGCCATATATAAACATGGTCCCTGTTGGCGGCGGAATCTACGAATGCGTTGTTCTCGACGGCTTACGTTCCAAAGTCCTTTCCAATTCGGACAATCCGCCCAATTCGTTCTACACCCGAGACACCTTTTTACCCCATCCGACAATTCCCGATGCCTGGAAATATCTAGGGCGTTTAGATGATCGGGTTACACTAGTGAATGGTGAAAAGGTTCTGCCAATCCCCTACGAAAACCGAGTCCGGGAACATGAACTCGTTCGTGAAGTGGTTGTGTTTGGAGTCGGCAGGGCTATTCCTGGGTTGATCATCATCCCTAGCGATAACTCCAGAGGGATGTCAAAACAAGAAATCCTTGAGGCGCTTACTCCTGTTATCAACGATGCGAATTCTCGAGCGGAGGCCTTTGGTCGGATTGCACTAGAGATGGTTGAAATTTTGGACAGCGACACCGAGTACCCAAAGACCGATAAGGGCACAGTCATCCGAGCAGCCTTTTACAGGCAATTCGAGAAGCTCATTGAAGAGATCTATACTCGTTTTGACGCACCCACCGAGCCGACAGGTGGAAGCTTCTTGACATTGGACGTACCACAGCTTGAGGAGTACCTACAGAATCTCTTCCGCGAAAAGTTAGGCTTCTCCCAGCTTGAAAAGACTACGGATTTTTTCGAAGCCGGCGTCGACAGTCTACAAGCTACTGCTGCGCGAGGGCACATCATGCGTGAGATTGATCTAGCTGGAAAGCAACTTGGCCAGAATGTTGTCTTTGACTACCCTAACGTGCAGTCTCTCGCAAAACACGTGTACTCCGTCCGTACCGGGTTCACAGTCGAGCAAGAAGATGAACTGCAGGTCATGGCAAAACTCATCGAGAAATATTCGACTTTTGCCGATCGCAAACTGGGCACTATCATTCCTCAGGGTGAGACAGTAGTAAGTTGCAACCGTTAAGTGATGATGACCATTTTGGCTTGAGCTAACACGTAGATAACAGATTCTCACTGGTGCAACTGGTTCTCTGGGAGCCCACATCCTGACACAACTTCTCCGTGAGAAGCACGTCAAGACTGTATACTGTCTTGTTCGTGCCACCTCCGACGACGAAGCCAAGTCTCGTGTCGAGTCATCACTAGCATCAAAACGCCTTCCAGCCCTTTCCCCCGATGAACAAAGTCGTGTCAATTTCCTCCCTACAAACTTAAGCCTTCCCGATTTGGGACTTAGCAGCGAGATCCAAGACTCCTTGCGCAAGTCTCTGACGACTGTTGTGCATTCCGCCTGGGCGGTAAACTTCAACCTCGGTGTAGCAAGTTTCGAGTCGCAACACATCCGTGGTCTCCATAATCTGATCAATTTCTGTCTCAGCACAGAGACCGTCCGCCCTGCACGCTTGTTCTTCTGTTCTTCCATCTCAGCGGCAGCTGGGACACCACTTCCTGCCTTGATTTCGGAAACATACATTTCGAATCTTGCACATGCTCAGAATATGGGATATGCTCGATCGAAACTCGTGGCAGAAACAATCATAAAAAATGCTTCGGAGAAGACGGGCATGATTGCAAGAGTTCTTCGACTGGGCCAGATTGTGGGAGATTCTGAGAATGGAATCTGGAATCAGACTGAGGCTATTCCTTTGATGATTCGGAGTGCTCAGATTCTCAAGGCTCTTCCTGCACTTGAAGAGGTAAGATGATGCCCCTCCAATCAAGCTCGTTCTTGTAAGACTAATAGATCTCTCTTTAGACACCTTCCTGGATGCCAGTCGACAAAATGGCCCGCGCCGTCCTCGAACTCACCAAGCTCGTCGGCGCACCACAATGTTCCTCATGCGGCGCTTACTCGGGCGACAACACAAAAGACACCAATACCCTGTACCAGGTACAGAACACTCGCCTATTCCACTGGACATTTGACTTTTTACGGCATCTCCGCGCCGCGGGTCTGGAGTTCCGCATTGTCTCGCAGCGGGAGTGGGTGCGCCTTCTTCGTGAGTCGGACCCAGACCCAGAGAAGAACCCGTGTATTAAGTTGCTTGATTTCTTTACGGATAAGTATGATAATGATCGGCCTGGACGGGAGGGATTGGTCTTTGAAACGACCAAAACGGCGGCAGAGAGTCAGACTGTCCAAGACGGGTTCGACGTCATTGGGGATGGTTTGGTTGGCAAAATGCTTGAGTGGATGAAGACTCAATGGTAGATTCAGATCGTCTTGCTGAATTTTCGGTTGCCTTGCATTTTCGTTTATATAGATTTTGTACACAGATGTTTGGTTCATGCATACATATTATGCATACGGTGAGGGAAGCATGGTATTATCAATAACTCAATGCAGAGTGAATTTTCCCTCACATTGAAAGACGCTGTATTTTTCACTATACTAAAACCCCAAATCTCTGAAGATAATAAAGCCTACCCCTGCCCAATATTAACAAGACATCGACCACCCAAGACAAGTGTAAGGAAGAGCAAAAGACAACAGCCAAGCAACCACAACTCAATTTACCCATGTGCACGCTTCTAAAGAATTCATAAGCAAATGATACTACAATTGTGTAAACCGGGCGTTGGGATTGGTTAAATACGCATTCACAAGGCACAAGGCACCCCTCCATTACATTCGTCCAACCAGGTAACAGGCGTTGATTATGTACCGCACGGAACCAGGAGAAGCCGAGCGTTGCTGCAGATTCTTACATCGCATATGCAGAAGCAGGTTACAACGAGCTTAAGTCCCATTTGCAAACAAGTCTCGGTGCATCTCTCTCATTGTAAACTGTAGTGAAGACAATCAGAACCGCCACTGTTTACGAAAGATTCAACTCAATTGGTTTCATTCATATCTAGGTCTCCAAGGGGTAACAAGCATTCGAGTTGAAAAACTGCTACAGTTAGTCATATGATTTCCTTCCGATCGGATTAGCTGTGGGACATTAAGGGCTGGATGTCAGTGGACATCCAAGGACACGGCGAGTACATGTGGCACATGGAGATCACCCTACGACTTGACTTACAACGTGCGTACATAACACTTGTGCAAGTCACATCGGGGGGCGGATAGTTGTAGAATACCGACGGTTAGATTAATATATAACCTATATTGTATATTGGTTTCCCGCTTCCACCACCCTCACACCCCGCTTCTATCAAGAACATTTGGTGTTCTTTTCCCAGGCCTGACTTGGATCTCTGTTTCCTTTGAATTATCGAATACACAGATGGAAAAGCATTTTGATATCTCGACTATACCATTGGACTTAGTGGCGGTTAGTATTGAACATCTTAATCATGATTCAGCAAATCTTGATCAACGCCCTGGGCGGCATCTTGTTTGGTTTCGTCTGGGTCCTTTACAAAGTGTACCAAGCTCGCGAGCCAAAGTTACCACCCTTTCCCATCATCGGCCAGTCGAAAGATGATGATCTATCGTGTGCTATACTAGAGGGTTTCAGCAAGGTATTTACTGCATTCCACATTCGTTGTCCATAAGACTATCTGACTTTCTAACTCCCATCTTTCTCTAGTACCCAAACGAACCCTTCATTGTCCCAACAAAACCGGCCCAGGTAGTCCTCCCCATGGCGCTTTTCCAAGAAGTAGCACGCGGTCCCGACGAGAAAATTTCCTTCGACAAAATGGTATACGACCTGTTCCTCGGGGACTACACACACGTGGGTAGTGGCGATAACGAGCACATCACTCGAGCCGTCCGTCGCGACCTGACCCGAAATATTAGTGACATCCTCCCCCTCATTCAAGAAGAGGCCAAGTTCGCTTTCGAGACCGAGATAGGAAAACCCACGGATTGGACATCCGTTCACCTATATTCCAAGCTTGTTCGCATGGTTGCCTACCTTAGTGGTCGTGTATTTGTCGGTCTCCCGCTCTGTCGGAATGAGGAATGGCTTCAGCTGTCGATTGATTACACTATTCATCTCGGTGAGGTCTTGCGCGAAAATATCAGTCTCAGCCCCTTCATGCGACCCATCGTGGCTCCATTTTTGAAATCTGTGAGGCAGTGCACTCACGACGTGAAGAGGGCCGACATACTTATTCGATCTCTTGTCCTCGATACAGTTAGCCAATTCGATGGCAAACGCCCTGATTCTGTGGAAAGGATCGACGACGAGATGATGGTCAAAATACATGATACTGAAGAGGACGCACTCGGTGGCAGCGGGGCTTTGCGTGCCGGGGCACAAGGCAGCTTCATCTCCTGGCTGCTACAGTACATTCCCATTCATAAACGTTCCATCTCACGTATTGGCCACGATCAGCTTCTTGTCTCCTTTGCTGCTATCCATACAACGACCCAGACTGGAATGGGTGTACTCCTAGATCTTGCCGCAAGGCCTCAAGATATGCAAGAACTGCGCGAGGAGCTAGCTGATGTGATTGACGAGGGGCTCGAAGGAACCGACGAGAACGGGCGACGCTACCTCACGAAGTCCGCCCTTGCGCGAATGCACAAACTAGACAGCTTCATCAAAGAATCGCAACGCCTAAGTCCACTGGGCTTCACTTCTGGAAGCCGAACTTTGATCTCCGACTTTACGTTCTCTAACGGAATGAGGCTCAAAAAGGGGACTGCCGTCACCTTTCCCCTGTGGGGAGTTTACCATTCCACCGACCCTGAGGTCTTTAACCAGGAATTGAATAGCAAGGTAGGAAACAAGGGCATCGAACATTTTGATGGGTTCCGGTATGCACGCCTGCGTACACTGCCGGGTTATGAGTCTCGTTTCCAAGCTGCGACGACGGGCCATGATGCGTTGAACTTTGGCCACGGCAAACATGCCTGTCCCGGTAGATTCTTTGCTCTCTACGAGATCAAATCGCTTGTTATTGAATTTATTCGGTATTTCGATCTTCGGATGAAGGGAGATGTTGAGGGATTGGGTGGTGAGCATTTGCGACCGCGGAATACGGTTGTTGGTACTGCAGCGTTTCCTGATATGATGTCCATGGTTGAGCTGAGGGCACGGGATCCTAATCAACTTCGGGTGTCGAGGTCGAAGAATTGATCATTAGTGCGGTCCAAGGATATTTCTGAATGCAATGAAATACTATCCGAATGATTATGGCCTGAGTATATTCACCCTAAATTGAATACATAAAATATGTTTTGCAAATAAAGCTACATAGTTGTATTCGTATCAAGTCGCTTAACTCCTAACTTTCTATCGAGTCATGATCTGTCGATTCACCAATCCCTGCAAGTTAAATAACGAAGCACGGGACCAACAACAGGAAACGGAGCCTTCCAGTCCATTACTCTAAGTATCATATACAGTTGCATGTCACACAAGGGTCCAGGTATTCCCATAAAATAACATGGGAGCTTGCCTATAGTTCGGGAGACACATTCGGCATACACGTAGTCAAGCCGTCTACGAACCCATAACGAAGTCAAAAGAAGGGACTCAAAGAACATAATTTTTGATGCATTGTAGTGTCTCAAGTGGGGGATCGTACGGATTGCGAATTTTCAATATCAATTCTGACGAGAGCAGGTCCTTGCAACACATCCCTTTCATCGCATTCAGCATTCTCTTCACCCATGCTTTGCAATACCAAGATACGGCCGATCTAGTCAGACTTGAACGGTTTGCCGCCTCCCTTCGGAAGACGGCCGATATCGCCAAGACAGCAAGCCCGGAGGCGGCTCCCGAAAAACTCTACTCGTTGCTCTGCAGAGTGGCGAGACTCTACATGAAATCGGCAGTCACGCATCCTGCAGAAGACTCGTTTTCGGGAAGCCTAACCATGTTTGGCGATGAAATAGGGGAACTTCCGTTTGGAGATAATCTTGGAGGATGGGAGGATGAGTGTGGACTCAGTGGGTGGTACCATGAGAACCAACAAATGATGGGATTGATGGACCAGAGTGTCAAGTTCTGAAATTACTTGACTTGTGTAGCGAGAGGAGAGCTGAATGAAGTCACTTGGGCTTTCCGACCTTGGCATCTGCGAGAGTGCAAGCGCACAAACACATAATAGCGATGCTGTTTAGTGTCCAAGGATGACGATCCTGTCAGCTATGCAGTGGACAATTCAACCGATTTGGCATGACCGTCTTCTAGGCTTAGCGTATCTGTGCACTCTGTCCCTGGTTCAATACTCCGTACAATCAGTAAATCCATCCAGGATCTAGACATCGTGGTTCCTTGGAGAGTTTGAAATGTCCTTCATAGCGCAAGTCTTAGCCAACCCACGGCAGTCCATGTCGAATGCAACGTTTGCCACTTGGGCGGCAAGGGAGTTGGCTGAACACCACTCGGGGCCTCTCCGCATCATAACTGGTAAGACTGGAGGCTTGATTCCCCTGCCAATCATTGACATCGAAGGATCTGAGGGCATCGTTGACCAGTGCACCAACCCGATCAGATATCTGGCCCTACTTTTTTTCAATTAATCAGGCCGATACTACAATTTTTGGCTTCCAATCAGTCCGTTTTGGCCGAAGGGACAGAGGAATATATAAGGGGAGGTGCGCACCCGGGGACAGAAGGAAGGACTGTAGGAGGCAACGAGCAATTTGAATACAAATCATCACAACAACTCCCCCGAACCAGAACAGACCTTGGTAGTGAGCAAGAAGTTGGACCTCGCAGCGAACTGCTCACAACTTGCCATTCAGTATCCTCGTTGGTCCATGCGAACTAGCCGGTAGAGCACATAACCTGACACAGTTAGACGGAGCTTATTGCACTTCTGCTCAATATAAAATTAGAGTTATCATTTATTAATCATTAATCATTGCATCGTATACTTGTACACATCGTGTATCGTCTGTGACTGTCTCCTCTTTAAAAGAGAGGAAGAATGCC
>JADHKT010000215.1:0-26412 GCA_019925285.1 Graphium sp. VPRI43844 | reverse complement strand
ATTGGAGAGGTTTTTGAAAAGTGTGAAGGAGGGAGGGTTATGACGCGTCGAGGGCTGGCACGAAAATTTAATTTAAAATTGGCGTTTTTTTTGACCTCCCACTGTACATACACTCTGCATGTGTCTAGGCATTCAGAGCTCATAGGTTGCCTCACACCACCCGCCTTAGACAGATGTAAACTACGGAGTACAAGTATTGAGTTTAGATTGGTATGACCTTGGCAAAATATTGTCCATCCAAAACGGATGTTTCATTTTCTGAACCTGTCTGGGCCGAGCCCATTCGATATTGCAAGTAATACGGAGTACTCGTAGATGAGAAAGTGTACACAACAGAAAGCAGATATATTCAGGCCATACTCAACTAAACACATTATCGGAGAGAAAATATGCACAATGTTCAATCATCATATTTGGCTTGCTGACTGGTTTGCCCATCTTCCTCTCGAAATAGCGAGACATCCAGTAGTGCAAATGCCAGTGTCAGGGTCGTTGGGCTTTCTTCCAAACAAGGAAACACCATTAGTAGTACCTGCCCTTTATTTGCCATTTCTTGGTCGTTACCGCCCAAGAACAGGTTATCGCCACTTTCAGGCAAAGGCTTCTTCATACTCTGTAGGATTGACAGCCCTGGTCGTGGTTTCTTAATAAGAAAGTGCCAGGGCTGTCTGTCCACTGTTCAAACGTTTCATCGACCGACAATTTCCCAACCGAATAATCCCAATTTCGCCTTTCGCCTTGACCCATGCTCCTCAAACTCCCCTATTAGTTTACTTGCTTGTGGCTAAGATTCGGAAGCTTGACCACAACCGACTGTTTTCTCACGATTCGGCCACCACGAGTTCTGCCAAATTTGTCGTCTAGGCCTTTATTCTATCGGCGCAGCCGCTGGTCTGGGGCGGGAACATATTACGATATTCCGAACGTATCGCCCCAGTATTTGTGAACCGTCACCAAGACGGTGGCCCTGGCGGCCTATACCGTATCGTGAACACCACTCCCTAGCCTCGCGCCGATATTTGAGAGAAAGTTTGGTCCATTTCTTGCGATTGCGGTAGTAGCAAGGCAGAGTGCAAAGGGAGTGTCTAGCAATTTGCGGCACGGCGACGGGTTAACCAAAGGCTACTACGGGCTAGGTGCCGAGGACCATGCCCAGTAGCACTGGCAATATGGTTGTCTCTAAGACCAAAGTTAGCCAAGTTCCGTTCTGGAACGTCAACGTGCCTGAGGAACAGCACACGGTCGACTGCCCCGAATTTCTCGTAGGCACAACCCCAAAAGACGTGTCGATTTTAGAAACTAGGGACGAGGACTACCCTATCATGGCGTGGCCTCAAGTCCAGGAAGTCTATCGAAACAACACGATAGACGACTTCAAGCGTCTTCCTTCAGACCTACGGCGCTATCGTCATTTCATATGGTGCATAAAACGCGAGTACGGAAGTATCATGAAATTTCTTATCACGGAAAGGCTTCATTGGCCGCAACCTCCAATACCCAGGGGACGCCCTTTTGAGTTTGACGAAGACATTAAGATTCTTTACAACGACTGGCCGTACGGCGTTGACAAGCGAATCGTTCATTTAGTAGTCTGGACGAAATTCACGCTTGACGAGATTCCCGGTGGCGATAGGCTCACGGATGAAACTTTGGCACAAATCAACAGATATGTTAACAAGACGTTTTGCTCAAAAGTTCCACCAGACCAGGTACGTCATGCAAAGCTCTCAATTGTTCCAGCCCAGATGCCACTTGTCCCAGAAAGCGTCGTCACTCCGCATTTGTCAGTATGGCAACATCTACTGACGATTCTTAGGTCATATGGTTCTGGAACTGGGGCTCACTGAAGTCTGTCGAGGCGGTGGAACATTTCCACGTCATGCTATTCGACCCCGATCCAAGTTTTGTCACAGAGATCACGAATGGCGATGTGCCTTTATGCAACAAATTGGAGACTCTAGGCCAATCAACCTTGGACTGACGTATGGCACCGTCGTGTGATGTCGCACCTCACCAGCGCACGGTTTCGCACATAACCTAAGGAGCCCGGAACACAATTTTGGGTGTATCTGCTAGAGTAACAGCAATGGGCTTTTCCAGGCCAATGGTGATTTGGCAGGCGGAGGCATCGGCATCACCTATAGAGGCCACGAGTTGCTGCTTCAGCGACTCGCTTAGGGTGGCAGCCAGTGCTTCCAAGGTTCCAAAATCGGAAGTCGATAGAGCCTAGAAAGACGCGTTAGAGATGAGTGAGACGATAGTCTGTAACAGAAGGTATATACCTTTTCCACGATAGAATGCAGTTGCACATGTACGTCTTCAACATGGTTCAATTTTTCGATGCTCACATCGGCACACATGATCTGTTTTTTCTCCCTCTCGTTGGGGTTGATTCCAATGAGTGTGGGAACGCGAATCTTGTGCAGCTTCATGGCTAAACTATACGCACCGACGACAGAGCCAGTTGGAGAAGGCACGAAGGAGGCGGAGCCAGTGAAGCTCACGCCGTCTCCTAGAAGAGCAGCTTTCGGTAGATGCAGCTTCAACGAGAGGAATCGGATCTTGTTAACATCTAAAAGCGGCTCGCCATCCTCGGCGGAAGCTTTGAGTGCGCCCTCAATGGTCCGATGGGTTAGGCATGACCAGACATGGTCAAGAGCAGTCCGCAACGACACATGTATGCCAGTATGACCCCCCTCGGCAATTAGCGCCGCCGCAATGGTGTCGCCCTCGACGGCTCCCAAAATAGCCTTGGATAACAAGCCGTAGTGCACCGTGTACGGGTCGACCTCGTCCTTGGCGCCGAACGGTTCACGGAGGGAAATCTCGACGGAGATGTGCAGCGGCTGTGCTTTACGTTCGCGGCCCCAGGCATCGTGACCGACATGGGCTATGCAGTGGAGGTTGCGGACTTGGACTGCCGATATGGGCTCACCTGCTGCAGCCCGTACGGTGAAGGAGGATTGGAGGAGGGGTGTGTTGGGGTTAGGGTTCTCGGTCGCCATGGTTGAATTAGATGTTGTAAATGTTTGTCTCCTCGTGAATGCCCGGGTATGAACACCTGGGGTTTTAGTATTAGGATTTGTGCACTGATTGGCAGGTTGGAGTGCGATGACGAGTTGGTTTTTTTTTAAAAAGTTATTTCGTGATGAGGTCGTGGGGTTTTTACTTGAAGGCCTGGCCAGGCCAAAAATATGCGTCATTTCAACCAGCCTCCTCCATACACCAGCTCCTACTTTGTACGGAGTAGTCAGCCCAATTTTGACCACTTGATTTTCCAACATCTGTCAGCCAACTTTGGCCAAGAAAACTCGTCACGATGCATGTGTTCAACACCATTTAGTGAAAGAAATAAAATAGAGAAATAAAATAATTCAATGAACGGAGTTCCGTAGGGGTTTTCAAACCATGGAATCCTAATGTGCAATATGGAGCGAGCATCAAGTCTTTCGCAGCCGGCTATTGATAGAGCTAGAGTTGGGATGGGGAATCGAACGCATCTGAGGCCTACCGGAGCTTTCGAAAGCAGATGTATTGAGGGAGACTACAGAAGTGTCATTTCGGGTGACAAGCCCTTTTGACGTGATCGATGTTGTTAGCTGAGCAGCAGAAACGTGAAGAAATGGAAGAAGAGCAATGAACGTGATGATATGGAACGGACAAGCGATCAGGACCATTGTGTTTGCATGGCTGAGCTGTGAGCCGTATCTTGGGGGAAATTGTATGCACCGTTGTCCATAGTTGTTCATAGGCTGCCGTGAATAGTATCGTGTAACTGGAGGTCTGGAACATGGCCGATTCGATAAGCATATCCTCAAAAAAGAAGTCTGGCCCTCGAGATCATTCATTACAGGGCGGGACAAGCTGGCTCGGTACGACAGGTAGAGTGGAATTTCCCCCATCGCCGGACTTTCAACTCGGACGCCCGGTTGGCTAACCCGAAGCCTATTGCATGCATTTAAAATCCACCAGGTCAATCTTTCCAACAAGCTGAGAAAGTGTTTTATTGTTCGTCGTCCTATGGACCACAACTTCTCCGTATGTTATTTCTTCGTCTCAGTCTTTCCATCGAGCCAGCGACTCGTCCCTCCTGTACCAATTGAAATAGAGGCAACCAGAGAAGCCCATTGATTGCTACGTGTACTCTACTCGAGTTTCTAGTCCTGCAGCTCATGTTTTGATTGGGGGGAAGACAATTCTGCGAACCTATTTCCATGCACAGATAACTTCTTTGCATACTCCGTACTCTGTACATGGTGGTGCGTCTTATAGACCTGTAAACGGCAAGAATTTGCCAAAGTCTGACCATTCCCAATTGGTCTAAATTGGCATTTTGATAAGAGGTCTACGGAGTAGTTTTTAATAAAATCTTGATAAACTCAGCTGTCAATCATCCTCGGGGAAGAGGCTGTGAATAAATGGCTTGTCTAAGACAGAGGAGACACTTTTGTCCAAGGACGGAGTAATACTCCGTACAGCTGCCCATTGCATTCAGACAGACCACTGTTGCCACTTTACTTGTAGATGCCCCCGAGTCAGATAGGTACCTGTACGGAGCACTGTCTGGCCGAAAGCGTGGTCAAGTGGTCAAGTGATCAAGAAGCAACCCTGGAGGCAATAGGGAGGTGTCTCGGACCTGCATGGACTGGACATATTACTCCGTATAAGGACGACGTTCTACCCTCGTGAACAAAGGTAATGCACCATTGCGGAGTGCACGAACCGCCGGTTCATACTTGTATCCAACGCCCGTGTTCGTGTTGCTTCGAGGCGGTGCGCCCCGTTCTGCCGATCAGAAACCCTCCCCTTCCTCCCTTTGTTGCAGCTGGTTACATGGATGTCGCAATTAGAATTAGAGAGGAGCGGTCGATAAGTCCCATTAACCCATCTGAGGAACCTGTCCACCAACTTTCACATTCCCCCTTCCCTTCAATCCCTCCAAGTCCCACAAGGGCCGAGTCTCTTGCCTAGGGTGTAGTAAGTTCTACGGACTGAATTTCGCATGACAGCGGCGCGCGCTGGTAGGTGGGGGAATCGACAGCAAGCTCTCCATACTCTGTAGTAGTAGGGTGGGAGGGGGGAGGGGGGGGGGGGGGTTCAAGGTTATCGGGATATCGCATCTCTCCTATCGATAGTAATAACGGCTACGCCTGTTCGCTTGGGGCCAAAAGCACATACGTACTACTCCGTACACCCTGGTCGCCCCTTGCAGAATACCACTTAACTGGAGTGGCCCCAAGGTTGCATCGATTGCATCGGTTTCCCCTCTACTCCGTACTAGTTTAGTTTACTTGTTCCGTCTTGGGAAACAAAAGGAACGAAAAAAAGCAAAATTCCCAATTCCTGGCTGACTAGGGGCTGGCCCTTTTTGAAACAGTACGATTCGTTTGGTTCGCCCAGCTCCGAAAACCCATCCTTGCTAAAGAACTAAGGCAAGGTACAGAGCAGGAGTAGTACCGAGCAATCGATAGCGACAAAGTGGTGTCAGTTGATTCAAAGACGCATGGACTTTACATGTACGTCACAGCCGTGGTCCTATTACACGTATCTTCGGGTCTGAGTACACCCCCTTTGTCGATATTGAATCGATAGTCTCCCATATGTTTGAACTTGTAAAGATCATCCCCCCATACGGAGGACCGCTTGGTTGGAGAGAAGCGGCACCTTTGAAATCATTCGATCAGCTGCCCATTGGCCAGCCACTCCCTGTTTCTCTCTCTCTCTCTCTTTCTTTTTTTCCCACATCCTATTGTTCCTGGTTTCTTTTTGCTCAACTTTATCGATAAGTTTTGCGATGCGGACCCTCGGCAACGATGCAAGTCATACGATACGGAGTAGACGGAACAGGGTACGCTGTGACCAGGAGGGGGGAAACGAAGATCAAGACACGCAGGATGCAAACGTGGGCATGCAAAAGGACAAGGATATTTGCCTCACAATCTTTCTGCCTCATGTTTGATCCCGTGCAGAATGATTTGGTCTCGGTAAAAGATAAAAGTTGTCCCGCTTTCGAGGGGTTTATCTGCAGAGGGACGGCGAGACGCCCTGGTTTAGGCGTTTGGGCTGGCCATTGTTCCTGGCGTCAACTGCGGGAAACAGAATTAATGTTTGCTTCCAGTTAGTACTCCAATGCTCCAGTACTCCGTAGTAATAGTAGTAGTAGTAGTAATAGTAGTAACTGTTAGTAGAATAGGTTGAAGAATAGACGAGAAGCAGGGGGTTCGTGGTCGGGGGGAACCGCAAAGACCCTGAAATTACGGAGACGCGTTGCGGCAAGTTAAAGTGCTAATTGACCAATCATGACGCGATAAAACGCGTCTAGTAACCTACAGACCTACAGAGTACAAAGTACACTTTAAGTTGATCACGTGATTGGATGGCCGGCACTGGCATTGGCATCGGCATCGCAGCAACGAGAACGAGGAGAAAAAAAAAAAAAAGAAGAGAAAAACGGCCAAGTCGAAAGGCTGGCCACATTGTGACTGGAGATGGCGACTTTTCGAGTTAATATCGTCGATGTGTGTTTGCACAGATCCGGCGTCCAAGGCCTGGACTCCCAGTGGCGCTAATCCATGAGTTAGTTGCCTGGCCTGTACGAAGTACTGGGTGCTCCCGCGTGGACGCTTCTCGGGAGGAGAAAGGCTCAATTCCGCTAGTCTAGTACTCAGGCAAGTCGATCAAGTCGATGTTTCTTGTGTTAGTGGTGATCAACTGAGAGAAGCGCCACGTATTAATATAATATATAATAGTTAATATCTTCCTTGGACGCTTTCTGTGTACTCCGTACTCCGTACGCCATCGACCATGTAATAGAGATCGTCTGATGACTTTTTTTCTCTTCTTTTTTTCTTTTCGCTTTTCTCTTCTAAAAGCCAATAAATTCTATTGAATTGTGATAATATTATCTGCAATCTTGGGCTGCTTTTCTTGCCTGGCACAAGCGGTGGCACGGCAAGACGAGTGGAAAAGAGGTTGGAGGCTGGGGGAAACTGTGCCTGGACTTACATGTTCGCGGCTTGGAGGAATCAGTTCGCAGACTTGTCATCCCATGACCTCCCGTGTTCTTGAATTCCTGGTTATCATCTTATCTCTCTGCCCACACTTTCCCGGGTAAGCTCGAGCGGGAAGAGCGAAGAGAAGAGGGGATGTAGTATCCGGAACAGACCGCCCGCAACGAACCGAGCACTGGCCACAATTCCTTATCGAGTGATATATAGCCCTGTATTGGGATTCGTTGACGCAATCTCTAACAGTAGAATAGAAGGGCTCCGTGTCCAAGAATAAAATTTCCTTGCAGGAGGACTCACTTATTCCGCACTTCATATGTCAGACCTGTGTACACGGCTCAGCCCCTTAGTGAAAGAAGGGAGCTTTCAAACTTGTCAAAACTGCCAAAGACTGGCCAACTGGGGAAACAGATTCTGAAAAGGTTAGGGATGGCAGATAGGGGCAACAGTGATGGGCGGGACCTGTCACCACCAAGTGGCCGAGTCCAACACAGAGACAACCCCCCATTGTAGTCTATCTTATTAGGTCTCAACTGTCACCCATAGTCTATGAATTCAAAGTTTGGCCAGACACTTGACACTTGACAACTGACACTGGTAGCGACACAGACAACAGAAACATGCGGACTAATAAGAGGACGCTTATTCGAGGTAAAACTAGCATTGGTGCTTTCTACTTCCCCTTGTGAGCTATCCAGGTGTCGCCATCCAGGTTCGTCAAGATATAACGATACGTATACATAGCCTTCACGGCAGACAGTCCAAGGCTGCAGCCGTGACCCTTTGCTGGACAACTCTCGGCCGGCATGGCCAAGCAAAAGCTGGACCAATGTGGTGCGGTTGCCACAATGGTGGCCACTTCAAGAATGAGTGTCTCTCAATTTGAATGGATAATACGGAGTAGACAGTCTAACCAATGAGCCAAATTAATGTCTCTCTTATGCTCTATCCTACTCACTACAAGTATTTCCCTCGCTAGTTACTCCGTCGGACGTTGGAACACACTCCTCTCCCGTCCATCAAGCGTGTAAGCTGGGAAGAAATTGTACTCGGTATAATTGGTAACCGGGCTAGGCCCTAGTAAGTCTTTTTACAACTGAGCTACTCTGTACGGAGTATATGCCCATATTACCCACGGGTCATGACTCCATGTTAGCTGGAAGATGGAGTCGTTTGTTGGTGCTAATTGAGTTCAACCGAGATAGTTGAAAGGCCTCGAGGTTAAAGTAGCGGAATGATTCACTATGGGAGGGGCAAGGGCCCTCTGTCTCGACCGTCTTTCTAGCCCACTACGTTTAGCAGAGACATTGATCATGTACGGAGTAGACGGCTTTGAAAGAAAGTACGGTGCTCACCGTGGAGTACTCCGAGTTACTGTCCATCTCGGCACAATATACGGAGTAGGACACACTGATCACGTTCTAATGCTTGCCGAGAGTATTGTAATTGGGGTCCGAGGAGAACCTGGAGGATTGTGATATAGATACTTCGTATGCTGTAAACTACAACCTTTGGTTAGCACTGGCGAGCCTAGTACGGAGCATTATGAGCTTATATTTCTCGGAGAGGAGAAGAATAAAAGAGAGATAGTTGTACGGAGTACTCCGTAGACGGAACAAAAAAAAAGGAAAAAAAAAAAGACGACGGGCTAGACGATAGACGATGGCGATAGCAAAGAGGCAAAAAAGGGAGGCGTGAGAGAGGGCTGGGAAATGGAAGAGGGGGGTCGGGGGGGTGGTTGGGGGCGTGGACTAGGTCTTGTTAGTGGTTGAAGGCCCTAGTCCAAGACCCTGTAAAAAACAAAAGCGGAATCGACAGGGTCTCTCATCATGTGGCCCACCCTGGGAAAACAATCCGACCCACTTTAGCAACTGTTCCACCTACGGTCCCTGGGTGGGGTGTACCGAGTACTCCGCCTGTCGTTCACTTTGTCGTTCACTTGTCAACCCATCACCCCATCCTTCATCCGTGTCGCAGAAGGGGTGTGTGTCTGTGGCAGCGGCGCAAAGAGAAGCCTCAAAGACATGACGTGCGGATCTCGTAGCAATTCTATGGCCAAGTTGGTCTTTCGATACTACTCCTCAGTTTGCTCATTGCGTCTCGATCTGGAATACTTTGGATTAATTCTTTTAAAAGGGAAGATGCCCCCTTCTCAACTTTGAGCTGGCAACAAGGTGTGATTTCCGCATCAAGCACCCCTGTACGGAGTACCTCCAACCTTCAACGTTCTCTACCCTGGCCTCTCCCGCCAAGGTCCCACCTCCTTTGATTGTCCTATGAGAAGCTCAGCGCATTTCTACCCTGGCAGCTGCACTTCAACAGCCCCCCCTCTCCTTCCTCTTCTACTAAGTCTTTGACCCTTCTTCTCTCGACACACTCTTCGCACCTTCCAACCTTTACCATTCCAAAATAATACTCCTCCCCCCCAAGGAAGAAAAAAACTCCCCCGATCGAAACAACTCGACAATCTGCTTCCTGAGCTCTTCCAAACCTGTTGCTATCGACCCTTGTAGCATTTCCGCCAAACCTCTGGAACAACCCTCACAATAGACACCGCCCAAATCGCAGATCGCAAATCGCAAATCGCATACCCATACCAAAACCGTCGCCTCGATACAAATTCAACTGCGCCTTGTCTACTCTCGCATTCACAACAATGTCCCTACTTCCTTCTCTCCTCCCTAGCGAACCCTGGCCACAGGAGTCGTCCATGTTCCTTGGCGACATGACGGGCACAACCGCAGTCCCAATGCCTTATCTAAGTCCGCGGTCGACACCGCCTTTGGCCGCCGCCTGCTCATTCCCTTCGATACTACCTTGCTCTTCGTGCCCTTCCTCGCAATTCACAACCGAGAGCCTCCTGAGCGCAAGTATCAGGCTCCGAGCTATAATGGGCCAGCCTCTACCCGAGCCCAAGAAGACATCCCCGGCTTCAGCTATGAATGCCGCCCACACTCTTCCCTCGCCACCTCTGGCGCCCGCCAAACTTCCCCTTCAATCTCCCATTCGACGGAAGCGTTCCCTTTCAAGTAGCTTGGCACAAGAAAATGACACATCTTCCGGAGTGTCGCATGAAGCCACACCGTCTAAGAGACGCCGCTTGAATGAGGCGCAAAGCCACCAATCTTGGTCACCCGGCTGTGTCACCACCACTCGTCAGCAAACGCCTAGCGAGTCTCCGGTCCAGCAACAGCTGCCCGTCACTCCTAAGCAAACGCTTCGACCTGCTATCTCGCCGCGTGGCCTTGGACGCCGAGGGCTTCGGAAACCCGCAGCTGTTCTAGATAACAGCCGGCCAGCATGGTCTGCAAGTGACGACAACAGATTTGTGGAACTCATGATCAGTTGCTCCAAAGTGAGCAAAGATGATCTAGAAGCCATCGCCTCTTCTCTCGGGCAGCCAGCAACTGCACTAGAGCAGCGCTGGAAGTCCATGGTTGACGAAAACAAAATTGGACTGCGGCAGCCCAGTCGCCAGTCAACCGTTGTGTAACGCTTCAAGTTGCGGAAAACCTTTGGGTTCTAATGTCGAAACGAACGAAGAGGCAACATTCTTATACCTCTTCCTGTACTACTATTACTATAATGTTGTTTTTATAATACTTTGTATTTTTATCGCCCAAAGAATTGAGCTTAATTACTTTTGACTTGACATTGACATTTGATTCCATCTATGGTGACAACGACTGTTCTTCTTGATAGCATATAGGGAGTAGCTGCGCAGGCATCTCAGTAGGACATGGTTTAATACTTTGTAGTGGCCTGCTGACAGCTGTCAACCAAATGTCAAAAGAACAAAAGAACTGACTTACTCTGTATGATTCCTACTCAACTCAATCTGGAGACATAGGCGCAAAACGGACTACAGAAGCATGATTGACCATCTGGCCTTGGTTGGGCAATAGACCGAGTTACAGAGATGAATCGTTCAACGCAATCAACTCAATCAGGCCAAACACCAACACAGCGAAACATTGAACAGCAAGCAATATCTCAGAACCCCGCCATTACCGTTCAAGAGTATCAATGTGGGTTCTTCGCCCGGACCTCTTTCGGTCGCCCCCAAAAGAGCTTTGTTTCAGAGGGATAGTGGAAACTTAGTATGCGCTATTATAGTAGTTTAGATATTTCAGAAACATACTCCGTAAAGCTGGGCACGACCACCCCCCTCCCCTCCTATTGAAACTAAGCTAGTTTTTTGACTCTCTTCTACTCCGTATTCCAAGCGGGCCTGTGCTGTGCATGTGTTTCTTTTGGTAATGGGGAGTAGTACAGCATACGGCATGGTTGCCTGCCGGGTCTTTGCGCCTAGGTTTGGCTTGGGATATCTAAGTCATACGGAGTACTAGATTACTGTGTTTGCAAAGCAGGAATTGAGCATTGGACCCCCCCCCCCCCCCCTTTTTTTTTTTTTTTGCACAAAGGTTATCGTTTGTGTACACGTACGTACACTTTTCAACTGGTGGAATGAGTAGAGTACAACGACCCTCCTATGCTATTCCTTCTTCCGCCTTTCGAGGGAATGGAATGATTCCAAATGCCACATTCGGCGACATTATTCTTGCATGTCTCTCTTATCCGTCCCTTTACTCTGTACTTTCGTTACACCAAAGACAAAATACGTAATGGGCGAATCCATCGTTTTGGTCCGAGTCCAGTTGTCGGCGGGTGCCAGGTGAAAAGGGGGTTGTGAGGAAGGGTGTACAAGTATTGAACAAGACATGTCGGGATGAGTTAAAGTGAATACTTGTACGGAGTAGGGACAGAGCAATATGTATTTCATATTGCCTATTAATGCAGCCACTTTAGGTGAACCAGGATTGCCCTTTTGAACGGAGTAAAACAAAATACCTCCATGTGGAGTCTGGAGTTTAATTATTCAATATTTCCTTTTCGAGTTGCTTCGTTTCTTTTTTTTCCTCTGCCTCTTGTTCGTTGAGATCCGCCGTTGATCTCAGCTTTGAATGTCGAGGTGCGTTTGTGTTATCATGACTCTTTTTTTGGTTTACCAATTCTGAGTCTTATTGAACTTGTTGACTTATTAGCAGTAGTTCCATAGTTGTAAGAATCAAGGGTGGGTTTTTGAGCAGGTTGGTTGTCTTGACAAGTGGATGGACGTGCAAAATAGCCAGCCCCCCTGAAAGCTGTCAAATACTGGATTCGACAGTTTGAAGGGTGCTCGCTCTGTCAGGTTCTAGACTGGCTTTGACAACATGTCAAGTCTATTTAACCTTTGCCATAAAAAGGTCTCAAAACTCCCATTCAATCTTTCTTCACGTTCTTTGATGAAAATACCCCGTAAGCTTCATCAATCATCTTTCCATCTTTTTAAAAGTGACAGAAACCCTTGCACCCATGCAGAGAAGCCATGCAGAGAAAATCATGGGGTACATGAACACACCCACTAGTATCCCTGGCCAACAGGGGACAGCAATAAACGATCGAAACAACAGCGGCCGGTGGCTCACCTGCAAGGGCTTACATTTCGATGCGAACACCAGGAAAAGAAAAGAGAGACGAAGAGAACAAAGCGCCAGCGGGTCGCAGAGAACAAAGGGATGACCTGACCAGGGGAGGGGAGGGGAGGGGGGTCTCTCAGATCGCGAAATGGAGGGAAAAGGAGAAATGAGACAAATGTCTCTGATCTGGTTGTCCGAAAAGAGACTCTACTCATCCACAGCAGAAAGGCGAAAGAAGGGGGCAAAAAGAAACACCGAGTGTTAAATCGGAGGTTTTTTTGGGATCTCAATTTAAGTCCTTGGATCAGTCTAGCGTCATCCGAGGCTAGGCCAAACTCGAGGACAGCTGAATGTTCTTGGGAGAGAGGATGATGATAGAGTGATACGAACCAGAAATGGAGGCTTTGTCCCGAAGTTGCCACATTTGTGTTCTCTCTTTATTTCTTCCCTTAATCACCGAGACATACAAGTACAGCATTCCATGTTGGGAATCCAATGCCAACATTAGCCTTCTTCACTAGGAAATCCAAACCAGTTGACACGAAGTTAGAGATTGTGCCGTGATGTGATCGAAGGTATGTAATTCAAAGTCTCTTTTCCGAAAGCAAACCCAGGCATGGTAGCGTATATTCTCTCTATCTCTTCCCTCTATCTATTCTCTCTTCTATTATTGCCAGCCATCCTTACGCAAACCCAAATGTGGCGTAACCACCCTGGTTTCCTCCCGTCATCCCTATCCTTGTTATCCCTGCCAGGTACCAAAGTCTAAACACGTACCAAAAAAAAGCCATTTGCTTTCGTCATGAACTATTTACAGGGGTTTCTTAGGAGTCGTTCCAGTGCCGCCGCTTGCCTGGTTAATAGGACCACACCCCACTACGACACTATGGCTTTTCCCTAATGAGGGCCTAAACAGAATTACCCAGGAGTCGAAAAAGCAAAAAGGAAATTGACTAAGGATCTGAACGAAGCAGGACTCGAACCTGCGACCTTCTCGGATCAACTGATGTTAACGAGATGTGATAACCAACTACACCATTCGTCCTCAGATGCTCAATGAGCCCGTATCTTACTTCATACAGCCATTAGATTGATTCCTGTGCTTCATTATTAACCAGAGCATTTGGTTTCTCCCACTCGACCTCAACTCTCCAAATATGAGTGCTATGGCGGCGATAATGAATGCTGCCTACCAGAAAGGTCACATGGGATTCCATCCCACATACAAAGTACAGGGTATAGAAAACCGAAAACAAGAGGTAGGCTAAACGGGTACATAAAACTGAAATAGTGCCACCGAAATATGCAAAACATTAATCTATGTATTTGTTCCCCGCCCCCTTCGACCTACTGGTTAGTCGAGACATTTCATGCATTGATTTCCATCTTGGGTTTCGATCCTTCATTTCATTGCTTTTCTAATTGTACTCTTGCCCTTTTCCAGATCTGAATCCGGGGTACTACTAGCCAGCTGTATTGCTTCTCTAAAAATGCTCTCATGACTTCAGGGGTGTGTGGATATGAAATCGGTGGGTTTCGGGTCTCTGATGTTGGTAAGTCCGACGTTGGCCCTGACGTAAGTTGTAATTCTTTGCAAAACGCCATGAAGAAGAAAGATGTCTGACTCGGTTCGACTCGGTTCGACTTCTGTCCACCTACCGTCCCATCACGGGCGCTCCTTGGGAAAGAAAGGACTGTTCTGCATATCCATATCTCTTTCCACACTGTTGTACAGTAGAGTCGAGTGCCTGTCTGCAAAGAGCAAGCAAGCCAAGGGAATTCACCCACTTTGAGCGTCACTGGGCCAGGTAGAGTTCAAATTTGAATTGCATGCCTTACTTCCGGTGTCCTATGAGACTTTTCGTTCTTCCAACTCCAGATTTCGTATCATGGCTTGAGGTGTAGTTGGTCCCTCGATATGGAACAAGTCCTTGCCATTTGCATTGGAAGACTTCAATAATCTAAATGCGTCGCGTATACGTGTAACTTTGTCAATTCATTTATCGTAGCGGAAGTTTATCAAAAAAAATTACGCTTTGTTCCCAACCTGGTATCTAGTTTTTTTTGACCGCTTTCTTCCCCTCATGACACCCGATGTCTCAACCTCCAACTCAAAGGTTTTTAAAAAGGAAAAAAAAAAGAAGAAGAACGACAACCTACGCAGACCAATGCGTCAGTGTAGCTCAATGCTACACTGTACTCGTTGCCTGATAGGACGACATATGCCATCTCTACCCAAGTCTTCCAATATTGTTTTTGCACTGATGGATCGTTTGGGATGAATGGCTTTGCATCGGCACTTTGTCGAATCAAATCTCGGGGCGATAGATTCCACCACATCGTTCGAGGCAAAAGACGTCGAAGTCATGACCAGGCTGCCCGAGATATAGTTTGGTCATTCTTCACCTGAAGACGATACGTCCACAGGCGGCTAAGGCAATGAGCCTGCGTACGATTCTTCTGAAGACCATAGATCCATGATGATACTCCTGTGCACGGCTCTTTAGAGGGTAACTGATCCATGGGCGCCGTGTGTCATGAAGTTCCCGAGTGATACTCTTCTCCAGACGTATTTCCCGAATCTGAAGGATTTGTAGACACGTATTCGCCTCCGGGGATTCTGCAGAAAAATATTCCGGGGATGAATCGTCCATAGACAAAGCCTCAGTCGAGAGAGGCTTTTTGGGCAATGCCCTTTCAGACAAAGGTTTAATACTGCTCTTGGAGGCATCTGTAAGGCGAGGTGCTGGTTAGTGAAATGTTGTACGGCAAAAGGTAAGGCTCGTTATACCCTAGATAATCCTCCTTGATACTTCCGATAGCCCACATCTCACCCACTTCAGTTCGTGTACCAATAATTTTCACGCGCACTTGAGTTCCGGGCTCGATCACCGTATCATCATTATTAGTGAATTGCGGCGGGGTCGAATTAGGATCCCACTTGATCTCAGACGGAATTAACTGTAGTCCGGATGCAGGAGTTGCCTCTTGTCAGCCACGTGTCACTTGATCGAATACGCCAAAGGAATGTCCATATTTTTCGACAATAACCTGTTGCAGAGCCATGCACAGGGAAGGAGGACTCATACATGTGCGGAAACAAACAGCTTGAGTGGCCCAGCATGGGCGAAAAAGCCTTGTGGATTGACGGACGCGACAATGGCGTCAACCTGGAGAGGCCATCCATTAGACATTGGCGCAAATGAGCATGCGTCGCGGGGCGCCAAAAGACTGAGTCCTCACCGTCTCGCCCTTGAAGGGTCTCCATACTACTGCGCGGTACCGCACGGTAAACTCAGCCAACCCGCTACTGGGAAGGATGCGACCTTCAGAGATGTCAAAAGCGTCCATAATAGTGATGATGTAGTAGCTCCCGGCGCAAGTCCCTTCAACGTCCTTCAATAGTTTACTCGTGACGAGCTCATGCATATTACGTCCAAAGTAGGACGGATGTAGGGTAACCCTCCGCTCCATATTATAAAGGAAAAACATGTTGTCGAGATTGAGAGGGCCTTTTTCGGTCGCAGCCGTCAACGGAGAATAGGGCGGTGTAGAATTAGTTGCTGGCAATCCAAAAAAGGAAAAAAAAAACAATGGAAAGAAATATTGCTTAATCGATTGAGAATTTAGTCGATGCAAAATCGGATGGATTATTGTTCTACTTTCGCGTGGCCGATGGATCGTGACGACGAGGACGGATAAGCGTTATGTCTATCGAGAAAAGAAAGGCAATATCGTTGGCGCACCGGGAGATTGGAAAGAGAGCAGAGGCTAGGTTATTAGGGAGAAGGGAAACCTATCTCCGGCGACCACTGTGAAGGCGTAAAAGAGGTTGATCGGTCGGTGATGGAGGTCGCCAGAAGAGTGGTGTTTTTTTTTTCCTCCCAAGGACGAGGCTGAAGTGGTTTCTTCGTTAGCCTCTCGTCCTACCAAATAGCCAAATAGCAGGGGATAAGTTAGGCCTTTATGTAACCAGTGTTAATAATGTAAATATACTGTTAATATGACACTGTGGACCTAGGTTGGGTGCTTGGGTAGGGTTCCAGTAATAGAGGGCAAATACAGGGGCATTGCAAGTGCCAGGAGGGCCATAATACAGTGGAGTCTACGTACTGAAGGCCTGGCCAGCCAACCAAAAAGCCGTAAAACCAGGTTGCCAAGGTTCATATTTTTTAAACTTCCTACCCCAGTACGGAGTACAGTGTCGTGTCTCTGTGGAGAGCCGAATAATAGATGGCTTTGCTCCTAAACCTGCCAACCAGAAACAAAGAAAATTCAAAGAATTCAACAGAAAAAAAAAAGTTAATACCCAATCATATCATGCCGTTGACCACTGAATTCCTTCACCCCTTTCCTCACCATTTCCACTCGAAACCTCGTCCTGCAAAAACCTTGTCTTTCCTCCCTAATTCTCAATTCTCAATTCTCGCCAATACTTTGAGCCTTCCATGAAGAGACGAAAAGGACTCAGGGCGACCTAGAGATCTGCATACCTACCCCTTCATAGAAATCGCTCTCTCTAACCTCGTCTCTCAATCTACGCACTTCCCTGTACGGTACTCCGTACATTTGATCGTAACGCTCGCACCACCTACCACCACCACCACCCCTCACTCCACCCGACAGCCAACCCAAGTGCCGCACCCAGCGAACCAAAGATCTTGCAGGCCGCACTTCTCGGAACCCCCAACTTCCGCCATGTCTCTGGATCTAGAAAAGCATCTCACCTTTGTACGCGCTAACTACCCTGCTCCTTATCTCCTTCCCTGCCTCACTCATCTTGCTGCCCCTCCCCCGCCTTGGACCAGTCTTGAAGCAAGTTGGTTCTGATTATTGGCTGTGCGAAATCAGTACGACATGGCGACGCCCGGACTAAAGGCTAACATTGGGGTGTAGTACGGTGCGTATCATCATAACGGCGTGAACAAATTCATACATATGACATGTGTCCCATTGATTCTCTTTTCTGCTTTCTGTCTCGTAAGTTCATCTCGCTGCAGCTCACCATGTCCACACAATCTAAATAAAGCTTTTCACTGCGTGTCTTGACTAGTTTGTGATGTGGCTTGGATGCGGCACTCGTGTCGTTCTGTATCTGGGAACGAGTTGCTAAACTCGGGAAATGTATAGGCTTCGAACTCCGGAACTTTGATTCCCCTGCCAACGTGGCTCACCATACCTCACCTTGAAATCAATCTGGGCACAATTGCAGCAGTTATCTGGGGTGCTCTGTATGTTCTCCTCGAGCCTGTGGCAGGCTCGTTACTCGCTGTTATATGTCTCGCAGTAACTGCTGGTCTTAACAGCCTGCGCGAGGAGAACCCAACCTACATTAACCAGGTGGCCCTTGCCGTGCACGCTGTTTGCTGGATCCTCCAGTTCGTCGGCCACGGTATCTTTGAACGTCGCAGCCCGGCTCTTCTGGACAACTTTGTGCAAGCAATTTTCCTTGCGCCGCTGTTTGTCTGGCTCGAGTGGCTTTTCATGCTTGGCTACAGGCAAGAGCTCCAAGCCCGGGTCGAAAAGTCAGTCGAGAAAGAAATCGCAAAGTTCCGAGCTGCCAAACCCGCGAAATCACAATAGGCCCGGAATCGACTATTTCCGTTTCGAACAAATTTATCTAAGCTTGGCTTTTACTCCTCCTAGCCATAGTGCCAAGCTGCAGCAATAACTGCAAAATGTGCCTTGGTCGTGGAGTCGCATGATTCAACCCCATGCCACTAACAATTGTCGTTCTACGGAGTACTTTCTCTCTTGAGGACGCCTAACCATCTTCGTACCCATGTGACATCTCACATCCCTGCCAAATGTGTCAAAATTGACATCCTCAAACGACTTACCACGAAACGCTTTCTTTCTGCAAGTCTCGGTTGACAATGTATCGCCCGTCCACTTCTTTCTGCGCTCCAACAATCCTGAAGCTAAGCGAGCTAGTTACCTGTCTATCAGCTTGATCGGTTAACTGTCCTTTATATGTATAGCCTTTTCTGCGACACTTCTCATCTCTTACCTACATTTACAGCCCTGAAATTCTCAACCCTGATGCTCTCCACATCCGGCAACGCCAACTCTCTACCCCTTTTCATTCATTTTTTTTTTCGCAGATAACCTGCCGATGTATATTGACAATGCGATAGCTACCTTGATTGTCCGTCACGTTTATAGATTTTACTATTCATGATCACACAAGGCACGATAGTTTGGAGTGTATGGTAATTTTCATTTCAACAGAGATGGTCTAATCTCATTTCCCAAAGCCTGCACAAGTACTGCTTCTGTATCCTTCCATGTTGGGCACGCTGCATCTGTAGATAATAGCAAGGAGTCTAGTTCAAAGTTAGCACTTTACTCTTCTGCATCAGCCCTTTCGCTGGTAAAGTTTGCGGGAGTCCTGGCACGCGAACGACTCGTCGGAGGAATCGCTGTGACACCTACGGCTTCTCTTACCTTTCTTGTCTGCGCTACGCGCAATCTTCTGACGAGACCTGAACTCCCAGAGGGATTCATTCTTGCCCCTCTTGATACCCGTCGCAGCTCGCTCGGCGTCGGACACGGTGATGTCACGCTGGGCTTTGCGACGACTTTCCGTCGCCCGGGAGCTGCCCGTGGTGTCTTCTCGCTTGAGTCGGCGGCGGGACTCGCGGTCGGAACTTTCCGCTCGGGACCGATCCTGCGACCACTTGGTTGGGGGCTGGGCCCAGGTCGTGACGACACTACAGTTCATAGGAGTCCGGCCTCGGCTAGGCGGTGGCGTTGGATGATCATCGATGTAGGCGCCTCGATTTCGGTTAGAGCTGCGGCTTCTTCCGGAGTTGTAGGCTGCCGGGGGTCTGGCGACCGATGAGGGTCCTGCTCGTGATGTTAGCGAGCGACCGGGCGCTGAATGCGACGGCGAGATGACGTCGTGCCTGGTCCGTTCTTTGGTCTGGCCTCCTCGGTAGGCGGTCCGGGGCATGGCTTCGACTGTAGGTGTGATTAGCATCCGGCGCTCGTGCAACCTGGGTGGCGGCGAGAGCACAGAACGAGGGCCCCCTGGACTGGCTTTCATGGCAGCGGTCGAGCCATACGGCTTGTTGATGATGCTGGGGATCCTGGTGGGATAGTCGCGATGGCGTCTCTTCAGAGCTTCGCCGTCGGGTGTAAGTAGAAAAGGGGTCTGCGGACACGTAGCGGCCATGCAGCTATTGCGGCTCCTTCGAGGAGGGCGGGATACGCAGAGGATGGTCGAACACGGGTGTTCGATGGGCCGCCAGGATCTGGGAAAGATGCAAAGCAGAGAGGAGAAGCATCCTCGGTTGTTGCGCAGAACGAGGCAGTCGACAGGGCGGGCGCGGATGTGACCGCATGTATACGCAACGTTTTCCAGGCACATGTTGGGCAGTCTTTGAAAATTTTCGTTTCTGAGAATTTGGTTTCGGTAGAGTGGTTTGGTATTTGATAGCGTCGTGATTTTCAAAGACTTCCGTCAACAAGATGATGGTATTGGCCGGAGCGTCTGGCCGCAGGAGCGTCTGGCCGAGTGGTTCCTCTAGTTAGAAAATAGAAATCTGTCGATGGGAAATTGGAGTAACCTTTGGTAGATGATAGATAGAAAGTTCAAATGCTGACGGAAAGCGTCGTATTATATGATTGCTGAAGCTGTACTCAACTATGGGAAAACAAAGCTCTTGTTGCGAGGACAATATATGGGATAGCCATTGGCGTGGTTCTTTATTATAGCTTTGAGTGGTAACCTCTTCTTTTTTTTTTTCGTTTCTCGTCTTTTAATTCGAGAAAGTCTTCTCCTTCAAGGTACCCAAGAATTCTTTGTTCTCGTAACTCAAGTCAGACTTCAGAAGAGCTTGTAAATTCTCCTAACCGCTCGATGATTCTTTATTAGCCTTCGGCAGATGAATACAATTGTCTCCAGAACAATGGATTGCTTTGAATATTGGAAAAAGAAATTGTTCATGGCTTGGCTCTCATTCCACATGAACTATTCGAACAAACCGGCGACTATCCATCATTGGTTTTAAAAGCCAGACCTGGCCGCAGTCAGTTTTCGACAACTCAAACATTTCCTACAGATACACAACATCCTTCCACATTCCAATTTCGCCATCCAATTCAGGTTCTCTTCCGACTCTGTATAAGTCAGTTCCAGTGATTTGCTCTATTCTTTTGACAGAAACCAGGTCACTCACTGCCAGAGCGAAAGATCTTGTTCGATACAATTTGCTACACGGTAAAGTACAACTCCAACCCCCTCCATTACCACTAACAGCATGAATTTTCTCTCCAGCTTTCTTGGAGGCTCACGATCACGCAGCTCGGGACCGCGTCAGCCGGACCAGCTTGGCCGACCAGCTCTCTTCGCCCCTCCAGCACGAGGTACGGCGTACATGATGGACTACCTCCAAGCCATGGCCGAGCGAACGAAACAACCCCTCGCCGTGTCGAGTGATCCTTCAACTTGGGGTGCCGTCTTTTCGGTCGCTAACGCAGCTCATCGTTTTGATGAGATGGTGAAAACGGAGAGCTCGCGGAGCCACAAAAGGGACGTGAAGGCTGTTCAACAAGAGGCGAAAATGGACCCGACGCTCCTGAGCATTATGGTCCAGGTCCTTCTTGAGGAAGACGAAAAGGAAAGAAAGGAAACAGAGGACTCTTCGACATTGTACAGCACATCCTCAGGCAGTGCCAACTCAAAGTCTGGACTTGGAAACAAGTTTGTTTCCGAAAGTGCATACAAGAAATACCAAGGAAGGGCTAGAAAGTGCAGGCACAGGCCCAAACACACCGATAGACTCCAATGCGAGGTTGTAAGTGACCTGGCAAACAAATTTGTTGAACAGATGATTGCGTCTAAAATCTCTTTCGAAGATTGCGAGTCGATCTTGCGCCAGGTGCGCCACATGAGTCGAAGTCGCCTGCCCAAGAAGGAGCCAAAACAGGTTATATCGAAAGAGGCAGAGAGTGGCATGTCAAGCGAGATGGCCTGTGAAGGCTACACGGCAGATATGCAACCCGGCTTCGGTCCCGTTCCAGTTCCCTTTCACCACCACGAGCAGATCCCAATCACGGAGCACCGAGAGCTCACAGACCTCGACCACGGCCCAAGATGCCACTTTGTACGCGATGAGAAATCAATCGCCCCTAACGAGGATGGCATAGCCTCCCTTGAAAAGAATCACAACTACCCGGAAATCATTGCCGTCGCACCCCAGCGGCGTGTCCAGGTGTTAGAAGTCCTTGAGGTTTTCGAGACCAAGGCTGCTGACCACGACTCAATATATTACGGAGTTTATCCCGACAACGCAGAGACGGGTGTAGTCCATCTCTCCAGTATCGGCCATGAATCCAGCGACAACAAGTTTTGCGTTGGGAACGACGATGACGAGGATGAGGAAGATCACCGATTCTCGGACTTCTCGATCTGGAAGACCTCTTCCGGAGTCGCGGACGTCCCGAAGCACAAATCGGTACCGAAGAAGCTTCGAGCAATGACTGAAATGGATGGTGAGTTTGTGACCATTCATACATGATCCCAAGCGAGTCTCAAGGGTCTCATTTCAAGCAAGTCCGCCCTGGAGTGTATTTCCAAAGGAGAGGAGAGAACTCGGTAAGTGAATAGCCTTCCTGTCCCGCCCCTCAAAGTTCGCATTTTCTTTCTTTCATCTCTTTTTTTGTATGATTCAAGGGATGGAGTGTAACAGAATAATAACTTATCAGAGCTCCTTTCAACAATACATGTACAAATCCTCTTTGTTCTCTTTGTCCTCTTGTGATGTCGCTTTGTGTGTCTCTCTTGTAACTAACCGATCTAGAACTAAGACAAGTTCCTAAATATGTAGTAAAACAGTCTTGCCTTGCTTCTGGTCTCTAGATCAAAAGGAGAAGGAGCAAAGAGCTCTTTGAGTGTATCCATCGAGAGTAATGCCAGACCCAATCAAATATCGACAATCATGTCGATCCACCCACCCTCCTTCCCTCCACACCAAAGCACAGTTGCCCATCTACTCGTAGTTGCAACCCCTTCGCTATCACATCACCCCGCTTTTGGTCAGAAATTCGTCACTGCCGCTGCCCAGATTACCCATCTTAGGAAAGGGAAGGGGCGATGCAGTGGTCATGAACTTTTCCATAGCAACCTTTCGCACCTTGATACCATCTTTCTTCGACCAAATCATGGCATGTTCTCACCCTAGCTTTACGCTTCACTGTGCCAATACCTTCATCCACCTACACTAACTACTCCATCGATTTGTCATGATTTCGAAGCATTGCTCATGCCTGGACGAGTACCGAGGATGCCCATTCTGCCTTAAACTCACATGGCCTCTTACTCCGTACAAACAGCACTATTCCGGGTTGCCACACCTTCATCGGATAGGACCCACAGCGGAAATAGTACCCCGCCTTCCCCGTCTAAGCTCTCCAATTCGGTGAAGTCATAATGGGTGTGGCCAGCCCTCGAATGAGGTTGCTTTCATTCCTTATGACCTGGCCCAGAGGAATATTGGTCTGTTCCCTCGGGGCACAGGCTCCTTGATTGGGCAAGTTATTCTGGATTTCCTGCAAGAGGTCCAAAATATCCCAATCAAGTCGTCGTTGACTCGGTTTCTCGAACCGGGCCTTTTCTCCCTTCTGTTGGCTTGGCTAGTCCATGCACACCCCCTTCTGCCTCCCTGCTCGATGGTGGGAAAGGAAAATCGCATCACGAGATCACCCTTTTCAAGACGAGCTAGCTCTAATTTAGTTCCAACCCACTCACTTGAACCATAGACTTTCCTGCAACCCCCCCCCCCGCTCCCCGTATCCCTTTATAAAGCTCTTTATTGCTGCTGTCTTTCTCCCCTGGAACGGACCCTGAAATTCTTGTTCCTCTCTCCAAGGAACATATGAGTCCCATATGTAAAATATATCGGCACAACATCCATCAATACCAAATTACTTTCAACTCTATCACATGGAAACCCTCATCCTACAACATGAGTGATCCAAATATGCCCTCCACTGACCCTGCCACGGGAGCAAACCGTCGTCGTAAGGTTGGTTTTCCTTCACCGGCTACCCTTACACCTCCTTTGTCTGAAAAATAGCCATGTTTCTAACATGGAGACCCAATCAGAGCTCGGGTACCCTCTTCCAAGGCCTAGTCAATCA
This sequence comes from Graphium sp. VPRI43844, assembly GCA_019925285.1. Lineage (NCBI taxonomy): Eukaryota > Fungi > Ascomycota > Sordariomycetes > Microascales > Graphiaceae > Graphium > Graphium sp. VPRI43844. The sequence continues at coordinate 2,801 of JADHKT010000215.1, read as the reverse complement.
AAACACTTCCGAGTCCAATGTGGCCCGCCGCCAGAGCATGACTGACCAGCAGCGTGCCCCTGGTTTCCTCGGAAAGTGGTGGTACAAGTAAGTCTCTGATATATAATGAATAACACGTCTCGCTCTTTCTCTTCCAAAGGAACCCTTTACCTACTTACCTGGGCCGTCTCTGACATTATAACCCTGTCTCTCTTCATTAGTTATACTCGCGGCCACCCTTCCTCGAGCCCACCGAAGTAAGACCGACCTCCATCTACTAGTCTTACGGGAACAACTTTGTCTATTGTCGTGGCACCCTCATGGAAATGGTTGAGAAACTCATGCCAACCGAGCCATGGAGGGGGAAAGGTCCACTGCATTACACAAAAACAAAACATGCCATGCTTAGGAGAGTAGCAAAGGTTGGGAGACAGGTTGGACTTGAATTTAAGACTGCCTAGATAGCTTTGTACAATAGAAGAATCGAATGGCATCTTCATCCAGGCACAAACTCCCCATCCAGTATCCCCCATTGACTTTTGTGGTTCAAATCGCTCCTAGATAAGAAGATCGCGGGTCGAGCTTTGGAAACAAGGCGACAAGTGCGCTTATTGTTCCCGGGAGACGCGACCAGCCCAGCTCGACGACTATGCGTCGCCACCATGTTAGGGGTTTGTCCATGCTATCTGGATCCCTCAAACGGCGCTGGCTTGCGCGGCAGAGGGTGGTGCTCATCATGGACAGGATCTTCCTCGGCCGAGTCCGAGACGCTGGCTCCGGCGCAAAGTAGCCCCTGCCACGCCGAGACTCCAGCAAAACGGGGTTGCCGCTGTGCTGAAGCATCGACTTGACACCGGGCTCTTACTATCCCGCTTATCACCTTCAGAAAAGATCCCCCTCCATACCATGCCTAGCGAAATGTGAGAATCTCTCACACCCCGCCCCAACTGTCAGGTACCACAGCCTATACCTGCGTCGGCTTATTTTGCCCCGCGAAAAACAACTCCTCCACCGTACGACTTTGGACCGACCGCCCCACCATGATTCCCTGTTGGACGGTTTGGTTCACACTTTAAGGAGCTGAGTGAGCCGCCAAACAACCCTTGGTCGTCTATAACGCCCACCAACTTCATGGTGATGTCAAATTTTTTGTAACTCCTCAACCGGAGGCACAAACACAGACCGGTGCATCTGAACGGCCTGCGGCGGCGATAAAATGAAGATCGTCCGTCATTGTACAATGTTCATTGTTCATCGTGTCCCAAAAATGTGGGTATCGAGAGTAGTCAAAGTCATCCTAATCATAGGGTATCATAGATCATTTGCATATGTCATGCCTTGGTCTCATCTGCCCGGCATCGGAAAGCCGGGATCCATGGGCCGTTTAATCTTGTCTTGCCCAGGACAGATACACCCATTCTTCTCTTGAGAACTGGGATTCATGGGCCGTTTAATCCGGTCTTGCCCAGGACAGATACCCACTCTTCTCTTGAGAACTGGGATTCATGGGCCGTTTAATCCGGTCTTGCCCAGGACAGATACCCACTCTTCTCTTGAGAGCTGGGATTCATGGGCAGTTTAATCCAGTCTTGCCCAGGACAGATACCCACTCTTCTCTTGAGAGCTGGGATCCATGGGCCTTTTAATTCGGTCTTGCCCAGGACAGATACCCACTCTTCTCTTGAGAGCTGGGATCCATGGGCCTTTTAATGTCCTACCCAGGACAAATCGAACAAAAAATTGCGTGACGGGGTTGATTGTAGAGACAGCTCGGCACATAACTCAAGGATCGAGGTTGCAAGATTCGAAATTGACTGAAGACCGTGCCTTGTGATGACGAACGGGCAGTAAACTCTGGTTGTGGTGGTCCTAACAGTCTAACAACATGCTTAGAACCCGTTAGCTATATGAAGCAAGACACGCATAATAATGACTAGTGGTAGACAAACCAGAGTTGATACGCCAACATAGATGAGCGTCGCTCAACAGAAAGCATCCTCCAGCTTTCGAGAGCTCGGCTCCTGTGCGTCCCGACGAGGACATGTTGGAAGTTGCCCCAACAATGACCTTCGAATACCGAATCCATTTAGAATCGACGATGACTTGTTTGAAGTCTTTGAGCCATAAAAATGAACCAGAAAATTGGAGTCGCGCTTGGGTGTTGGACGACTTTGAAGGTGGCTCGTTTGTTCGGATTTTCAATGTTGCACGAGAGGACTGTATCGAGTAGCGAGATATCTCCTCTTCTCGATATAGTCCTCTAGCGTAAAGAGAATGTTGATTCCTCATACATGGAGGAGATGCTTGAGGTGTGCATCTTGGATTTTTTCCCAGGTTGGGAGGGAGAGAAGTTGAAATGGAAAGGAAAAGTTGGGTGGGGATAGTCTATATCATAACCGAGCTTAAAGTGGGGCGGGAAGTTAAGAAATCTTAAGAAAAACTTAAGAAATGTTGTGCCTCCTGATCCCTCCTGAATGAAGCCTCCTGATTGGCTGCTCCAAAATAGAGTGGGCCTTTGAACCTGAACTGAGCCTCCTGATTGGCTGAGGTGCTAAATGTGGATCTTTCAACCTTAACGCTCTTTTCTGAATGGGCCTTCCAACCTTGCCTGAGCGTCCTGATTGGCTCTATATCATAACCGGTCTTAAAGTGGGGCGAGAAGTTAAGGAAAAGTTGAAAGTTAACGGCCTTTTCTGAGGAAACAAAAGATTTCTATATCATAACCGAAATAAATGTGGGGCTTTCCTGTGGGGCCAGAAGTTAAGAAATATTTACTGAGCCTCCTGATTGGCTGCTCCCTGCAACTGTGCCTCCTGATTGGC
>JADHKT010000214.1:0-27377 GCA_019925285.1 Graphium sp. VPRI43844 | reverse complement strand
GGGGCTTGTCAGCCACATGGGAGCATGAGCATCTTCAATGGCGGGATGGGCAGCGGCAGGGGCCTTGAGGTAAGGATGTTGCGCTTCCTTTGGTACCTCCTGTCGGACGGGCATGAAGCGGGGTTCTCGGTTATCGCCCTCTCAGCACGCTCCTCGGCACGCACAGAGTCGTAGATTGTCATGTACAGCTCCTCCGGCGTATTGGTGGTCCGTGCGGCGGAGGTTACGTGCAACTCGGTTCTGGGATGTTGCTCGTAAGCGGCCACAGTCGAAGGTACAGCGCCCCTGGATTGTTGGCGCTTGGTTCCAGCGAGGGCTGTTGTCTCGCAAGCCGCTCGTACAATGTGCGTACTGATATCGACAGTGGCTCATCCGGTACTTCGCGCGCCATGTCTTGAAGGCCCAAGAATTTTCCAGTTGTTGAATCTGGCTCGCACTACTGAGGCAGCCTCTGGCGGGCGCACAACGGGGAAAGCTTCTTCGGGCCTTGTCCGCCAGATGGTGTGACCATCGGCGAATGGTCATCGGCAAGCCGAGGCCCTTACGAGATTACTAAATCCGAAGGATTGGGGGAGACTGTATAAAAGACGCCGGAGGCTGCATTGTAAATTAGTTCCCCAAGTTGAAGTCTTCTAATCTACCAATACCTACCTTCAACTGTTCTCCCGTGCATCCACCCTAATGGACCTTCAGTCTTGCATACTGCACTCATTACATGGAGCTTGAACATGGAGGCCCTTGTTGACTGGGGTCGCAGCCGCGGTCACCACATCTCCATTTAGAACGGATGGCATATCAACTATAGCATCAAGTTAGAGACAAGGGCTTCCTCGATGATACGCCAGACGAGAGGCTCGTAAGGCGGCTCGAAGAGTTGAAGAGGTTACCGGACAGAACTCGACGGACTTGCGAAAATGCAGTGCCTGGAGGCATGTGGCTAAGGTCGTAGGTGGCTGGTGGCTGGTGGCTGACAACTCCATGGTCTGTGCTCCTTTTCTAGTAAACTAAACTATTCTAGGTATTTAGTGGATCTGGAAAATAACGTTATTCTATTGGACAAGGCCCATGAGTCTCCAGTTTTTCGCTGTGGTGTAGTTTATATGGGACCAATCACGACCCACTGTTATCTGTTTGGTACGTAGAGACCTGTCAGTTGAGTAGAATATCGATGGTAAAAACAAGTTCACGGCCAAATGTCGGCAAACAAGCTCCACCACAAAAAGGTGCACGTGACTTTAAGAATTTCCTAATTCTCGCGGGGGAGTTTTTACGGGACCAACAAAACACACTTTCGTTCCGAAAGCACTGCGACAAGGCCTTGAAGCTGTAGTGGTTGAGAGTACTCTGTATGGAGTATGTACGGAGTATGTACGGTGTTGAATGAATGAATCTATTAACATGCTTACGTGATCGTGTGCACTACTCCGTATAATAGATTCATTCATTCATTCATTCAACACCGTACTCCGTACATACTCCGTACAGAATACTCCCTTGTCGCAGTACTTGTATTACGGAGTATGGTGAGGATAGCAGCAAGATATAAGACGTGACACCCCACCTTTAACACCAAACCACCTATTGCAGCTCCTTAATATGAGCTCACCGCATAGCCCCCCATGTATAAGAAAGATGTAAGTCTGACAATGCGAAACCATGGAAGAAGAATAGCAAATAGGGAAGCACCCCCTCACATCTACACATGTCTTGTCTGCTCTCCCTCCTCGTAGGATTTCTGATTCTTTTCTCCTCTTCCCATCTCGCCCTTGGCCCGCAATACGTAATTCTCGCTCGCTTATTTCATCCATAGGCTCACTCTCTCTTGAATGATGGAAACTATCTGGAAATCTGGGGAAACTCTCCTCTCAAATGCTGTCGGTAATCTTCCAAACGCCGACTCTCAATCGTACGGCAATTTGGATTTCCTGAAGCGGAAGGCAATAATGGGCTCGAACACAGGGCCAAGCAATGCCGAAATATTCGACGACTTCGTTTCCAGGAACCCTACGGTGAACTTCATTCGGGTGTATTGGTCGGATCTTACCTCCATAACGAGGATGTGCGTGTTCCCCTTGGCCAGTGTGCGCTCTCGTCTCCGAGAGACCGGACACCTCCATTTGAGCATTGCAAAACCATGTTTTGGGCTTCTGCAAGACGATGTTCCAGTATCAGCGACGACCGCCACTGGAGTGTACTCCCTCCGGGCGGACTTTGCTACTTTGAAAGGAGGCCCACGAAGTTCGTACGCCTCAATGTATGGCAATATTGCGAACCAAGATGACTCTCTACTCCATATTTGTCCTAGAACTGTGTTAGTATCGACCTTGAGGAGGGCGAAGAAGGCAGGTCTCGAATTTATAGTAGGGTTTGAGCTTGAACTCGTCCTTTTACGCCGGACGTCATCCCAAGAAGAACCATTCGAGCAAATCGATGGGTATGGCCACGCTTGGTCGAAACATGCCATGGAACACGAAGTCGTTCCTCTAATCATCGAGAAAGCCGCTCTTGAACTTGCTCGTATCGGAATCCACATTGAGCAGCTCCATCCCGAAAGCTCCCCGGGCCCATTTGAATTCGTGCTACCAAAGTCCGAACCTCTTGAAGCCGTTGAACACTCATCCGGACGAGAGAAGTCATTTCTGACATTGCATCATCAAATGGCTATCGCATGACGCTCCATCCGAAACCCTTTGCCCAAAAATGTGGTACAGCATCTCATATCCACCTCTCAATATCTTCCCCCAATGGAAATGAGCCCATAGTATACGAACCATTCTACGCCGGAATCCTAGCCACCTTAGCGGCCGTGACCGCTTTCACATACAGCCACCCAGTAAGCTACGAACGTGTCCGCGATTCCTGCTGGGCGGGAGGTCGTTTCATCGCCTGGGGCACAGAGAACCGCGAGACACCTCTTAGACGCATCAAAGGCTCGCATTGGGAAATCAAGTGCGTCGATGGGCTCGCAAACCCGTACCTGGCCCTCTCAGCAATCCTCACCGCCGGCATTCACGGCGTCACTAGTGAGAATACCCTCACAATGCAGGATTGTACCGTTGACCCGGCCACCCTCACGAAAGCTGAGCGTGATCGCATAGGCATTACCGAAATGATTCCTGGGGATCTTTCGCAGGCACTGAGTGCGCTTCGCTCCAATTCCTTGTTTGCGAAGTGCATGGAACAGGAGCTGGTGGACCTGTATACGCGAGTCAAAGAGGAGGACGCGAAACGTTTTTTCGCAATGTCGAGTGCCCAGAAGCGGCAATGGATATTTGAACGGTATTGAGTGCAAGTGGGTAGCAGATGGTAGCATCAACTTTTATAGTAGTACTCAATAGACATACAAGACATTGTTACGTGAATCATACGGTGACAGATATACAAACGCAAAAAATGATGATGAAATATTCCCATTTTGAATCAAATAACTGGTAGCTGATATTGTTGCTAAAGAACAACCCTTGTGGAAAGGCGAAGGAAAACGGGGGACGGAAAATTCAAAAGAAAATTGGAGGGAAACTTGAACATAACGGGAGAGAAGTTGAGAGAAAAGCAACATAAATCCAACCCTGCGACCAAGTTCCCAAGCAGCTCTCACCGGCCAGAGAACAACGTAAAACCCCAACAATAAGGAAAAGAAGAAACCAGAAAAAAAATCATCTCATCGTCAAAAGCCATATTCGAAGACATTACACCGAGTGCCACCCGTCCGACACGAACGGCTCGGCGAGAAAAAGTCTCGAAAAGAATCGGTAATGGGGTTTGCCAAGTCTCCAAAATCAGGTCAATCTAGACCTTGGCTCAGCGAAAAGAAAACAAAAGAAAGAGAGAAAAAAAATAACAGAAGACATGGGTAAAAGCCTCCGTCGCACCCGTATGCATGTATTGGTACAGACAAACGATACCAAATTTGCGTACCGAGAATCTTGGAGATTCCAGTGTGCGTTGAGAAAGCGAATCAATAGCCAACATGTTGAATAAGAGAAAGGGCGTCGGGGTTGCAGGGACGTGTAAGAATGATTTGAAAGTAGAGACAAAATGGAAGTCAAAGTATGGCCCTCAAAGCTCCATTCTTCCGGCAATATCCTCGCTCATGTCGCGGACGGGACTCTTAGCAATGTCTCCATCGCTATAGTCGTCATCGTCGTCGAATCGGCCGTAAGACGAACTTCCCGCCCCGCAGTAGTCATCATCGGAAAAGGGCATGAGCTCGCCGTCATCACCACGGGTCCAAACGAAGCCGTCGGTACCCAGGCCTTCGTCCTCTTCCTCGTCGTATGTTTCCATTATTAGGTCAGCGTTTCGGTCGCTCAACCAATACCGTGCACGCTTTTGAGCACCAGACATGTCCTCGAGGGTGCCGCCGCGCCTGCGCTTCGCCATGGGTGAAACGGGATGCAGAACGGGGCTGTGTGAACTGACGACAGGTACCACACGCAGGTAGAGGTACGTTACGCGCTTCATGGCTCGGTTGAAAAAAAAGTAATGGACCGACCAGATGGCGCTTTCATCCTCTTCAAATGGGTCGTTCTCGGGTTGGTAGCTAAACATGGTGCAGTCGTCAAGATGCATCTGCTTATCTATCATCGACCAACATTGCGGCCCCCAAGAAATATTGGTGCCGAGAGAAGACGAGAGACTATCGCTCAAGTCGCCTGCTAGCCGGACGTTTTGAAGTATTGAGTCGAGGTTGCCCATGATGCGGCGCAGGTTTCGTTCGCGCTTGAAATCGCCGGGTCGAAGAACATTAGAAAAATCGTAGTGTGGGTGACTGGCGTTTAGAATGGCGATAAGGTAGGCAAACGTCCGACGACTTGAGAGTTCCGATAGAGGACCGAAGGCGCTTGATTGAGATAGAAGACTGGGTGAGGTGGCCATCATGGCAGCCTTTTGGGGAGGCGAAAGACTGGCGCCAAGCTTGAGGAGCTCTGCATGTTGAGAATTGAGGTCCTTATCGATATTCTTGTAAAGCTTTTTATCTAAACCAGTCGATTTTGTGGTGTAGAGATCACATCCGCCCGTGACGCTGCAATCAGGCAGATTGAAATTGAGAGCGCCCGTGACGTTCTCAAAGTCGGCAACTGGGAGGTACTATGGCGCCGTCGGCGGTTAGCATCGTCAAGGCGAAGATATTCGTCGGAAAGATAAGGTATTGGCTCATGTTGGAGTCGCCAGCCAAGCAAAGAGGAAAAGCTGGGTCCGACACTGGCGTACCTTCATTTTGGAATACTTCGGTTGAACAGTGTACGCATCTAGTAGTGGGGGGGGGGGGGGGGTTTGAGGATAGCAAGGGTGTCGAGATGCGTATAAAATATACTGGGAAGTGCGGAGAATAGAGAGCCGCACAAGATCACGAGTCGACGAGGAAGAGGGTTCGAATGCCAGAAAAAGAAACGACGCCGATTATAGGAGGGCGTGCGGCGTGCGGTAAGGCGGGTGTATCCGAAACGGTTGGTGGTGTTGATGCCCGTTGATTGCCTGCACAAACGTCGCTGTAGGCATCTAGCGCGACTCTGAAATGCGAATGGATGCGAAAAGAGAACGCGCAATATACTCGGTAGGGATCGTCGAGAGGGCGGTTTTTGGGTTGCTGTCCGGAGACGCGGAGGTTAATTGCCTGATGGTGATTGATACAGAACAATTTGGTGATAGGGTGGAAAGTGGGGGGACGAAGTAACCAGGAAGGAAGAGTGGATGATGAGAAGAGAGAAGAGCGCAGGGTCGGTTTGAAATCGTCGATGGCGGATAATAGGTGGGATGACGGAATCTCCTTTGGTGGACTTTGGGTCGGAGGGGACAAAGAAGAGCGACTAATGACAGTGATACCACAGGTATTGCGGTAACACACCGAACCAAGCCAAACGAAGGGGATGCCATCTCTCGGAGGATAGACGAGGGGGGGGACTTGGGACCAGAGACAGATCTCGTACTGGTACCTGCAAGCCGTGCAATTATCTCAAAAGGGGAAACGTGCCCTGGCAATCCGCCCAACGAACTCACCATTCGGCAACTCGTATGCTGCAGGGGGCGTGTCAGGACCAAGTTTTCAGGGGTTGGCCAAGGTGGGGCCCCCCAACGAGTCGGGTGACCACTAGTCGACGCATGTATAGGTACTTGCAATCTGCGACGCCCAAGTACCGATTGTTGGACTCATGTTGCGTAGTTGATTCCGGCAATGAAGTGTTGGTACGAAGGTACATTCGTCATATCGTCCTGTCGTCTCTAGTGGCCAACCATTCAGCTTTGCGCAGCTCGACAGGTGTGGTGGAGAGTGGTTGTGGTGTGGTGAGGACTGAGGGATTGGTTGCGCTTGCCAGGCTAAGCCAATAAGCAAGCCAGCCAAACCATCCATAACACCAGAACATGCGTGCGTCTCCATTCTCCCGACCGTAATCCGTAGCGAGAAGAACTGGGCAAGAAGCGAATGAGAAAGGAGCAACTCCGCACGGGCAGACCATGTAACCCGTCGATACCGGGAACTTGATCATGGTGACTGCGGCGTTCTCGCTTTGAAATTTCGAGAATAAGGGGCTTCATCCAGATCGTCGCATCGTAATCAAGCTTCGCTTCCGTAAACAAGAGTAAATACCGCGTTCTCTCAAGTCAGTCGGTTGCTGCGTCATTCGTTCGCTTCCTGTCCCCGCAATGTAATAGAATCATTTCAGAGTCCTTCAAGGCGGTCTCGTTGCTGCTCCAGCAGGTATAGAGGAGGAGATAGAGAGGCTATTTTGCCGAGTAAGCATACAGTCATGTCCAACTTGCAACAAACGTCAAAGGCCGATGGCTTCATGCATGGTGTGGCAAAATTGTTTTCTTTCATGTGTTGCCCAGTGGCTTGCTATCCTGCTAAAAAGAGGTACTCGAGTGCGGTTATCCGCACTCCAGGAAGCTATGCACAATCCATCATTTTCATCCATCCCAAGCGTCTTCATTCTCAGAAGTAGCACATTGGAAATGACACCCCGCCCCTTGAAAAGTAAAGGTATTTCGCGGCATCACACGTATGCACCTGAGCCAGACCGGGGCTGCGATCTTCGTACCGATATTCCTTGCCAGTGGCAGCCGTTGCATGTATGTCCTGGCCATGATGCCATAGCGCCCCGTTCTCATTGTGTGAAACGCACCCGCCCAGACCCTCAAGCGGCATTTGAAACCGCGCTATAAGAAGCCTGCATCTTTGAGCGTTTGTTCGATCTTTTCAGCTTCCTATCACTTCGTTTTAGTCCCTTGAACGCCTTTGTTTCGTGTCTCGAACAGTAGAAATCCACCGAAATGATATCCCCTTTCGTATTCGACGAACACAGAGAGCGAGCACGTAAAGGGAAAGGGTTCGTCTTCGATGTGGTTTCGTAGCGAAATGAAGATCATCACATGATTTTTGTGACCTCGTCCTCAACCTGACCAAGAGGCAGGTCAACGTCAGTCTCCATGGGCAAATCGTATATAACACAAGGGTAGCACAAAAGGGGACAGTCGGAGGGGAGCCTGCTGGGGACTGTCCGTTCAAGAGGAGAGCGGTCAACATACCTCCATATCTTCCAGTGCATCTTGTTGGGATATACACCGCAAAACGTTCTTTTTGCTGCTCTCTTGCAGTTCTCCCGCCAAAAGTAATTCGTCTAGGATATAGTAGGCCTTTGTGAACGAGAAGATGATGTCGAGCTCGCAAACATTGCCGTAATACTTGTCCATTTGCTCGACATAGCGGTGGATGATTTCGAGGGTGATTAATTCGTTGTCTTCAGACGAGCAACCGGCGATAAAGAAGAGTGAGGCATATCGGCGGTAAACAATCTTGGTATCTGATGCTCGCTTGTGAGTAAGAGAGAAACCCGGTAAAGTTTGTCTCAATGGCAACGTGGGGATGACAAGACGACCAGGGAAGCAGCATCTATCGAAAACGGACCTTTGTATTCGAGAAAATTACACATCCGGGTTCGTCTCGCTAGAACCAGCTGCGTGACATCCTTGACAATCTTGGCCTTTTCCTTGGGAGAAAGGGTAGTAAACCATTTCGCAAGTCGCTGGAGATTGGAAAAAGCATCGTGTTAGAGTATGGATGGGTCAGGGAGGAGAGGCAATGCGCGTCGACAGTGATTAATCATAGGCGACAGAGGAGACATACCACTTTCCCCTGCCGGGAGAGCAGGATCAAGTAACTATGGCAAGACAGTTAGAACGGCGGACCTCTCTCGGACGAGTAGTCGGAATGCCTTACTGGATCGCCATGGTGTCTGATTCACACCCGACGAAAGGAGGGACACGAGAATAGATTGGACCGAGAAGACAGAGTTGCTCAAATTTGCATTCATGGGAGGCTGTGGGGTCGTGTGTGGATTCGAGCAAGAAGGGTTGGCAAAGCAGCTCCTCGTTGACGAAATTAAGGGAGGGGGACGCAATTCGATGGGTGGTTTGGTTTGGCGGGGCGAGTACGTAAGTCCAGCTGGCAACTCTTTCTCAATTGCCGGTAATGCCAGCTGGCGAATTACCAAATACATTCTAACCAGCTGGCAAGCTTCTTTATTCTCTTCACATCTCGCATCATTGATTACTCGTACATATTCATGTGAAGGGTGCAGAGTATGACAGTGCGCCAGGCAACCTTATTACTGGTTGCCTGGCTACAATTCCACCTTTGCATGTTGTTCGAAAGGGCAATTATATTCTTTTAAAAGCTATTACATTCCCTCTTGGCTGTGGTGGTGTCGTGCGTACTCCGTACGGAGCACAGTATTCTATTTAGGGTCCTGTGTCGTCGGTACAAGACCGCCAAAAAGAAAGCCAATATGACAACAGCCAAAACAGTCGGTCAAATTGCAAAAAAAAAAAAAAGATGAGAGCCCAAAGCTGACAAATGGGACATTTTTTTTTTCCTAAAAAAAAGACAGCTTGATCTTGATTTCATGTTTTGTAACGTAACAAGAACGACACGGGCTGCAAGAAACCTTACCTACAGGGCAGGTAGTGTCCCTCTTACTCAGTAAATTCCCACTTTCCAGCAACCCCCCGCGGGACCCGCTCCATTATCAAACTCGACCCCCACTATCCTCGAGTCCTAATCCTAAAGAGAAGGAAATAAAACCACTAACAGAATATTAAGCCAGCCCAACTCAAATATGGTCGGTTTTTTGCTCTGGTGGAAAAAGCCTTCCAGGTAGGCGGGGAAGGGTTTCGCATGCCCGACCTAGGAGTAAACTACAGTTCTGATCTTAGCGCTGAATAGAAAAAAAAATTTGTAAACTATGTGCAGTCTAATCTTTTTTTGCCTTGGTCAGCATGGAGGGCTGCTGCATATTACATGAGCCCTTTCGTAAACTCGCGCCATGTTTGCCCCCCCCATTTGGCAATTAATCATTACATCGGTTTGAGATAACTGAGCAGAGCATATATTGTGTCCTTCTCTTTTTCTCTCTCCTTGCTCTCCTTTATTCTTCTTGCCATTAGCCCATCACACACGACGACTTTCTAGTCTGCTTACGGACAAAACTCGTTGTTCTCGGCATTCAAGTCCAACTCTGCCCCGCATTCCATTCCGAAGTGCATCTTCAATTTTGCTCACGCGCAAATTGTTTGTCGCCGCTCAGAAATCATGACGCAGCTCATTCTATCTACTGGGTATGTTCAATACTGATATATGTCCTCTTCTTTTCCTTTCTTTTCCAACCCGAGGTTGAATGCTGGCGACGATATAAGAAGCATGTGCTACGATGGTCATACCAATGCAGTGCCACAGTATTGGAGAACTTTGCTGACAAATGGATCTCTTTTGCATTATAGAAACATCATTTCTGGTGGCCCTTCAATCATTCGGAAGCCCGGCGCATATCGGTCAAATCTCGAACTTACAAACTCTCTGCGTAGCAACTTCCTTGCCGCACAGCAGGACTACGCCGAGTTCGACAACGACGCCTCCACGACGAATGGATACCTTCAGACCAATGGTAATGGACATGCCGAGTCCGAAACTGTCCCCGAAACTGTCCCCGAAACTGTCCCCGAAACCTCGCCATCTGCCGTACAGACACCATCTTCTCTAAACCCCATCTCTTCGAATGGCCACGGCCGGTCATCAACTTCTCTGTGGACCGAAAAGAAGGGAGACAAGCTTTACATTCCACGTATACACTGGGACACGGCGGGTCTTCAGGAGGAGCGGGACCAATATGATATAACTGTTAAGCTCTTCTTCCTCCCTAACGCCCCGGTCGAGGAGCGCGCCGCATACATTCACGAATCTCTCGACCTCGTGCGCCAGGAGCTCGGCGACGGGCCCATTGATCTCTTAATTGCCTCCTTTCCCGGTATGAAGTTTGCGGGAGACTGCGAGTGGGAAGCCGATAGAAGGAATGCGCTTCAGGGAAACATTGAGGAGGAGGTTGCTACGTGGAAAGTCCTCGAAGAGCTCTACCGCGCAGGTACTGTCAAGAGACTGGGGATATCTGAATTTGGCAGCCAAAAACTGACCGACTTTATTGGGCGCGTGGAAATCCGGCCCGCCGTCGACCAAATTAACATTCGCGACTGTTGTAATGTGCCTCCGCCGTTGCGAAAGTTGGCCAAGTTGGAGGGTGTCGAGTTGCTTGTCCACACCGATTGCACAGACATCTTGCCAAGCGGGACTCTCCGCCAATTATTGGGTCAGGGGCTCCAAGGTGCAGGGATCTTGGAGACCGACCCCACCGAGCCGGGGGCAGAATTGGACTTGGACGGGGAAACAATTGTCCAGAAATCAAACCGTTGTCGTCTAAAGGGCGAGGTCATCCCTGAATGGGTTGTCAAGTACACGGCGTTTGTCAAAGACCGGGGAGTGATTGAGAACAAGGGTTATTTTGCAGCGGCAAAACTAATAGAATAGTGGTTGCTAGTTGTCCTGTCAGAAGCAGTCCTTGCGCAATTCATGCCATGTCGTCTTTGCAACACAGCGAGGGTTCGCGGTGGATGTTCAGTTTGGTGTGCCCAGATCTCGTGTACCCCGTCTTCTTGATACTGCCTCGCAGAGGGGGTGAGTGTGATGCAGCATCACTTCGGAGCTGCGGGGCCCCGTGAAGTCAATAGAAGTTAAGCGGGTAGTGTGGCTTGAAAATGGTGGCCCGACTTTGGCTTCGTCATATTAACCAACCATGCTCCTCTTCCTGCCTCTCATTCGAACATCCTCAAGCCTTCGGAACACCGTCTTAAACTGCTTGACCTGTTCTTTGTATCCCTCAAGCACCTCATAAAATAGCGCCTGTGCTCTCGGATGGGTGCTCGCAAAGGCACGCTCAAGTACATAAAGATCAACGGCCCGGGCCTCTTCGTGGAAGGATTGGTTGGCCAGACCAAAATCAATAATGACGATTTCGCCTTTAAGTAGGTTGCTGATGTCGGTATCCTGCGCCGATGGGTCTGATCCGTTGACAGACTCTCTCTCCGCAGGCCGCAGCATCATATTGCTTGTTGTCAAGTCGCCGTGAACAACCCCTACCTCGTGTAGCCTGCCAACGGCAGTACCCATCCTTCGCATCAAGCTCTTGAGAGGTGTGTCGTCAAGCATACTGTCGGCAGCCTGCAATGTGAGGAATTTGTTGATTCCAACCCGCACGGGTTCTCCTTCAATCCACTCTAGAAACAGGCAGCCTGCATTCTCGTCCAGTGCGTATACGGCGGGAACGGGGACACCGTCACGCCGACAACGAGTTAGGATACGGGCTTCGGCGAGGATGCGCTGGCGGCTCAACCGCTGGTCGAGGATGGGGTGTCGATAAAGCTTCGGAGGGCGGTATTTTAACGCAGCTGGGATTGTCGGGAGGAGATACGTTGTTTTATACAGCCGGCCTTCCGCACCTTGGGTAATGAGAATGGGTGGTGACGAGCATGGCTGGCTGAGGAGCTGTGGAAGAGGGAAAGGCTGGAAGGTATCTGCCATTGTGAATGGGACGATCTGGAAAACCTCGGGCCTAAATCTGTACAAAGAATCTTGATTCGATATATCGCTGGTTTGATGTCGATTCTCGCAGGTTATAAACCAACAACTGACTTGGAAAAGCGAAAATCGTTGAGAGCAAGGTGGAGCCAGTTTTTTTTGGATTGCGGGGTATTAGGAAAAGAAAAATGAGAGCCAGCACTGACTGTTGCTTGGTGGGGCAATGCAGCTTTTAGGGCATGGTACTCCGTGCTCCGTATTTTCAATAGGCAATCCTAATCACCACTCTAAAATAAACTAGAGTAGCATCTTAGTTTGTATTTTTAGTGACTCCCTCCCCCTGCCTAGTTGACAATCATTAGCACCGATCGGCTTGGGTGGCTGGTAGTTTATTAGGAGATCTCACCACGTCTCTCGCCAGTTCCCATGTTGGCTGGCCATGTTGGCTCTATTGGCAATCGAACATCCAAGGAAACTACTGTATCCGGATGGCCTAGTGTGTTGCTTATGGAGAAAGAACGTGCTTAAAGAGCGAATATGCACAAAGAGATATTCGAGGGCTGGCTGGCCAGACAAGCCAGTTGTCTCCAAAGACCCACACACTAACAGCGATAGAGAACAGCACTTGTAGGACTGAAGATGGAAGCATGTCCATCCCTACAAAACGATGGCGTACGGAGTACTGCAAGATCTCGACCAGCACGGATTCATACTCCGTACAGAGGAATCGGAGACACGGAAATTCATTGCCCAGCCAGCCAGGGTCCAGCATCTCTCGATGAAATACTTACAGTGACCGCTTGCAAGAGATCCAATAGGGGGATGAGACACACCGCCCAAACCACTGTCGTGAGACCCTTGTTGCTCGGTGGTCTGTGTGGCGGTGGTGGACAGTTTGTGCACTCGGCTGCAGCCAAACCTTCCTAAAGCGGCCAGGATATGATCTTTCAGTGGGCCGCGTTCAAGGGTATGTAGTTTAGTTTACGTACGCCGACCGTCTACACTTATTACGGAGTATTACAAAGGATGCAGGTACTTTTTCAGGGCAGTTCTTGCAGCCATGACAGCCATGATGGGATGAAGGCTCTTGACCCAGCCAATCCGAGCCCTGTCCCTTGCTGCAACTCCAAAAGCGACAGTGCATAAGTGGGCGGTTTAGGGGGCGTAGGCGGAGACGGAGGAGGAAACCACCGCACAGGACGAGTAATAAACTACATACCAGGCCGAGTACTACCACTGTCATGTGCCAAAACGTCACATCTGCGAACTAAAACCACACCCACCAGACTAACACCCTCCCGACCTCCCCATTCTACTTAGCTCAACAAGCTTCTCAACCATCTCTCCCTCCCAGCTTCAAGTCGCCACATTGCCAACTCGTCCGACGATAGCTTCAAAGGACTCTCAGACTGCCAATCTGCCCGGCGATACTCACTCCCTACAACTTCTCGGTTCAACTCCTTTGCTCTGCCTTTCTCCCCTTCCTCAAACTCTCGGGCTCCTATACACTCGTCCTCTCACCGCCTTCACATGTCTCAGGGTTGGAAACCCCTCAGTTACCACACACATCTTCACAGTATATTACTTGGAAATTCAAGCTGATTGAACCGCTTCGGCTCGTAAGTGGAGGGCGAGGCATTTTCAAGACAAGAGTTTTTTTTTTTTTTTCTAGAACTGGGAGAGCGGGAAGGGAGGGGATATTATCCCCGTCTCGTTCTCTTGTGCCTGTCAATTTCGACCGCGACTCAATCACACCTCTAACCCAGAGGCGCCTCACCTTCCTCATGAGTGGTAGCACTCTCGGCCACGATTGGACATTAGTCCTAGTCCTCACTGCGTTTCTCTTGAGTCTCGTCGTCATTTCACAAATTCTTTCTCGCCACGCTGCTGCGTACTTGGCGGCCCCTCGGGATGTCGCATCCTTTCTGGACACCATCGACAGCTCCATTGAAGAAAATGAGAGCTACGACCGCGATGTGGCCCGCGCACCACGCCTGGAAGATAAGATTCGTTTAGGACGCCTCCTTCGGGAGATCCAAAAGGCCGGCGATGACTTGCGAGAGGAGCTAAACCGGCTCCTAGTCTCCGAGGACAACGGATCCCTGCGTACCGGTGCGCGTCTTCTTTGGGCCAGTAAGCGTCCCCAGCTAGAGGATCGCGTCCGGCGCTTGGATCTCCTACGTATGAGGTTCATGGTGATCTATATGGGCGTAATAACCTCATCGGCAAACGAGAAGCCCGGTGTGGTCGGGTCCGCTGCCCCAGCTGCTCGCGAACGAGATCCCGAAAAGACACCTTCGCCGGACCCCAAACGTATCTTGGCTCGCGCCTTAACTGAAGGCCTGGTCAAGAAGCAAACCCCTACGCGGCGTCTATCGGTTCAGACCATTGGCCACAACGAAAACGTGGCAGGTGACCACCGCAAAGGCTGGTTCGGGGTCGTCCAAGAGCTGCAGCGATCCCCTCGTATGCACCAGCGGCATGCTTCAATCGAGATGTCTTTGTCCAAGGCTCCTTAACCCGTTTCGGTCAGCTGGAGTGGGACTCACCCGCTCGGCTTCTACCTCGCATCACTTCGCTGTGCCTCATCGTTCGCACCTTGGAAACCAATCTAACGAGTACCCACGATGGAAAGATTTACGAACCCATGGCTTTGCGGCTCTTTTCACTTCAACGCGATATCCGCATCATGACTTGACACACTATTCTTATGAAATTTGGTTGATTTTTCTGTCCTCCAGCGTCCCTTTTTTGTTCCTCAATGTGCCATGGGTTGTACTACCAGATGGGCGGCTTTCTTCTACTTCAACTCTACTCTTCTTTTTCCCCTTGCCCTTAGACCACTTTCATACTCTGATATCATTGCATTTTCCCATTTCCAGCTAATATCCAATTCCTGTTCCACCCCACTCACCATACCCTTTTTTCTTTTAACATTCTAGGGCTAAAGGGATGCGAAATCACACACATGGGCACATGGCAACAGAAGGGTTTTCCCAACGGCCACTGCCGCCACTGCCGCCACTGCTGTCATCTCTGAACCCCGGGAGTATAGCTCTCACATCCTCCATACCTTAGTTTAGTTGCATGCCATCCCTGGCAAAATGGCGAGGGACAACTTAGTACCTAAGGGACGTTGCCAGCAAGCACTTAGTGAGCAGCGTCGTCTGGGCCTGTGCCGTTCCTCTCGCCAACTAAATTTTATTTCGCCCCAGTCAGTTCCAAGTTTATTCAGATCGCCCAAAGAAAAAGAAAAAAGTCCCTCGTGAAGTAATAGCACAGTGTGCAAAAAGAGAAACTGGAGAGTGGAGGAATTCGTACCATCAAGAGCAACCAGGAATCTGCTCACACAGTTGTAGCATGCAATCTACCGTGAGATGTTAGCCAAACCCTCAAGAAGATCCCGCCAGACTCGAAGTAGGACGGCCAAAACAGAGAGCGATACTTCAAAACTTACAGTAGCAACCAACTCAACACACTCCCTCTCATTAAGAATGGCCCGAACCTCAGCCCACGTCTCATCCTTAACCTGAACATTCCTCGTCATCTCATCAGCAATCCTCAACGCCGCCCACTCCGCCTCAGGAACCCCCTCCGGCCTTTCCCCCCCAATCGGTCCCTCCCCCTTCGTAACCCCCATAACGACCTTGGAAACCCCCGCCTTGACCGCAAGCGGCGCATGATGCGCCCACTCATACCAAGCCCGATTGCAAACCGCAACCCGCGAAATCACCAACTCCCGAAGCGATTCCGGAATCGTAGTCTTTGTGCGCACGGCGCCTAGGAAGGAATTCCACCCGTCGGCTACGGGGGGCGAGTGCAGGAGCGCGAGGTCTAGCGGTTGAAGGGGTCTCGGGGCGCGGCGTTCTTGGATTCGCGAGACGATGGCCGCGTCTTCGGGCGTTGTTGTCTTCGGGGGGTTTTCGACGTAGGGGAGACGCATTTTGAGGGTTGGTTTGGTGGTGAAGGTTGGTGGTGAGGGGTAAGTTTTGAGTTTTAGTTTGTGAAGCTTTTTGGTGATGTTTCTTGTTGCGAACATGAAACTTTTATTTTTTATTTTTATTTTTACCCTTTTGATTTAGTTACTGGGAGTAAGATGAGTAAGATCTCTTATGGATTCTTTAGACTTTTAGAGAGCGGTATTCTTGGGATCTTGGGATCTTTTTGTAGTTGGAAGAAATGTCTGCTGAGACCGGTATTCGCCGATTGGGGGCGAATTGTCTCCACTGTCGGCATTGAAGCATGGGAATTCGCCTTTTGTCAACTAGCCCGGCACTTTTCCAGCGGATAGTCCGTTACACAACTAGAGACGAGGGGGTCGTATCATCGCACTCTTCCTTCCAAGACACAAAATGTTCTCATGTAAAAAAAAAGAAAGAAAAAAAAAAGAAAAAAAAGGAGCGGATTATACTCCGTAAGCAAAATCGAATAAAAGAAACGGGAAATAACTAGCTTGGTCATATAAAGAAATTCGATACCCAGAATTCGACTCTTCACAGGTACCGGTACACGTAGCCTGTGCCCTCAAGGCGAATAAAGAAATTGTACAATCAAACCGTCCACGAAATCCATCCCCAAAAATGCCCCGACTGCCCTTCTTTTGATAGCATACAAAGTCAACCTGTTTACTTACATCACCGGCTCACCCTATTCCATGTTTAGCGCTTGCGTTGCTTTTTGCCACTGCGCTCCTCTCCATCCTCGCGGTCTCTCTTCTTGGCCTTCCTCTCCAGTTCGTCCCAATCCTCTCCCTCGTCTTCCTCACTGAGTTCTGCGTCATCTCCTTCGTCCGAGATGTTGGAGCCGAAATCAGAGCCTTCCTCGCTTGATTCCGACGCCTCATCCATCTCATCATCGTCCATCTCAAAGTCACTCTCCTGATCCGATTCTTCTTCGTCTTCGTCGTCAGATTCGTTCTGTAGGAACGACCATCCGCCGTCTGCGAAGAACTGGTGGGTGTCGGCCGTCACCGTCTTCATGATGGTCGGCCAGCTGAGATTCAGGGGACCGTCGCTGAAAAGGATATCGCACGAGTCTAGCCATTCCTTGACCGGCTCGAGATATTCGACCGGAATGGTGTTGATGTGGTACGGTGTACGAGTAAAGTCCTTGAAGACAAAGACCATATCAAAGTTCTTCAGGCCAAACTGTACACGTTCCAGATGTGCAATCTCGATGTCATCAATCGTGAGAACCATGAATGGTGGTTCCACGACTTGAATGAGACAGTCGGTTGTGGGTTGAATAAAGACATTGCTACGGAACGGGACACCATAGAAACCGAGGTCACGGATGGGCATATCAACCTCGATGCCCTCGTTCTTGCCAGCTTCTGCAATCTTTTGTGCGAAGCCTTGGAACAGACGATCAAGCTCGGCTCGGCGCCGACGCTCCTCCTGCTCCTGCTCAAACTCGTCTTCATCGCCATATCGGTATTTGCGCTTCCGGTTACCTGTCTCATCGAACTGGATGTCTGTCGCCTCGCGGTAGAACTGAACATCCTTGGTCTTCTTTTTGTTACCCACCATAATAGGGTCTTTCAGGTGGATGTGGATGATGACGACAAGTTCATGGGCACAGGGTTGGAAGAATAAATGTCGGACGTTCGAGAACAGTACATCAACTCGTTGCTGTGTGCTCAGAGGCGACTGGAATCGGATACCGTTTTGATGGATCTCGACCTTGCCGGGAACACGCTTTCCCTCGAGAGCCGGCCGGATGAAGACATTATCCAGCACCGCAGGCCGACGGTCTGGAAAGGAGAAGCAAAAAACGTTAGTTAACTTGAAGAAATAGGGTAAACTGAGGGGAGGGAAGCATTAATCAACTTACTTCGAATCTCGACGAGTTTGTCCTGTTCCACAACATCCTCCATGTCTTTCTTCTCCTGCTCCTTTTTGGCTGTATCGCGCTTCATGTTTGATATCGTAGAGACAATATCTGAATAGCGGTTTCTATCCTCTGATCGGAACGTCAAGCTGCGAACAAAATGCGCTGAAGCATCTTCGAATGGCTGATCATCTTTTCGGCCGACACCCTGTCCCGGTGACAAGAAGTTGATGCGTAAGAACGCCCAATCGCCCTCATCGTTGACACTGGCATTCTTGATCGTGTTGATATGGAAGGGGACAGGTCGTCCCATGACGGGAACGACAACTGTGTTGTTTTTCTGGTCAACAATGATCTGGAGGTCGCGGACTCTGGAAGGGAATTGATTATCGCGTTTGTACGACTCAAACTTTTTGAACTGTTTCACTTGCTCTCCGTTCTGGCCACTTGTCGACTCCGAGAAGCGCTTTAGACCGTCCCGCTGGTTCTTCGCTGCGAGATCTTTCTGGTGTTCGCGTCTTCGGGCCTCGGCATCTTCGTCGACTTGGGTGGTGCGCTCAGATCGCAACCTAGTGCTTGTTATGTTCTTGGTTGCAACGGCGCCCACCTTGTGATCCTTCTTCTCCTTCTTCGGGGTTGGCTGTGTCTCTTCCTCGTCCTTGAAAAAGAACGAGTTCGAGTTTGCCTCAATTGGAGCCTCGCCAGTGAAGACGACAGGCTCGGCCATTGTGACTCGGATCGTGTCCGTGATCATGAGCGAGTAAATTTTGCTGTGCTTGTCTTGGGGTTGCGGGTTCTCAATGTCGGAAAACCCCGTTGTGATACAAAGAGTCATGCCATCACGGAGGACACGCCCACTCTTGCCATTAAGCAATAGAGTGGCATCTCGGTGTTCGAGTCCGACGCCGTATCCGACGTTTTTCAGGAAGTGCTTCTCCATCTCTGGTTTCTTTGCGCGAATCGTGGCCAAGGCCTTGTTGTAGACATCCTTGGCGGTAACGCCATCCCTAATCTCCTTGAGAACAACGTTGTGGACGTGATAGAGTAGTTTATAATTCGTCTCTTGCGCTTTGTTGGGGTCGATCAGGTAAGTTCGGGCAATTGACGAGCAGTACGACTTGTAACGCAGACCCATAGAGGCGATGATGATTCCCGGGTGTAGAATATCATCGTTGGCCTCTGCATGTAGTCTCAAATCGTACTTTCCACCGCTCTGGATTATGGGGCCATGGACCCAGTCAAGTTGGGCATGATCGAAATCTGTGGGTAGTCGTGTCTTATTAGGTAGTTCGACCTTTCTCCAGTATGCATCGTCGTCCAACTTTCTGTCGATCTTATCAGCGAGGGCGCTGTGCTTCACCTTCTTCTCCTGATCGAGGATGCTCGACATTTCATCGAGGAAAGTTGGCGTCATCAAGGCCACGCAGGCCTTCGAGGCGGTTCGCATGGCACGAAGTTCGGCTTCATCTTTGATGGAGAATGCTGCGACGGACAAGGTCTGGGTAATGTCGACCTCCTCCACATCCTTGCAGTTTTCGGCAAATGCCTTTTTCCATTCCTCGACAAATGGTCCCTTTGAGGTGTCTTTCGCAATGGTGCCGACCTTGTTCTGTTTTATTATTCCATCTGTTAGCAACCGCTGGATATTGGTTCCTTTTAGAGGGGTCTCTTTAGGCCTTTCTTACCCCTGCAGCCTTAATCGTGTCTGTGATCTTGGCCCATATCTTTTCGTTTTCAGCAGTGTCTTTGCCTCTGACCAGGATCTCAATAGGAAACCGGCCACCCTTGAGCTGTTCCAGGTGTTTCGCTGCAGATAGGTAAGTATCCATTCAACGAGCGCGCCACAAATTTGTTATCGGACATACCCTTTTTAGATGTGGTGACAACATAGAGGCAATCCACCGTCAAGAGCATCAGAGTTGTCGGGAATTCGTATCCAAGGAGCCAAAACTATCAGAGAACGAAAATGTCAGTATTCTCCTTTTCCCATCCCATGTCGAGTAAAACTCAGAAATAAGTGTTCATACATGCACAGCATTGTTTTTGTGGAAATCCTGGCTTTCCTCTGCCTTGCCCATGAGGATGACGACGGATGTCGCTCCGTTGAAGACGCCTTCCCGCGATCGAATGTCATTTTTCCAGGCGCTAACGAAATGCGAAATTCTCTCCTGGAAGGTCTTTTGGTCTATCGTAATCTCCGCCATGATTGCAACAGGGTGAGGTTGAGCGATGCTCGTTGGCGACGAGATGATGGGGAGGTTAGAGAGAAAGAGCTCTGACGCGAAAATATCCCCTGCCTATGGATGTACGAGTAGCTACTGTGACCGCGTAAAGTTAGAGAACCACTCGCTAGTACTAGTTAAAAGTGGAGCGGTTGCATGATCACGTGATGCGTCTCGAAGCCTCCGAAGCCTACTCCGTACTCGCCTCTCCAGACCTTTAAAGGTCCTTGAATATTTATTTATTTGTGATACAATTTGGCAATGAGTCTATTTCAAGAAGTTTCTTTCAACTTCCGGTATTCTACTTGGCACAATTGACTTCAATGAACGGGTTTTCTATGATAACAAATTCCAAAGATCCTAAACTCCTAATACCCGCATCTTCATAAACACAGGCCGTAGGGAGAACATACTTGCTGTGTCCTTTGATGGCCTTCCCAGAAAAAAGTTGGACTACACAATCCAGCCAAGTTATAAAAAATGAAGTGAAAACAAGAATTGAGATGCAGAGGGGGCCGGAGCATGCAAAAAAACATGAAATCGAAAAACAGACGATAAGAAAGAGAAAGAAGGCGGCCGTAGAAGAAATGAGACTGCTGAAACTGAAAGCCCCATGTCGTCCTGACCGATAGTATTGCTGCTGCTAAAAGAGTCCGAATCATTGTCCAGATCCCACTCTTTCCACTACTTCTGAATGAAGCTGTAGACTTGGTCCGGCGGCTTGGAAGGCCACAACGTGTGCTTGGGATTTTACCCAAGCACCCTATTTGCTGGAGACTGGCAACTAGTATCATGTGGCTGGGTGCGGCTGGTGAATGAAGCTACACATCTAAGTGGTAACTGGACTGCTCTAGGCCTCGCCAGGGCGCAAATCGCGACCAGTCGCCATGGCAGTGCTTGGGCCAGACGGCTTGCCCGGAGCTGGAGCGTTGTTCCATGAAAGGTATGTGTGGTCACCAAGTTTCCTGTTCAGTCCGTTTTAGTAGGCAAATCTTGGGTTGACGCGAATGTTGAGAGAAAAGTCAGTGACATACCTTGGTTTAATTAGGTGGGTGATGGTGAAGATTGTTCCGAGGAGGATGCACATGCCACCAACAACGATGTACGCAATTCCGAGGAACGGATTCCGCCCACCCATGACAGTCCGTGTCGTGATAACAACCGTTTTGGTTCCCTTGTACTCGCGCGTAGGAAAGTCTGATAAAGAAGGTCAGAATTGGACTTTTCACTATCAAATAGGATCATTGAGGGAGGTTAGGCATTGGGGAAGATCATACTATCGGTGGCGATAATGCGGTAAGTGCCTTCTTCCATGGCTTGGCTGTTGTTGCGCTGGTAGAGCTTGCTGAAAGTTGGCAAGGCGGCGGTCCGCATCCAGACCATGAACGCCTCCCACTCCGACAAGTTTGGCGGGGGGTATTCGTCGGTATAGCCATCAGGGTAAAGCTTTCGCCAAAATGGCGGCGGCATGACCTCGTTGGGGAGGTATTTGGTCGGCCCGTAAAGGTTCTTGTCAGAGCTCCAGGCAATGTCCGTGTTGTTTTCCATTTGATACGTGGTGTTGCGAGTAAGGTCGAAAGGGGACGAGTAAGTGTCATTGAATATGGAGTTGGCGATAAGCCCGCAAGGATAAAGGGGCAAGCCTGTCTCTTCGTCATGGGTCAAGGGGGTGCAGCTGGATCCGTTAATGTCACTGCCGCTCAGGGCATCTCCCTTTAGTTGCCGGTCGCTGTAAGAAGCGACATATCGACGATGGTTTTGATAGAAGTTGCTGAGTTGGTAGTAGAAGAGAACAGGAGGGCCAAAGTTCTCAGGTAGGCTGAACTCAAGAACACACAAGTTTGATGAGACAGGAACGCCACGGCCGTATGAAATGGTCTGGTTGGTTAAGCGAGCCCATCGGGCCTTTGCGTTTGCATTTTTTGTTTTGAAAGCTGTGGTGATGTACTCTTCGGGCATTGGTGCGCCATCGTTGCTGTCGGTCGAGGTAACGAGGGGAGCATCGACTGCGCATTGCGTATAATCAAGACGGATTTCTTGAACCTAGATTGGTACCAGTCATGAGATGAGCAAAAGGATTTATAAGAAGGGCTTCAACAATCTAGCCATGACGCAAGACTAGGGGAGGCGACTTGCCTGGGCGCTCGCATAGAGTAGAAGACCACCGATGGGGGCGAATATTATGCCGATCACGAAAAATAGAGGCAAGACTGTTTTCGGCGTAAGGATGGGCCTGCACGGAAACTACGCGTTAGCCGCCAATGGTGCGCAGGGAAGACAAGCTTCGATTCTTGTCTGCATAAGTGGGGGAAGACGCACTGCCAGGCCTTCAATCTCTGTTGACGAAATGCGGTATCTGTAGGAGAGGAAGAAAATATGTCAGCACGGCCATCAGGACGTCCCCGGCAGAGCCGGTAGATTTCAACATGCAGTCGCTCAAGGTATAATTGCAGAAACCGAGCAGGAAATGCAAGGTTTTTTCCTGACTTCCTCTCTGCCTTTCCATTCCCCTTTCTATTTGAAGATGTGATCATGCACAGGCGCGACTTACTTGCTGGGCGACGGCTCTTCTTCTCGGTCTGCTTCTGGTTGTCATCGTGGGAGTCGATCGAGTCGGCCTGACCCACGCCGGGGGAATCTGACATGATTGCGACTTTGTTTGATACCGATAATTTCAGTCTCGGATTCGGGGGCTTTCGTGGATAGTCGGTGTTGATGGCTGTTGGGTTTTGTCACGACGAGATGGACTGGACTGGAATACGTACGATAGTTTACGAGTTCGACAAATTGTCACTACGTACGGAGTAGTACGGACTCAGCCCCCCCGTAATAATGCCCACCCACTTCTGTTTTACATTTCAAAGGGGCTGTTCTGTTGTAGCTCTAATGTTTCACTGTGGCGCAGTAGTCTTTGCATTTTTTTAGTGGGTGCAGTGTACTCGGTACGGAGTACAGTCTACTTCAGCCTTACATTAGTGGATCGATATCTTTCGAGAATACTGAGGTACCCTGTACTCGTAGTTCCAGGCAAAAAATGGCAGAGCTTCGATTCCACATGATAACTTGGTACTATTATTACATTTAAATTTCCCCTTTGCTCGAGGCTTCACAATCTCTCGCTCGCATTGAACGAGAAATCGCCACAAGCATTGGCCCTGAATACCGCGGCATCTTCCAACGCCGTACGAAGGGGAATATGTCATTCCACGACAGAATTCAAATGCTTGAGAGCATTGTAATTCCGGGCAAAGAACGATACACCAGCGACTTGCGTCGTCAATGGGAATCGATCTTCAACACTCCGATCACTAAGGCAGAAGACCCCGAGCTCTGGGGAAGAAAGGTCCTCAACCTTGCATCAAAATTTGAGGATCTAGGGATTCCCATTAACACAATGGGAGACCCATACAGCAGAGTATACGAGGCGGTTGTGAGATGGGATTCAGGAATCTCAGCGAAAATTGTCTCCGCCACCGAAACAACCACACCCCCCGACTTCGAAGACTGGATGCTAATCAAGGTCATCCCCGCCCTACAACTCAAAAGAAAGGGCGCAGCGCCAAGCATCAACGCCCCCTTGAACGGAAAACCATCAAAAGAGCAAAAAGAGGAGGCCAAATCGAAATCAAAAACAACCAAAACCAAACCGACGTGCAGCATATGCAAGCGTCAACACCCAAGGTGTCAGAAGCCCGAGTGTTGCAACGTCGTGAAATCGATCCTCGCCCCATCCTTCACATGGCGAGCATCAGAAAAGGCAATCCAATCAGCGACAAAATGGTTGGAAAACCCCGAAAACGCCAGAAAAGCTTCAGCTTACCACAATATGGAAGCTGAAGGAGACGAACAACCTGAAAGTGTGGGGGTCACAATCGCAGCTATCGATGATGACTCGCTAATAAACGCAGTCATCTACGGCTCAGGAGCCACATGTCACGGTTTCAACAATATCGAACGGTTCGAAGAATACACAGTCGATCCCATCGAAATCAGATCCGTCGGACGGGAAGTAATCTCGCCAGGCCGTGGAAACGTCAAAATTTGGACGAACAACGGAACTGCGAAGCCCTTCCCGGTAATCCTAAAAAATGCTCGATACATCCCCGATCTCCACATCAACGTCGTATCTGTCGCAATCCTTCACAATTTCGGCTACTCCTGGAGTACAGCGGACGGAGCCATCCGTCGCCGAGACAAATCCATCATGTGCTTCACCAAACGAGAGCACAACCTATACCTCCTCGAATACGGCTCGAACGTCTACAAGCCGATCGAACAAAACGTCATGGTTGCACGCACCAACAAACCCTCTGCGCAACCATCGACTCAAGAAGTTTGGCATGCGAGACTGGGGCATGCAAATGCCGAGGCTCTTAGGCACATCAAGCCTTCACAAGGAGCCAAAATGACGACGAAATCGATCAGCCAAACCGATCGATGTGAGTCATGTTCCCTCTCAAAAGCCAAACGAATCAACAGCAGGATCCCACAAGGCGAGGACCGCAAGTCACGTGTAAATAGCAAAATAGCTACGTTTTCACAGGGGACGGACCCAGTACATTTTTTAGGGGTTTCAGGACTGTTCAGGACTACAACGGGGATCAGCAATTAGCACTTTTATACCTAAAACGACACGGAATACCGAATCGTGATAAGGATTGTAATTTCTTCTGCTTTAATTTTCCAATTTACACGTCAACTACGGCTGCTTAACTAAAACTTCCGAATACACAATATTGGGAGTTTTGACCACTCCGACGTGCGAAACCGCCACATAAAATTGGCCGCGTAAAAGCCGGCGCCCGTAAGTCCAACCCTACAACAGAAAACGACTGGCCTTGCGACTTGTTGATTTCATCGCAAAGCAAAGGCGAACAGGGATTTCTCGCCGTTTGATGATGTAGGGGAGATCGCCCTCGCTGGAGGATACATCGATGCGGGGTATTACGTGTGTTTCCCTCTCAAAAGAACCGCTGAGGATGCGACACTCGATAAGGCATCTCGCAATTCGCACCACAACCATCCGGGTCCCATTGCAAAGGCCATGTTGCGGGCGTAGATTCCGTAAGAAAATGACAGGTACACCGACCTTCAACTGCAAACGGGCAGGAGGGAGCCCTGGAAGGTCAAACGACTGCAGAAGCTCAGGAGTGGGAATATGACCGGAATCAGTCGTCTCAGCATCCGGCACCGAGTCCATCGAGGGAACTCGCTGCTTTCACCTGGAAACGTATCGAGCATAAGGGCGTATCACGTAGAAGGTCGGGGCAAGTTGGATTGGCTGTAAACGTCAAGAAAAGGGCGGCGGACGATTGCCATGGAATGCTGGTGACACTTGCCAAGAAAACGGGGTCCGCCGACGTACGAAGCTGGGAGAATGGTCTTGCGACCGATTGCAGCGACATCCACGTCTCCCTTATTTATTGCATCCTGCACACCTCGGTAGGTATCAGCACGTAGCGTATCTGGTGTATACGGAGCCAATCATCGCACGGAACCCAAGCCAGGTAGCGGGAGAGAATCTCTCAAGTAGCAGAAGAGGATCTATCAAGCCTCCATAAGCCCTCGAAAAGCGCAGGGGAACCACACAGCAACTGGGATCCCAAGCCCGGCTGCCGGAGAGTGATGCCGCAGATCGGAAGAGGAGCTCTCAAGCCTCTATCAAAACCCTCGAAAAGTCCAGGGGAACCATAGAGCAACTGGGATCCCAAGCCCAAGGTTGCCGGATAAGAATTATCCTTGGAGAAAGACCTCGTAAGCCTTCTTTGAAGCCCCCGAAAAGTCCAAGGTAACCATACGTAACTGGGATCCCCAGCCCATTTGTATGGGAAATTTTTCGAATGGACTCACGCGTCAAAAGGTCGAAAATGCCCAGAAAGGGGCCATATTCGGCCTAGGGCAGCCAAACGCCTGCAGCGTCAGAATGCAAATCAGCCGAGGCAGGGGAGAAGCCCTAGAAGGTAAGGGATCCAGGTATGCTGGGCGGAAGAATCACCCTCGCCAGTTCCCGAGCCCTCTTGGTCAGAGGAATCACCCTCAGGAAAGAGCAAAAGAGAAAACAGAACGCGGTAAGAAGGAGAAAGCCGATTGATTCTTTCGCTTCTGCGGAGTGGCGGCCTGCGCTGAAACAAGGCCGTCCTATCGGGATCCGTCCGAGGCAGGGGTGTTCAGAGGTCCCAAGAAATCCAAGCCCACCAGGTCCCAGGGGCCAAACACAAGCACAGTTCCCCTGAGAGCTCTCGGGATCCGGGGCCCAGCTTGCTGGCCCACCTCGCAGAATCTCTCAGTATCTCGTACTCGATAGGGCCACCACCATCGACCCCGTAATTGATTCGAAGTAATTGCTAGCGCAAAGTGACCGTGGCCATCGTGCCGATGCTCGAGAATCCCAGCAACGGCTGAAGGAACAGTGCAACGTGCCAAAGACTCGTCAAGTTCTTGTCAGATTAACCATCCTTCCATGACCCGATATTTCAAAGCCTCCTTTCATATTCTCTTCCGGTCTATCTTCGAGAGGGCTTCGATTGCCTTCTCCCCGCGTGTCAAGTAGCCGTAGATCCCCAGATACCATTCTTCATAATCGGCTTCGTCCCATCGCCTCTGAGACCAGGGTAGCAAGTCATTTCTCAAGTTCGCTTTCTAGCAGGATGTCAGGGTCCGATTGTCTTTCAAATCAGGGAGAGTTTCGTAGTGCCGCTGAAGGGTGTTCAAAGTTGTCGATTGAGTTGTTGGGTAGGGGCCATGAAGGAGGGGAATCATGTCGGGAACTAATACGGAGTAATTTACGGAGTACTCCGTACAAAAACACACTTTTGTTCATGGTCCCCACTTTCTCTACCTTACACTTGGCCGATTGGTTCGGGCAGAATCTCACCGCCTTGACCTTGTCTCGGCGGCTATTCAAGCTTCACTTTTAATTATTCGCCCTTCTTCTTTCGAAAGGGTGTTCCGTTGTTCACCCAGGCACCCATGCAAAGCGCACCCTCCTACGAATAGGTTCCCAGGCAGAGTAAATGTGCTCCTTCCATATGGAAGTACAGGGGACTCTTTCCAATTTAGAATTACCAAGCTAGAGTTCCCCCCAGCTCACGTTTCTCCCTCCCTCCTTTTCTTTCCTTCCCACATAGACCTTTAACCACCACACCATTCTTTTCAAGACACGCTCAACAAAAACCCTAAACTTTTCCTTCTACGTCTATTTCAATCACAATTTGATAGCATGTCGGCCGAGGAATATATTCGCAAGCTCGAGGCAGACCTTGCCACCGAGCGTCGCCTTCGAGAGCAAGCTGACCAAGACCGCGAGAAAGCCACCCGAGACCGAGACGAGGAACGTCGCCTTCGAGACGAGGAACGTCGCCTTCGAGAGCAAGCTGACCAAGACCGCGAGAAAGCCACCCGAGACCGAGACGAGGAACGTCGCC
>JADHKT010000213.1:17320-28652 GCA_019925285.1 Graphium sp. VPRI43844 | reverse complement strand
ATAATTAAAGAGGTTATTTTGGTTGTGTTATGTGGCTTTAAAGTCAACTGATTTTAATGGCCAGAAACCCTTTTTTATGGATTGGCGTTTTTTTTGACCGCCCACTGTACAAGTAACAAGTAGTAACAAGATACTCCGTCTAATGGTCTGAATGTGAGTCGGAACGTTTCAACTGGTCGACATTCACCGTTGGGATTCTCGAGTCGCCTTCGGAACTGTCGTGAATGGCGGTTACAACGTGGAATGCCAACACGTAATATTCTAGCCGATTCCATGTGGCTAGCTGCATAGAAGCTGAAGGTTGAAGAAACGGCGAATAGAAGGGTCGAATTAGACCGGCTCTCGCAAAATGATCTGCTGACCTCTTTAGTCAAGAAGTTGTCTAAACAAATTTCGTGCCATCGTTATACGAAGTATTTCGGACTAATCTGGAGAGGGTGGGCTGTTGGTCTTGTTGCCTAATAGAAGATTACAGGCCTTGTCTATCGACTGTGAGTGATATGGTTTTGGGCAGGAAATGGAAAATTCAAGCTATGTCATAGTATTAGCTATGTCTGTCTGGATAAATGGTAGTCAAAGGGATGGACAGACAAAAAATGTCTGATTAATATTGTGCGTCATTCTATCAGGGGCAGTCCCACATTGACACCACTGGGCTGGAGTGTCATAACGGAGCGCTAAACTAGTTGACTGGGCACTAAAGAAGAGCCGCCAAGGACACTATTAGGCCTGTTATGGATACTTTGTACTAAAATAGACCTTCCACGGAGTACGTAAACTTGGCATAGGGATGAATAATAGGGAGGGGCCGCGCCCATAGAGCCGGAAAGTCGGGCCCTAGTCGAGGTACGAAGTACTCCGTACTCCGTACACTACAAAGGAAAACCCGCCTGTTACGTACTCCGTAGTCAGGACCCCGCAGCTCTTCGCGCGACCAAAACACAAAATGGTGAGAACCCGCATTGGAAAGCTGACCCGCCCGCCATCACCGAGAAGGTGGCGAACACAACCAAGCACGGTAACAATGTGTGCAAGTCCTCCCCAATGCGTATTGTGCGATGCATGCCGTGCGATGCCGCAACATTGTAGCGGTCCACTATGGAGTACTCGACCGCCCACAAGGCGAGGCCTAGTCTCCCTAGCGTAACAACGAACATGGAGGGTTTTGGCTGGAAATGACGGCAGTCGGCATTTGGGAGGGGTTGATGGGTTTAGGGGCTACTAGATAGTTTAGAAGATGGATGAAATCCACGTACTCCGTAGTCCAGATAATAGCTAATCATTGTTTTGTCTATCAAGCTCGAAACCACAGCTGGTACTGTGCCGGATACGGAGGTTCATTTGCCACCCACCACTGAGACTTTCATCCTCCGATTTCCAACTCCTTCGTATGCAAGGCTATTATTGTCTGGGCATACCGTCATAACCAACAACCAACGCCCAAATTTAGCCAACCCTCCTCTTCAACCTATCACAGGTCTTTTCTTTGTCCCCTTTCCCCTAGTCCCTTGCTTTCGCCACTAACTCCTTGGCCGCCATCGAGAAGCTATTCCCCCTAATCGTACCCCAGTTCCTCCCTTTCTCTTCGATTTTCTGGAGGCACACATCTCAGACTTTCTTCCGGCTTTCTACCAACCATCATCTTCCAATTCATCCCTCGCCTAGCCTGTAACACACTCAAACCGCCCCCTACTCCCGTTGCTCTTCGAACCTCGGGATACTTGTCTTTGTTCCCCAAATAGAGGCTTCTATTTTTACGAGTTTTACGAGGGCAGCACAGAGTCTTGCAAGTTCGTCTGCTCTCCTGCTACGAGATTGTCCACTCGATTGACCAGTTCACTGGACGGGATCCACAGCTGGCTGGCCGCGAAACCGAGATCCCTGACCCCTTGAATTGAGAATCTAGGGTAGGGGACCCTTATTTTGACTCTGGCGTGTCGTAGTGTCTTCCACATCATCAGACAAGAGACGCCCATACAAGCACACACATCAACGGGACGAGAAAATATTCCAACAACCGAAAAAGGTTTGTCTATATATGGTCTCCCGTGTCCTTCTCCTCCCTTTTCGTTCTTCTGTGGCTACTTTGTGGCGTCTTCTCGCATTGTGATTCGTTCTCTTCTCTCTTCTCACTTCGCACCTTCCCTCTCCGCGTCACCCCACCCGCTCACTCTTTTTTCTTCGTCTCTCTGTTCCACAAGTAGAAAGAACCAAGAGAGCAGACCACATTCCACGAGCTCTTTCCATCTTTGGCAATTGCCTCACATCTTCATCCTGGTCTGTTTTCTCGCTTACATCGCCTCATCTTGCCTTATCCTGCCTCATCAGACTCATCTCTCGACATCTATTTATAAGGACCCCAACCCCCCCTGTTCCTCCCATGGTCAAGAATTAGACGCGCGACAAAGATTGCCAAATACCACACATCCATTGGTCTCGAACACAATCTAAAAAAGCGAACTGAATCCAAGGTGGACAAAAGTTTTGAATGCACGCGTCCGATGCACTGCTCCCAACTTGACCCTCACTCTTTATTTACGCCTCCTCGTCACCCTACGGAGTACTTCTCCCCGGAGCGCAGCGCCAGTGCAAAAACTGCCCGGGCCTCGAAGTTAAAATCCCAGTCCCGCTCCTCTCCACCCGGCCTTGCATCGCAATTCCTTGCCCTATATTTAGCCCGCCCATCACTCACCCCCGCCTTCTCATCTGCTGATACCCCTCCTTTTTGACCAAAACCATCCCCCCCTTGTTTATTAACCATTGCTTATTTCTGATCCCTGTCCGCTTTTTTTTTCAATTGAAAATCTTTCATCTGTTGCTGTATTCTCCGTTCTACCCTATTAACTCACCTGTCCTTTCATAAAGCCAGCACATATTATCCATTTTGGCTGGTGACGACTTGACCAAACTGGCCAATAAGCGCGCCATTATGTCTGAGCGACACTATCCCAACTACGCTGGCGGCCCAGCGCGGTCGCCCACATTTAACCCCGCTAGAGCCTCGCTCCCTTCTATGCCATCGAGCTCATACACAAGCTATTACGGCGGTGACCTTCACGGGTTTCCTTCATCAACGGCCCCCCGCCTCCCTTCGGCGTCGCGATACCCGCAACAAGCCCCTGCCACCGTGCCTCGCTCCTCCACCTACGACCCCGATTATACCCGTTCTCGTTCTCGAAGTCGACGCTCCACTCTCGACTCTTCAGCGAGGCCTGTCATCATCAAGACCACCACCAACGGTGGCCGCTCTCATCCCTCTGGTTCTGGCCGCTCTGGCAGTCCTCTACACGACGATTACCGATCAAGCGATGCCTTTATTTACCAACCCGCTTCTTCCATTCGCTCTCGCAGCGGCACGCGGAAGGAACCCTATTACAGCCCAAACTTTGAAAGCGACGACTTTGCTCGCGCTCGGGACCGTGAGGGTTATCTGATTCCCGCGAGGTCTGATTATCGAGGCTCGCGCCCGACCACTGTCTATCCTAGCGCGCGCCCCTCTGCGGTCGACGTGGGCGAGGATGGCTACCAGTATACGGGCCCGAGTGAGCTAGCCCGCTATGATTTGGACCATCCGCGATCATCACGTCGTCGTCGCGACAGCTTCGACCGGTACAATCGACCAGCAGTGATCTACAACCCCGAAAAGTCAAACGTGATGGTCAGCACCGACCACAGCCGCACCTACAATGGCGGCGGTCACTCTTACAGTCGTTCATTCGACACCCGAGGCGGCCCCCCGCCCACCACCCGCGGGCTTAATAAGATCAATCGGGCGTACGAGCCAGCGCCTTACGCCGTTCCGCCAGCTGCGCCCATCCCGCCCCCGCCCAGCGCCGATGGCCCAATTGCTCCCCCAGTCGAGAGGAGGACCTCGAGCGGTCGCACAAGTCGTCCTGTTTCGTTGTATCAGGAAACCCCCCGGTCTGCTCATTATGACGATTACTATCGTAGTCGTGAAGATGAGCGCATCCAGCGAGAAGCGCGCGAATTAGAACGCGAATCACTGCGCCTTCACGAGAAGGGAAATCTCAAAGAGGATGCAGTGGCGGCACGTGGTTTCGGAATTCGCGCCGAGGTCCCTGCGGAATACGATGATCGCCGGGAGCGCGTAGAAGGACACCACCGGGACACTTCCCTCCGCCGAGAGCCCGCCAACACACTCAGGAGGGCTGGTGAGAGCATTGATGGGCCTTACAGCCGCAACGAAGATAACGATCTGGACGGCCGCAAGAAGACGCGCACACGACCTCCAAAGGACCCCGATGGGAGAGATCCGATTGAAGCGGTCAAGTCGGTAGGGCAAGAAGCCGGCAAGCGCATTCGTGACAAGGCCATTGGCGTAGCGGCTACAGCTCTCGGCATTAGCGTCCCGCTTGCTGATGCAGAGAAAGATTCCAAGGCCGATGCTGACGCCAGAAAATCTTCGCCATCCAAGAGGGACTCGGACCAATGGCGGCACGAAGCGGAAGAAGTGGTCGTGGTTGGCGGCAGTGATATTCCCGAGGAGTCACGGCGAGCGGAAAGAAGGAGAGGGGACGATGTCGAAAGGGGGAGAGAGAGGCAAAGGGAACGCTCCCGAGAGGAAGCTTTAGGAACAGGCCCCGATCGAGTCGCCGTGCCCGACCGGCCTCCGCAGGCTCCCGTTGAAAGAAGCTCGGAGCGTCGACCGGTTGCAGACGCCAAGCCTTTGGCCGAAAGTACCAAGGCGGCCCGCGACTCGTCGGAATCGGATGACGCCAGGCCTAGAATTTCGTGGCGTGCTGGTGTCACACCCTTCAATCCAAACGACACAGACGACATCCTGAAGGTCAAACAGAAACTCGCAGCCTTGAAAGTTTCTGACAAGCCCGATGTGTCTGTCGTTCCCCCCAGCGACTCGCCCTCTCCCCCTCCAAAGGTCGAACTGCCACCCTCGCCAGCTCTCTCGTCGTCGCCACCCGGTGCCGGAAAGCACGGGGAGTCGCGCACACGCAGCTCTCCGGTTTCACAGGAGGAGGGGAGATTAGTGCGCGTCGTTTCTCCACCGCCTCGTGAGCGGTCAGACTCTAAGCCTCTCAAAGGAATTCTCAAGGCTCCAAGCCGAAAGTTTCCCGAAGACCCGAACCCGGTTCGGGAAGGCGTTGCGCTCCACAAGAACGACGAGAAGCGAAAGGACGTGCCATCCAATGCGCGGTGGACGCGGATTAGCAGGAAAGTGGTGAACCCAGAGGCATTGACAATTGGAAACGAGCGTTTCGAGGTTCGAGATGACTTTGTCATTGTGCTGCGAGTTTTGAGCAAAGAAGAGATTGAGACATATGCTGCGGCTACGCAACGACTACGAGGTTTGTTCCCACTCGCCATGGAGCCAGTCTAGTGCTATTTTATCATATACTAATGTAATTCCCCCTCTTTTATAGATATGCATCGCGAAGAACAAGAACGAGAGGAGGAAAAGAGGAGACTGCGACGTAGGCACCGTGATCCCGAGGAATTTGCGATTGATGATCGCAACGACGAAGAGCTAGACCGAGAGATGGTTCGCCGACGACGATACCGAGATGAGTTTGAGGAGGATGAAGTCGATGATGAATTCTATCCTCGACATGAACATCACCATCACCACCACCATCGACGTTGAGGTGATGGGTCTCTGTCGAGGATGAGACGAAACAAGAAAAGTAACGAATTATGCCTCTCTTTTTTGTATATTTTTTCCCCTTTTTTGCGTGTTGGCGACTCAATTAGAAAGATAAAAGGGCGTGTTGTTGATACCTTTTTGCGTATTGTATTTTGATGTCAAATGTGTAGGAACAATGTATGAAGGCTGGAGTTTTTGTTTTTGTATGCATCTACAACGAGGCTTTACTGTTTAATGCTTAGCTTCCCTTCTTGTGATGTGTAAGGTCCTAGATCCAATATCTAGTAACATTGGGCAACCGCTGTGGTTAGCTGGTTAGCCGTGAGCACGAGATGGTCATACGGGAAAGGAGGGGGGAGGTAACATGTTGCTATCGAAGCAACCTTTGGCACCAAGGGCCCGTTACTTTTCCTTCATCGTGGTAATGGATCAGAGTCTTAAATGTGCGGGAGAAAAGACGAGATGCTTCCACATGTAAGGCGAAATGATTACTGTGCTGAGGAAGACATGGGAGTATGGGCTGGTGATGGTGGACCGGAGGCTCTTGTCACACAAACACGGGTCCTCGGTGAGAAGTCAGATAGACCAGATAGACTGTGCCGTTTTTCAATGCATTGGCGGTCCATGGGACATGACGCCCAGTTTTTAGCAGTTTTTAGCATTTTACGTGAAGCATCTACAAGTATCTAACTCTACTTTGAACCCGCCATTCCACAGACACCCTTCCATCTCGCGGCCATCTCGCGGCCATCTCCCCGAGAGAAATGTATGGGCAGAGATACGATCCGTATCTCCTTTGTCTCCCTTTGACACCCCAAGGCTCCGGTTTTCGGTGGGTGTCGTGGTTGGGTGCGTACTGCATCGGCGGAAACTCGGAGGGGAAAGGTAGAAGAGAAACGGTTGGATAAGGGAACGAATTGTGTTGCGAATGTTTGTGGGAAAAGAAATTGTGTACTCTTTTACTCTTTTAGTTCAAACTTGGTCTTCGAGACAAGTCACTGTGCATTCTTTTTTTTCCTCTTCTTCTTCTTCTTCTTCTTCTTCTTCTTCACCGCCTCGTTCGACGGACATCTTTCTCGAACATTGGCGATAGGCGGTCAAGATGGTTGGGGCTGGAGCGGCGTTCCCGGGGGAGGGTGTATACTCTCGTGCATAAGGGTTTCTTTTCGACAAAGTGCGTGTGATGAAAAGGGAGGCTTGCATCAGGGGAGAAAGAGAATGAGAATGAGGGGAAAAAAAAAAAAAAAAAAACCTCTCACACCCACAAAGTAATACTTTGGATGCAAGACTTGGACACCGCTTGTTGCTTTGCGACCCCGCTTACATATGTATGTCTCAGAAAGCGGCAGAAAGCCCATTTTCCAACTTTGATAGCCCAGGGTTCGACCTTGTAAACAAAAAAACCCAGCCTCGAAAATGAATTCTCAAAATACTCGGTAAAAGTAACAATCGGAATAGAATGTGCCATTCTTCTTCTTTTTTTTTTTTCCTTTCTAGTCACACCCCCTTGGAAAATAAATCCGGAGTAGAACAGACGTGCAGGGAAAAAGGGGAAAAAAAAGAGAGGCGAATGAAGAAAAAGCAATTATCAACAACGGGATGACTCTTCCAGACTATTTACACCCCTCTGCTTTTTTTTTCTAGCTGGAGAGCTTGTAAGAAGGTTGGGGAAAAGACGTCTTGGAAAGAAGAGAAAAGAAAAAGAAAAGAAAAGGACTTAGAAGGCGAGACACTTTTCTATTCTTTTCACGCCGCCTCTTCCGTCACTTTTCCTTTCTTTCTTCCCATCTGTTTCCTCATTTCATTTCGCTATTACCGAGTAGTTTTTAGTAAACTAGACTTTTTTTTTTCTTTTTCTCTTGGTACCGCGTTCAAACTTCTCTTATTTTTAGATCTAGACCTTGGGGGTGCTCGTCGGGC
Organism: Graphium sp. VPRI43844; assembly: GCA_019925285.1. NCBI lineage: Eukaryota > Fungi > Ascomycota > Sordariomycetes > Microascales > Graphiaceae > Graphium > Graphium sp. VPRI43844. The sequence continues at coordinate 21,112 of JADHKT010000213.1, read as the reverse complement.
TCTTTTACTCTTGACCTTTGAAGGTGTTGCTGCCTCGTTGAATGCAATGCAAGCCTTCAACCACTCTGTACTCCGTATAGTCTATCTTCACACACACACTCTCTCTCAGCTGTCTGTTTGGTTCGACGTAAAGTGAGTGTCTTACACAAAGGACCCCTTTCGTCACCTTCTTTCAACCACCTTTCTTAAATTCTCCCCGATACTCACACACCCTCCCCCTTCACCCTCTCAATTCTCCGGCTCCGCAGTCTCCTTCTTTGAGCCTCTTCATACCAATAACATAATAACATGGCTGGCTGATTGGAATCATGAGCGAAGAGAGAGAATCCAGTCACACCGGTTCTTGAGGAATGCCATTTCCCCCCTGCAAAGTCCCTGCTCCGAACACGTATTAACAGGACTAATGCAAGCTCTTGTCTCGAGCTACCCAAGAAAACCAAATTCATCAAAGACCACCAGCCTCACGAAAAAACAAAAAAAACAAAAACAAAAACCCATCCTTTCCATGGACAAAGAACTTAGTCTCCGCGGTCATACATGGAAATGACACCACAGCGTGGCAAGATAAGGACTCCCCAGCAAAGCCACGTCGAGAAGTCTCTTATTTACTTCTAGCCCATTCCATTCTGTCCTCACATTCCACCTTGCTTTTTTCTTTCCCCTTTCAACACTTTTCGAATCTGCATGTCTTGGTTCTTAGCTTCCCTTCTTTTCTTTTCTTTTTTTCGCTAACTCGTCCATCCTTCACCGCCGTTCTCTAAACCTTGATCTTTTCGATGACATGCATGGGGCGTCCTTGGAGATCTCGAGACCCAACGACCCTAACTCTTCTCTGTGCCAAGTGGAGGGGCAAGGTTTTTTCTCGTGGGGGGTTTCACACCAATTCTGCGCGGAGAAAAAAAAAATAGTGTCGGGGGAAAGGTGTAGGTTTAGGAATCGAGAGACATGTTCGGAGAACGGCGACCTGAGGCCGTTGTGTCTTGCATTCTCACCCCTCCTTTTCCCTTTCCTTCGTTTGTCAGGTGCCCGTCGTCAGTTGACAAGTGTCGGGTGATTTCTTTTTTTTTCTTCTTCTTCCTTTTTTTGGGCCGGGGGAATGAAAAGCATAAGCGAATTAGCGATCGTGCAAAACTGCTTCTCTTAACCGCCCGTATTGTGTCTTACTTTTGCTTCAGGAAGATACTTGTACGGAGTACGAGGCGGGGTGGCGAGGGTCAAACGACGTGTTGGGACTCTCCAAATGACAAAGATTGCGAAAACAAGGGTCCAGTGACGAGATATGGCGCCTCGGTTTTGTTTGCAATGTCGTTTGGTTGGATGGAAGGCTCAGGGATGAAGACGGGACAAGGCTTCTACTACTTGTATGATGGTACGTTTTGCGTCACGAGGAGTACGAGGCTGCAGATCGTCGGCCAATGACGCCGTCTAGATCGAGAGGTACCCCAGCCTGATACTGTTTGTTGGCGAGACTGTGCCGCTGTCAGAGATACCGCGCCACCGCGCCTTGATGTTACCGTTGACGTTGACGACGACCGTCTGACACCTTTTTTTGTTCTTCAGCCACCTGTCTCTGAAACTGTCTGGCGTCTGTCTGTCAAGCAAGCTGGGTTTGGGAACATGGGGGGTTATTGATGCCTCGTTCTTGAGACCTTTGGCACGCTTGACTTGAATCGTCATTGTACGTATTCTGGCGCGTAACACGATTACTAGACTTGATTTTTTGTTCTCGAAGCCAAGGCTGTCACTGGGCTGGGTGTCTGTAGTTTGGTTACTAGTATTCGATGACGAGAACCAATATCACGATAGCTAAACTACAACATGCACAAAATGCAGTTTCCACAACTACATCAAGAGTGATGAACACTGCACTACATACATACTCTATTGTTATGTAGAGGCCCGTGAGGCTTAGTTACAACCTTGGCTCGACACTGGACAACTCGACTTACCACAACATAACTCTACGGAACACATTTTGTAACATGCTCACTACATACAATACTGCACATTTCCATCACACACGAGACTCGACTCTCCGTAAATAAAAAAAAAAATCAATTCGTACGTACGTATAGTCCCCATTAACAAGAAAACATCAAACATCTTCAAACAAAACCAAAAAGTAACCCTAACAAACACATTCCCAGAATAGAAACCAACTAACAATTCTAAAACACAACTCCGCCCCAACTATTACAATCCTTCAACCCAAAACAAGAAAACCAAACTAAACTAGTAGCAACTCTCACTTTTCTTTACCTTTTTATCCTCCAACTTTTCATCTCAACTCCTCACCTGTCAAATTTTAGTCTCCAAAAGTCTACAAGTATTCCAACTCTTTTCGTTCCTTTTGGCACTGAACTTTGTTCCTTAGTTCTTGTTAGGGAAGGGAAGGTGGAGTTGTTGGGTGTTTTCTCTCCCCCTAAACTCCAATCGTAAAAGACTAAAAATAACAAAGGATGGGGATGCTTTTGGGGCTTACGGATTATTATTAGTGGGCTATCGGAACTAGTTTAGTTTATTTTGTACGGAGTAAGTGCGACTACGGAGTACAAGTACGTATGATTGCAAGGCAGACAGACTGGTTGTGTCTCTTGACTGCTGATGGTATGACAAAACTCTCCTCGACATTCCGTACGGGGTCTCTTTCCACCCCTTCCAAAAGTCCATATGTGCAGTACCCGTGTCTCCAATTTGCCATTAAACCCTTCGGTACGGAGTACGGAGTACTCCGTACGAGTACTCCAAATAAAATCTCCAGTTGGGCCAGCCAAAAAAAAAAAAAACCAAGGGGCTAGGAAGTTAGGAAGTTGCCAGTCCCACTTTCCCACTTTCTCTCTCCAGCTTCTGACCCTGGAAATGAGCCTTTCCCCTTAGCTCTTCTTTCTGGTGCACTTGTGCGGGAGTAGACGTAAACTACTTGTAAAACTACGGAGTAGACTTTTTTCTACCAGCACGCCCCCCACACAATCTTCCCTCACTGTAGTAGTTTATTCCGTAAGTTTACTCCGTATCCGTATGGAGGAGCACTTTACAAGTAGTTTACTACGAACTTGCAAAGTAACCCTCGACACCCCACATTCAATCTCCCCCCCTTTTTCCGCATTCTCATTTTCAGGGAAGCTCAGTACTCCGTAAATATTTGGGCATCGTAAGATTAGGGGTGCCCTTGCCAACACTTCCGAAGCCAGGGGCCTGACCAAAGAAAGGGGCAGGGGGTGCGCTGGATGTCAGTAAATAAGTACTCCGTACGCGTACGGAGTATTATTCCCTTGAAGATGATAATCATTCAGAATATGATTTGCGAATGGTAATCTTACATTTCGCGTCTGCCCACCAGGTGACCCCTTTTTCGGTCTTGTGTGGTGTGATGGTGTCTTGTGTACGGAGTAAACTTGTATAAACACACTGGCTCCGAGATAGCACCCGCCTTCCCCAAACATTTCTGCAAATGCCTTGACTACGGAGTACGCTAACCATTCATGAATTGCATTGGTGTTTACGGCCTTGATGATAGTTTGGTCTGTAGTTTACTACTCCGTAATACCCTGTCGTCTGTCGTGGGTGGGCTTCACCTGGGAATTCTTGGGGATGTCCTTGGCATCGGCCCTTGCTGTCTGTCCAGTCCAAACCCATTCCCATGGTCATGGTCCACCCTGTTCCGCCGGCTTAAAAAAAACCAAAACGATCCGAAGTTCCAGAACCCAAATCAACAGAGGCAAATATCGGACAAAAAGAATGCCCGGGGGGCGGGCGGCGGCGCGCCCCCCGCCCGCAACCCCACACAGGCGA
>JADHKT010000213.1:0-17310 GCA_019925285.1 Graphium sp. VPRI43844 | reverse complement strand
AAAAAAACCGCGGAAAAAAAAGAAAAAAAAAAACCCCCCCCCCCCCCCCCCCAAAAAAAAAAAAAAAAAAAGAGTCTAAACAGTGGACGAGGAGCCAAACGCAGACGGGTTTGACAGGGTGTTGAGCTTAGGAGCTAATACGGGCTCCCTGGTGCGCTCCGTCTCACTACTTGTACATGATAACAGGCCCAGCTTGCCTGGTTGTCTTAAGGCTGACTGGACTGGACAGGGTCCAGATAGTATTCTGACAGGCAGGCATCACGAGAGAAGGTTGGGGGCGGACAACCCCTCTGTGGTCCTGGTCTCCATCTCTTCGAACTGCGGGAGCATTCAGAAGTAACAAGCATTTTCACACTCTCTGTGGCGGTCGAAATCCATGACATTCTATCCTGGTCAATGGGCTAGACTGGCGACTAGGGCGTACCGCCGCCTTGGAGCTCTCTGGGTGAATTTAGCTTGTGGTGGACTGAAACAGGGGAGATAGCTTTGGTGGGCTGGCTGGCTGGCTGGCCAGGCCATAAGATCCTTGCAAGGGTTCCCCCCCAAAACTATAATTAATACCCCCCACCTGCCACCGTTTCTTCCACAAATCATATCTTCTTCAGACCGAAGAGAATTGGAAAAAGGTCTGGGAGAGCGAAGAATGATACCGACACTCGGCACACATGATATATTGAGGTGTAGGTGTTCCTCGTTGGAGTATCCCTAACCGCTGGCGAGCCTATATCTTGGAAGTCGAGGGTACTTTAACCGGTTACGCCTTTGCGAGCCTTGGATGTGACTGCCCATTATTCAAGAGTCGACGATCCGCAAGGGATGCTAGGGGGGGATGGGTAACACACGGAGGGCCTGGATGCCTGCGGATTCCAGAGACATGGAAGACTGGGATGGGGACTAACCATATTATTGGACCATATTATTAGTTACCGCACAACTGTAAGACATCTTTTGACACCCTTTTCAAGCGTGAATCCATACCGTTCTGATTGGAGACATTTTCTGTGGTCAACTGTTTTCAACTGTTTCGGGGGGTACAATTGCCTCAAATGATCCCTCAATACTCGATATCTTGTGCTGAATACAATTTTCAACACACGTCGTAAGACTTTGCGCTTCCAATCGACATTGTGCATTCCTTGGGGGGGACAGGCGTAGTTTAGAAACGATGGGAGAATCCATGTCGATCTCTTCCCCGAAGAGGTAGGACAAACCAGTGTTTCTAAGCCATTTACTTCTTAGACTCGACAAAAAAAAATCTCAAAAAAAGACGTCTCGTTTGATACCCTCTTGTACCGAGCCACTCGACAAAGATTCTCATGAAAAGTCACTTTCTCCTCCCAACTCTCATACAAGTACCAAGCTGGAAACCCCCATCTAGGAGCGCGCGCCATGCGACATGGGTGGACATACCTTTGTGTGAGCGTGACATGACGTGAATGCTGCAATCGTCCCCACATGACATGGCCGAAATCGAACGCCGTTTCTCCCAACCTTGCGTTTGCAAGGTACGGAGTATTAGACAAGGAGTGGCACACGCTCAGGGCTACGGAGTACGTTGAACTAAGACCACAAGTCCTTGACTCGATATCAAACCCGACGAGCAAAATTTCAAATGTTGGCGGTTGTCTGTTCATTCAGCATGTGTTCACTAATTTAGCGCTCATTTTCATCCGTATTCCCCGTCCCCACCAATTCAGTGTTGATTTTCTGGAAGGATGCGTGAGGTGGTGTCTGCAAAAATCAGCGGCACGGGTGAAAAGGGTGGATTATGCATTGAAGCGGATTCCATCCGAGCTCCACCATGGCGTGCGTATTATGATCCTGTCGCAGTGAGTGAGGTTGGGTCGCCGCTATGATGAATGAGAATTGCCCTGCATGTTACTCCGTATTTACGGCTCAATCCAAAGCAACAGAGGAGGACTTCAGAGGACAAACGGCGGCCTCGCTCAAACACTGGCAAGAGAGTTCTTGTCTTACATGTAAGTTTCTCCAGTGTTATTAGTCCAGCCAGAAACCACGCACTATGCCAGATGGAGATTGGCGTGGGGGATGGGTCATTAACAGTTGTTCAGCTCTCGGAGTATGTAGTACGTATGGAGTACGGATAGGAGACTAGGCTCGCCATGTGATGTGATAGCTCTGTTCATCAAGCATACTCGCTGACCGACTTTTCTCTACTCCGTATGTCGTCTTCTCGTGCTCAGTAACTCAATGCGGCATGCTCCTGGTCCATGGGTCTGTGACGCGGAGAAAATACTTTTTGAGAGATTGAAGGGGGTGGTATCGCCCTCGCTAACCGTCCTTGTCTTGGCGACCGGTCTGTATTGCAGCTCGTCAACACTGCGAGGAACCCTTAGCTCCTTTGATAACAAACGTAATTTTAATGGAAGTCTTATTCCTTGTTTCGGAGGAGATGAGCTTGGAGCACGAGCTTTGTCCGCACGAGCTCTGTCCGCAGGTCCTGCGATACGGGCATTCTGCTCCCAGCCTCAGCCTCGGTCCTTTTCGTCGTACCGTCTTCGAGATGTGCTGCCCATGCACTCGGCATGCATGTGCAGAGGAACACTACCAGCCTGTACGGAGTACGGAGTACGCCTGTGTCCGTCCATCCTTCTCGGAAATTTACACGCACTGTAAATATTTAGGGCCAGGCCAACCATTAGACTTTTTCGACTGCACAGTGGGGGAATGTGCGGGTTGGGGGTTCCTAAATGGCAAGCGCGACAGCTGGACCTGCTCCTTCCGACTATTCACGTTTCTCTTGTCTACGGAGTACAAGAGTATGTCTCTTCTGGTCTACTGTACAAGTACTTCCTCTACTCCATACAGAGTATGCATTCATGCATGTCGCGATGTACAAACCAGCAATGAAATTCTCCTAATTCAAGCATCGATTTGGGAGTTTTTGCACACTGAGTACGGAGTACACGTACGCATATTATTGGTCAGACCACACAGAGGGGGCAGTTCTTGGGATGGTACCGCGTGTAAAATTTTGCATTCATTTCCTTTGGTACTCCGTTCCGGAGAAATGCTCTGAAGCCTGGATGGTCTTCTTTTTTTTGGTCTTCTGGTTCCGGGGCCACCCCCTTTTGTTTGGAGTAACCAGGAAGTTTCTGTCTGTTGGCCGTAGGGTCACATTGTCTCTCCCAAAACGATATCCAGGGTGGTGGGCTGGATATGTGAGAGGTACGTATACGTATGGATCCTACTCAGTTCGTCCTAGTACTTTTCAAGATCCCGAGTGTTTGGCTGGGCATTGAAGAGATCAAATAATACGAAGTACTTGTACTCTTGTTACCGTGTGAAGATGCATTTCTGTTAGTCAATATTCTTTCTTGAGTAGGATTTGTCTCCCCACACTCAACCATAGTTTGTGAATCGAGTTGGTTGTCGTCATGTTCTCTATCTTGAAGATGTCACGCCTTTTGTCCTTCTCGTTGTTTCACCCAATGTTCGCCTGCAAAATACCCCATAACGATATCAGCTGTACCCCTGTCGAGCTCTAATCCACGGCCGATGCACAATTGTCCAGTAAACATTATTAGCTTGTGCATCGCATCGGGAAGGGTTGAAGGGGGCCTGGTCATTTCCAACAGATCTGCCGACCAGGGGGCGGAACCTGGACAGGAAGAGGAGAAGAAAAAGCAGGGGGGGGCGAAAGGAGACGAGGAGACCAATCTTGGGTCCCGCTCTTCCGCCTCTCCCGCTAAGCCACATTGGTCGGTTCTCGCGAACGGGCGATGAAACTCTCGATGTGAGAATTATGGAGCATCTCGTGAATTAAAGGGGCACGCTAGTGGGTTTCTTGATGGTTGGATTATTATCATTACCGAGTAAAGTAGAAATTACGAGTACGTAGACATTGCATAGCAAGAATGCAGCATTTTTTTTTTTGGCTTGCTCGTGGAGTAATTAGCGCTCGCCTTGCTTCCCCGGTGGCCTGAGCACTTTTTTTTCTCGTTAGGCATTACAAGCGACGCGTCTTTATGTCCTCCAGAGAAGCCTCATCAAGCTGCTGACCGTTTGGGCAAGTAAGTGAATAGCTTGGAGCATAAACCGGAAATTACAAACTTGGAGTACTCCGCAAACCAATACGCCCCCTTTCCTCCGAGCAGCATAATACGGAGTACGGAGGCTGTAAATACCTTCTCGTTGTTGCATACAAATACTGCAGGGGAACAATACTCCGTAGGGGAGTGGACGTGTTTAAGGCCGTAATCCAGATCGCAGCCCCAACGCACTTTGGCGGCTCGTCAAATTTTTAATCTTCATCCAATCTGTTCCTGCCGTAGCCCTTCTGACGACGCGGCATGGTCCCACTGCTTCGCTCGTACTTTAAGGCCTTATTGTGCGCAATGAGCTACCATTGCCCCATTCCGAGCTGAGCCAGCCCGTTGGATGAACACAGAAATCATCATAGGGTGTGGACAGAGGATGGTTGCGGAATATTTACTGGTTCCATACGGAATACTCCCAAACTAGTTTACTTGTGCAGTTAGTGGGCAATATTAGCTACCAGAGGTTTGAATATGGAGAATTTTCTAACAGTACAGGATAGTTCGGCATTAATTATACACAAAGAAGGTCTTGGTAAAGCTCTCCAGGGAGTCGTCCCCGAACCCGAACCGACAAAACAGAAATTATTCGTTGTAAATGTTTGGTATTTACGCCGCTGTACCAAGCCAGGTCTTACTCCTAGGTTGAAGACGCCGTTGAAGTCTTTCTTTTCGGGCTCCTGGACTTTTTTTTAGAGTGCAGCTTGTTCCTTGTCAACGAAGGGCTAGTTTACAAGTAATTTACTAGGATCGGTGGTTATGACGTGACCTTCTTGTCCCGGGGAAAGCTGGATGGTGGCTTAAGGGTTAGAATGCCCCTAAAATATCTGGCAAAGTCTAGAAAGAATCCATCTGATGGCCGGTCTCACACTAAGGACAAGACATATGCCAGCACTACTACAAGTTGCGATCGGTTGTCAGGCTAGCTTACATATCAAAAAGCCAGGGGATTTTTAGCGTCGACGGGCTGTCAAGTGATGTTGATGTCTAAACTAGTTTTATGACATCAAAGCATTTAACGTTCGTAGTAGTACGGAGTATTATGTACTTATAAATGTGGATATTGCTTGGGAATATGGCAGAATCTCCCTCTTGTAGTTTACGGCGGACAAAGTTTACACTGGGAGTAAATAAAGTCACTGAGCTCCATAAATACACTACGAGGTAAACTACTCCGTACAGATCCTTAAACCACAGATCCTTTGATCGGCCTGCCTCGAATTAAAATTGGCGTTTGTCAAACGTTCGACAACCAAATGAAAATGGGCGAATTTAGGTACCCCACCCTACCACACTAGCAGGTTAACAAGTCTCTCCCATTTCGTGTCAATTTATACAAGTAATTAACTCCTAGTGCTCCGTATGTACATCGCACACCTGTTTCTTGCTACGCATGCAGAAGTACCGCCTCTCTGTGGAGATAAGTTTGGCGCTTCATTCCCTTTGGCGCTTGCCCTTTCCCCTTCCGCTAATTGCGCATGAAGCTAGGGGAAGGAGCTGAACGATGGCGATTGGGAGGTTAGTGGGCGAAATCTGTGCGAGTTTCGTCCTTGATACTATTCTTACTCTCCCTGTTATGCGTGGGCTCACCTTGTGTTGATCATTGGCAATTTTAGTTGAAAAGGGACTGATCAACTAAGCCCCAACGGAAACCAATACAACCTCAGACATTGCCCCTTCATTTCAACTACATCTCATTACCAATATCAACTCTGCTCTTACGAATTTTAGTCGGGTTGCCCGGATCAAGACTGCAACCCTCCTTCGCAGAATGGCTAACTCCATGCACTATTGTGACCGGGCAAGGTGATTGACAATGTGTCGGGAAGGATGGCATGTTTCTTCGAGTTACACCCAAGCATGTGTTCGGTTCAGACACCCCAACCACAATGTTCCCTGAAAATGATAAGCAAGAATATACTACAGAGTACATAGGGCCTGGTGGAGAAGTAATATGTCGAAAGGTTTACCTCGATGGCTCCCCCAAGATTTTAAGAAACGACGACTAATCCAATGACTGAATTGCCCACATATAGTTGTTTAGTGCGCCAACATTTGCTTTATCTCATCCTACCTAGCTTATTAGAAGAGACACCTCTCTGAGTTTAGTGTTCCATTGCAGACTTCCATGCTGATGTCTGTGACCTAAAATGCCGACTCCACATGAGCTTGGGAAGTTGGAGGTCTTACATTTGGCTCTGCGAGGAAAAAAAAGAAACTACCCTGGTCGGTTTACGGCCAGCCAGCCTTTGGACCAGCCTTTGGACCAGTCTACTGGATACACTACGGGCCGCGGAAGGAGGGGTTGTTAACCCTGGCAAGTTCAAGGGGAGAGCGGATGCACGCCTGGCTTATGGCTGGGGCAATTGCTAACCTTGTAAATACCGTTGAGCTGGGAATTGGGAACAGAATCGGACACCCCATTTTGACTCGCCTTCAGGAAATCATTTTTCCCCTGTTGGCTATCTGTCTAATAGAATCTGCAAACTCTGATATTCATGTCAATTTTGGGACTGACGCTTTTGGTCCCCACTATCCCCACCGTGGTGTCCTCGAAATTCCAGAAGATTAAACTGAAGACAAAAAGGGACGCGAACAGTCAAGCGCTGTCAACCAAACTGGTCTCTAAACCAAGACATGGGGCCCTACCTGGAAAAACCAAACACTTGGTAATCCATCGCAAACTAAATTCAAGAAGGTGACCAGACTGTCTAATAAAAAGCCCCGAAACCTTGAATCCCTGTTCTTTCTCACCTATGGAGTCGCGCAGAGTTCACGTGGAGAAGCCAGCCACGTGCCAACTAAGGCCTGCACCATACTCACAAGGTATGCCCAAAAAGAGAAGAGTACGATCTAGAGTGCATGAGGCTCATAGACAATAACGCGCTCTTTCCGTTGCATACACTGCGACAATGGCAGAGTGGCTAGATAAGCATTCTGATTGAGTTATCATACATCTACTCTGTAGGGAAGTAAACTACGGAGTATTAATGCTTGACCACGGAGTACTTAGCAGAAAAATAATAACAAGTATGCCTCAACGAGTACCCCCTGTATTTTCAGCAGTATCACCCTACCATGCTTACGTCTTCTCGAAGGAGTGGGATTATTGAATGCTAAGCCTGGAGGGATCATTGAACTCCTTATGTGCATTGCTATTAATACCTATTCTCCTCCATTTCCGTGGCGCAATCCAGCAGAGATTCCCAGTTGTCCTCCAGCTTGTAGATAGGCCATAATGACATAACGAAGCATTGATAAAAAATACGGCACATAGTTGGATCCGTTCGCAAGTGACTCAATAGGGGGAAGGGAAGCTTCTAGCTTGACACAACAAAATGTGCCTCCTTAGGCCTTGCTAACTCTTTTGTTCTAGGGCCACTATTAATTAGCGCGAAGGTGGAGGCTGCGCCGCCCTTGTCTCAGGGGCAAAAGTCCGCACATCGGACCTAAAATCTTGGCTAATAATGGCCTGGTTGTCCAGTGGTGTCTGTCCAAAGTTGAAATCTCTCGTTTAGGTTGCATGAGGTAAACCTCAAGATTAAAGTCACTGATTATTGAAGATGGGACCTCAGAGTGTCATTTTACCTAGGGTTCACAGCATCCCACGCATCCCACAGGACAACGGGATCTTGAAGAAGCGTGGTTGTACAGAGTGCCGAAATTTACGGAGTACTGGTGCCATTACTTCGGATTCTGTATTCGCCTTAGTGTAGCTGATTTCCCCAACAGTGGGGACCTTTCCACTGAAACTCGAGCTTGTGCCTGTATTTAATTTCTACGGAGTACTCAGTGGCTCCCGGACCGTTACGATCGCCCAACTACAGTACCGAGTAGTCGTCGTGGTGGGTTGTTTTCTTCTGTGCTAATAGTCTGTGCTAATATTATTTGTACACTAATCCTTCCTCTGTGGGTGTGCATAGCTCGATGGGAATAAAACTACTCGTACTCTCTTAGCATAAGGGAGAAAATTTCTTCCTCAGGACCCTCCCCTCCCATCTTGTCCCAGGAAATAAACTTCTTAAGAACTGTCCGGCCGGTATTTGCCTCTTCATACGCTTCTTATCTTCATTCTGGACGTGTTCTTCGCGCGACACTTCTACCGACACCTGCATGCAGCTCTTGCATTGCATCCGACCTTCGAACCATCCCAACTCTATCCACCGACCCGTTTTAAAACGGTCAATCCGCTGTACGCCGACAGCAGGCAATAAAACGCCAACCGACTGCCACCGCAAACCTTAAAAAGAAAGACGACTCTTCGTGCACAATCCCATTTAACCGTCATCGAGTATCCGTAGCCAAGAACAGCCCGTCAAACGTGCTGGTTGAGAGCTAATTACGACTGCACGACCTGCAACTCCATGCTACAAGGGCCCGGCGCCTACATAATATCATATCTGCGAACCAATCACGGACACAGTTCATCATAATACAGAAAGATCCGTGGAACCCCAATCGTTGACGAAAGCCCGTGCTCCCAAAGACAGCTCGACGAAAGAAACGCCAAAAAAACCGCCAGCCCGAATATCATTTCCTAGACAGAGAGACAGCTGTCTTATGCGGCACCCAAAGAGTTCCGTCTCAGAAGAAGGAAAAAAACAAGACATTGAAGAATACAAGCTTCAAAGAAGGTCCAGCTCTACGGCAACTAGCCGCGACATTCATTCTATCATCACGTCAAAACAGTCAGACACGCTTTCTTCGCGTCTGTTTTACTCGTGAGAGTCCACAGTAAAGTCTCCGTCAAGGCCTGTTGACAGGGGTCTTCCCTCGAGGTGACTAGTCTAACAACACCAAATCAGACACTAGACAAGAACCTACTTCCAAACGACTCAAACTCTACCGTTGAATGTCTCTTGTCCCCTGACATATTTGACATATCTCCAAACTTCCAAACTCCACAGCTCGGTTTCCGTCAAACGATGTAAGTGCCTCCATTTTCCTTCTTCCCCAATAGGGAGTACATAGCACCACCAACACAGGCCCTGTTCACTTCTTTCGATCCCAAATTCGCATCCCTGCCTTCTACCCGTCCCAGGTAATTTACCCAGCTTCTCTTCTCCCCATTTTCCTCCACCCCTGAAAGGATCTTCGTTGCACTATTCACTAGTGTGCTTCCCTGGTCGCTTGCCCTCCCATCCATTTCCCCCCCTCCCTGTACTCATGCTTCCTGGGGAAAGCTTCCTGGGTTTTGCAGATTCGCGCGCCCTGCCCGTCCCACGCGTCTATCTCGCAGAGTATATACTGGACAAGGCCCCCATCCACCACACCATCTCTCGGCCCCCGAACCCTCTCATACTGTTCACCACAGTCCAAAACCCCAACCTGTACCACCTCATCAGGCTTGTTGTGTCGCACTCTTCCCGGCCATTGTTCAAAAGCTTTGCCAAATCCCCGGCCTTTATGAGCCTGTCCCGTTGCTCCGTCCATTTTTTTTTGGTGCCGAGCCCCCGCCCGGCCCTGGTCTTCACGCCTCATTCCACCAAAGACACCCAACTCGTGCATGAACCATCCATTCGTCAGACCGGACACGGCTGGACCAGCGTCCCCCACCCACCAATTTCCCCCTACCAAATTTATCAGAAGGAAGCCTTATACACCAGAGACACCGGCCATTACCGGCGATATCTAACATAGATTTACCCGAACTTAGATAGCAGCGACCCGCCAGTTGGCAAACTATTCAAGGTATGTAAATGACTATTCCGCATGGCCATTCTGCACGCAACACCCACCGAACCATCTCTTTCCCCAAAGTGAATACCCGAAGAAAAGAAAAGAAAAACGAAGGAAACGAGACAAAACAACAAGCGTTGTCTAGTGTGGGATTGCATTCGTGTTTCATTTTGGGTAGTGTTACATTCTAGTGGTCGACACGAGCTACCTAGCATGAATTTCACACATCACTGATGGCTTCATTCATACCCAACATGTTTCACACTTATTCCCCCCTTCGACCTCACTTATTTCTTATTTTTAGCAACTGATGACAGTCTTGCCCCTCGGCCATACTGTCGAATTGTTTGCAGGACCAGGTTTATCAAACTAACTGGATCGCCGCTAGCTAGTACAGAAAGGATTACCGGCAGACTTGCATCTTTTCTTAGACACAACAGAATCGAAAAGGTAAACCGCACCACTTTGTGTCTGCGATGGCGCGTCAAAATATCCGAGCCAGCTTGGAAAATGGCACTCGTTAATGGTTTCATGCTGATGCCCGGCCAACTTTAGTATGACGATTCGAGCAATGGCGCAGAACCGACAGGCTCCGGCCCACTACATCAAGACGGAACATCCAGAGCCGGTAAGCTTTTGAGCGCTTTCATTAGTATTTTATTTTGCTTTTCCCAGTCCATCGAGCGAGACACGAGCCAGGCTACTCCTTACATCAGGCCTGGTGTCATTGGTCGACCCTCCCGAATCTGCTCTGCCCGAAAATTCGTCAAATCATCCTGCCTCTCCGTGGCCCTCGATACCTGTCCCTGTGTCCGTGGCTCGAGAACTCGCTAGTGCGGATTTCGGTACTGGTGTTCTGGTTACCTGCCCATCGGCGATTATTTCATGGTTCCTTGTGGCCGCTTGTGGATCTGTGGATCGGGTCCCTGCGACCCTCGAAATACAGGTACCACATCCCCTATGACGATCACTGCGCTTGGGGGGTGTCAGCACTCCGATCGCACAGGTCTTGTGGAAGAAAGCATAATTGATTGCTGTCTCGACGGCGATCTGTTTATGGCCACAACTACACCGATGAGCCTCGCCGATACCCTGACGAACTAGTGTTCGTAAGGCCAACATGCGGAATGGATATTGACCATTCCGGCGGACCATTTTCCCCCTATCAAGAAGCAGCACGCGGGCGGGACGAATGCGAGGTGTTGTTATGCGTGGCCAGGTCGGCGCCGCTACAGTGGCCCAAGCAATAAACTCGCGGAAATACTACTACAAGAGTCACTCGTTCATTCTTGCGAGGTTGGTCAACGCCCTCATTGCCTCTGTACAGCAGAGCATAAATGAGGGAGTCGACGGAGACTTGGTTCCTGGTTTCCCGGACCCCCTTTCCTCGCGTCCCCCTTTCCATGCATAGTCGGCATTCGACCTGCGCGAGAACAATTCGGTCGTGTTTGGGAAGTGGCCCAAAATAGACCTGAGAAGGCTCAAGACAGGTGCTTGGCCCTTGGTTGTGAGCAAAAAATGGCCAGCGCCATTGTACCCGGGTACCTGAGCTCTGGAGGCACGTCCTTATTGGGATGGCCTGGCACACAGATGTGACAGGGGGCCATGACGCTAAAGGGGGAGAAAAGAAGCATGAGCTACCAAGGGGGTCACACCGCCAACCTAGACGTCTTGTCTGTGTTTAGCAGGCCACTTTTGTCTTGGGGGGCAGAGTCTACAAATGTTCCGTTTGTGGTCAAGGGGTGTGTGGACAAAGTTGGCGGGTCAGCCAGCAGCCAGCACCTTTGGGCGGCAGGTGCGACTTCCGTTTCCACCAGATCCCTTCTCCTATTTGGGAACTTGGCTCTCTTTTGCATGGATTGGTGTTGATTGGCCATATAAATCGTTGTGCATCCACCCCCATCTCTATACCCACCCCCAAATACCCACAGCAAAGATTAAGGATGGGCCGGGGGACTTTCCCCCCTTGTCCGCGGCTGCAAGTGCTAGTCGATTTGTCCTGGTGTCTTCATGCTGGACACCTTCTATCAATGGGTTGCTTGGTTCCAATTTCTCTCGCGCCAGTGCCGCCCTGTCATTTTAGATCGGGTGGAATCGCTCACCATGCACACTCCCTCGTTTGTCTCTGCATTTGCGTAGTGCGCGCGTGCTGCTATTGGGACTGGGAAGACTGCAGTGCAGTCAAGAGTGCATGGCCTTTGTACCTCCTGCTTGATATTGCACCATGCTGCACTGGTACAGCGTCTCGAGGGAAAGGGGCGTGGAATTGAGTCTTCCGTTTGCTTCTGCTCGGGTCAACCAACCGTTCGGCTCAAATAAGGGAACCCCCCCTCCCGCTCAAATTTATTTCTTGGGTTGTACACGTACTTCATCACTCTCAGAATTCTTCTCTTCCCTCTTTCTCTCGATCATCAAATATTTTCAACTATTTGTTTCCCCATCCTAAACCACGAGGTCCGTTGCACCGCCCCTGGCTGGTAATAGTATTTGGCCTGAGCGAGGTCGACGATCCTCCCCAAATAGAACGCCCACACACACAAGGCAGTAGTAGGTTGCTTCAAAACCCACGCGCTCACGACACCCTCGCTTCTTTCCCTATCCACAATCCGTTCTAGCCAGAAACGGGCTCCATTTCCCCATTCCTTTTAAACTTGTTTGATACTCCCTCCCAGCGACCCAAGTCCTCGTTCCCATCCCCTGCAACTTGATCTGCAGTATAAAAACAGCTGCAACCCTCCTGCAGCGCGACAGCCCCTGTCAATAATTATCCTCGTTCCTCAAATTCACCCCTGTCATCACACCCTGCCAATTGCCCCCCCAAACAACTACCCCTGACAGTATCGAGGGAACTCAGATATAACACTCCTCGTCTCCCCTACCTCTAAGCATCTTGACATGACAACCACAGTCTTCACTTCACAAAAGGTCTAATGGGTCTCCTCTCTATGCAGCACCACCCCCACCATCCTCAGCAGGGACACCCGACAGCACAGCCAAGTCAATACTCGAGGCCATCGAGCATTGTGCAACAGCACCACCAAGGCCCCCAGAGCCAACAGCACCAGAGCTATCCTTCGACCCAGTCCCTGTACCAAACCAGCAACCAAGCGACCGGCACGCAACACCCGGACAGCATCCAATACTACACCCACACAAACCACTACAGCACCCCAGGAGCCACCAGCGGATACTCGTCCGCAGGTAAGTTTGCGCCTTTATTGACGGTCGCGCGTTTGCGTTCCCAACAAAGTACTGATTGTTTCAACTCGAACAGACACCTCCGAGATGATGGCCGCAGCGCAGATGCCGAGGCACCACTATCCGCCCATGTCTTACCACACCCCGCAATCCAACTCACCAGCGTCGGTAGCCTCGCCATCACAGCATGACCAGCATCGCGGAATATATGGGCAGCAGCCCTCACAACCGCTTCAGCAGTCGATGTACTACCCAACCCAACAACAGTACCACCAGTCGATGCCCACAACCGCCGCCCCCTCGCCATATGCGCAACATCCATCTCAGCACACTCACCAGACCATGACTTCTCAACCCGCCATGATGGTCGCCCAGACAGCCACCCACAACCCCATGGCTCAACACGCCCCCCAACACAGCCAGCCGGCCATGACAAACAGCCCCCGCCATCCCAAGATGGAGAGTCAAGCCCCCCTTCAGCTCCAGAAGCCTCAGGCTCCTCCCATGGCTCAGCCTCACCACGCTCAGAACGGCGCCGGCCCCCTCTCCACCCCTACAGGTTCCGTCTCAGCGGTCAACCCCAATGCGGCGCCAGGCCCAATCCCGGCGACTACTCCCCTTGTTGTGAGGCAAGACCATAACGGGGTACAATGGATTGCCTTTGAGTATTCGCGCGACCGTGTCAAGATGGAATACACGATTCGTTGCGATGTGGAGTCGGTCAACACTGAGGAGCTGTCGCCCGAGTTCAAGACGGAGAACTGCGTTTACCCGAGGGCGTGTTGTCCGAAGGACCAGTACCGTGGAAATCGCCAGATCTACGAGACTGAGTGCAACACGGTCGGCTGGGCTCTTGCCCAGCTCAACCCCTCGCTGCGCGGCAAGCGCGGTTTGATCCAGCGAGCTGTGGACAGCTGGCGCAACAGCAACCAAGACCCGCGGTTGAGGAGTCGTCGTGTTCGTCGCATGGCTAAGATGTCGTCGAGGAAAGCCATGCACAACTCTGCTCAACAAAGCCCCCACTTGGCAGGGGCCCCAACAGGGATGTCTGGCACCCCGTCCATGGGTCCTGGTGCACCAAACATGACAAAGCCTAGCCTCGCCAGCATGGTTCAACAACCCCTCCACCATCCGCCTCCCCACCCCCAGGAGCATGCTCAAGGAACGAGCGAAGAAGTCGGTATGTATCCTTTGTGAAAGACCTGCGAGGGTCTCTTTCGCAAACGTCTACCTGCTCAACCCATTTACATCTAAAGGAGGTCCCATGGCAGTCTGTCGGGGACTTTCCTCGTTTGTGCATTTGGCTCGACATTCGTTCTTTTGGTTTCCTTTTTTCGATCGTCTTCATTTCTTTTCGCTACCCATTCAAGATACCTACATCGTTTTCTTACCCGTTTGGCGGCTGTTTCTCGACCGAAGGACGGACCACCGTTTTCTTCCACCCAACTGTGCATTCCATCTATTGGCGACGCCTCCCAATTGTGGAGGTCGTTGGCATGGGCAGACTGTGTCTTATCTATTCTTCATATTCTCTATTTCAGCCATTTGAACTATTTCCTTTCCTCGTTTCCAAGATGCCTCTTGTAAGGCACTGATGGTTTTAGTCAGACCAGCACTCTCGAGCTTGCTTGTTGCTCTTCATTTTCCTATCCTTTCTTTTTTGTATCTCAGGCTGCTCGTTCTGTGTGCTTACTCCTGATCGGAATAGCACACCAAGAACGGCTCCTGCGGGTCTGAGTCGACGTCTGGTCATTTTTCGTCTATTCGGTTCCTTTTCTTATTTCCCAGTCGGTTTTTTGTTAAGACGTTTGAGCGCTCGCTGGAGTTTTGTACATTACCATAAAGTTGCATACCTGTTGGTTGCTGATTGATAGTTCAGCTGCCCTCACATCGCAGGTACGCCGGTGTTCTGCGATACTTAGAAAGAGTTTTTTCTCTGGGCAGGCATAAAAGTCACTTTTTTTTCTTCCCACCCTCACCTGCATCACAATGTTATCATTGATTATCCCCGTGTTTTCTTTTTCTTCACCTTTCTTTTTGCTAGAAAGAGCAATATCTGGAAGCAAAAAAATCAATTACTGAGTGTGTCGCGCGAAACTCGCAGCGACAGGCTCGTGATGCCTCCTCATTGGAGAAAGACGAGCGCGTAGGGTGTGAAAGCCTCGAGGAGAGAGAATGGGACCTGGATTCGCTTGTTTTTCAGCCCATCCTCCTCAACCCCCCCCCCTCCCTCCTTCTTGGAGCTTGTCACAAATTTTCATCACATATTGTTCGTTTTCCCCAAATCCGGTCTAGTAGACAATAATATCACCTCAAGAACCCCCCATTAAGAGCCAGTAATATTTCCTCCCCTGCCTTTCCCCCTAGTACCTAGTACCCTATCCACCAACAAACCCCTCCACCTGCCTTCTCCTGCCTAGTCGAATCTATGTCAAGTAACCCTTGTAACATCTTCCCGATGGAGCAATTCCTTGACGCCTCATCATCTCCAAGTCACCTTGTTTCACACGCTTGTTTCACACTGGTGTGGTGCAGTGTACGCTGCCGCTCTCAGTGCCGACGACTAGCTGGTCCGTATAAGGAAAAGCGATCATGTCGTCTCGAGATTTGACAGCAAGATCAGCGTATTGGCCGACTGGCCAATCAACCGTCTGCATAGTGGCAGCCAGTGTCGCGATTGTTCGTTCCCCTTTGTCTGCGCCAAAGAACCATTTGTCGAGCCTTTTTTTTCTTCTTCCCTGTTTTCCCTTTACTTGGTTTGCAGTAGCACGTCCTATCCTCGCCCACCCGGAGTGGATTGGTAACTAACATTGCAATGCTACGTAGGTTCGGGGTACGGTGACGAACAAAGCCATGGCGCCACTAGCCAGGTCCCTTCTGCTGTGAGCCAGGCGGATGATGTGCGACCGACACACGCTTTTACGGGCTATGCGGGGCCACAGTATCCCCAGAGCAGCACGCCGGCCGGTGCCGGTGCAGGACACTCCCACCAGGGGACTGAAATAGTTACGGCCAAGCAGGCCGATGTCGAGGGCGATGAAATCAGTGACCTTTTCCCTAACATTCCGGAAGCCAAGAAACGCAAGTTCATTCTTGTCGACGACAACATGCGGGGCTCAAAGCTCCGGGTGCGCGTAACACTAAACTCTGTTGATACGCGTGAGATACCAGACAGCTTCCGCAAGAGCGCGAGTGTATTTCCCCGAAGCTACTTCCCGCGGGAGATGCAATCACCGCCGCCCAGTGCCATGGGCAGCCAGTTCTTTGCCGATGACCTGAGCGATCCGGAAAATGACGGCGTGGAGGAGACACAAGGCCGCGGCGCATCTCGTGGCCGGCACCACACAGGGCCTCGCGGCAAGGTGCGAGTGCAAGTCCCCGTTGGCGACAACGAGGAGGACGGTGTTTGGGTCCCCCGCACACGACGGAAGGCGCGGGGCAAGGAAGTCCGACTTAACGATCTCGGATTCCGGATGGCATGGCTACAGAGCCGAGCGTTTGCTGGGCGGACGCTATTTCTACAGCGAGCTTGTAAGACGCACAATTTCCCTTTTCCCCTTCTAGTCCCCTCCTTCCAACCCTTCCTAACACTTGACTCACTACTCATTCGCCTCTCCCTCCACATCTGTCTCGGCATATGACTGACGGCTAACTTATTGTTCATACAGTGGATTGCTATCGCTCCAAGACGTGTACGGCGATTGAGTCGACGATGCAGGATGTCCGGTCCCTGGCGCCTCATTTCGAGACACGGTTGGGGAAGCGGGAATGGAATGATAGGATGAAGCGGAACGAAGCTCGCCCTTAGACTCGTGCGTACAATGTTGTTGCGCCTACTGCCTTTGCCTATCTCTAAGGAAATAGACGTGGGGTTTTCTTCCAGGGTTATTTTTATAAAAGATGTTTTGGTTTTGTTTCTGTCTTATTTTAATTCTTTTCTCTTTTTTGGGTCTTATCCATTTGTTTCTATGAGGAGTTTCGAGTGGAAAAAAAAGACGGGATAAAAGTTACGAAGGCGAGAAGTGACAATAGGGATCGGTGGTTTTAATTTTTCTTATTAGGATTGAATTTAATATCTCTGATGAAACTTTCTGGGATGGTGGAAAAGCAGACCAGTGTGAGGAATGCCTTGTCTGGAGTAAAAGGGGCAGTGGTGGAGCGGCTGAAGGAGTGAAACTTGAGCTCGCCAGCTTTGAATGACAGGTAGGATATCTAGTTGTGGGATCTGTAAGTCAACCACCCCCATGTTGGGACAACCCCATGTTGGGACAACATTTGAAAACAAGAGGCCAACAACAATCATTAATTCTTAAACCAATTTATTAGTAGCCCCCATATAAATTAGTCTAATTGAAATTCAAAACAGTGGCTTTCG
>JADHKT010000212.1:0-28740 GCA_019925285.1 Graphium sp. VPRI43844 | reverse complement strand
AGAACTTTGAGCATGTCTGTATCAGATGCCCACAGGGTGCTATCGACAAGCCTATCGACTGGCCGACGACCCCAGAAGGTCTCTGGGAAGACCTCCGGGCACCGCTGACAAGCAGAAGGATACTGCGACACATCATCACCTCTGGGAGGATTCATCAGTACAGCCTTGCAGCAGCACTGGACCCGCCCCTCGAGGGAATCGAAGCTACGAATGATGGTGGGATGTGGGAGGCGTAAGGAGAGAGAGGGCACAGTGGGCGCTAACTGGGTTTGAATATGGCGGCACAGCGACCCCCGCTGTAGCCCCGTACATTTTGGCACTGGGCGAGATACTGTAGCCTACACGTAGCAATCGCGGCGGAACCGCGACATGGAGCTTTTTCCTGTATTACAACAGTGATGCGCAGTTGCACATCCGGCAGATAATTAAATCTCCAGCTCAATCCTTACTTACGGCGCTTATAATATCTCCTGCCATTTGCTTTTACTAACAGATACTCTTTTTTTTTTTTTTTCATTTCTTAACGGAGTATGGAGTAGCAAGATAGCGATGGATTTAATTACTACATGGCAAAGCCACGAATCAGAGCTGTTTAAATGACACATCCCTGCCTGGCGGTCTTGGCTCATATATAACACCATTTTTAGCGCCCCCTCAACCCGTCGCATTCTGATAACTCCCGTACTTGTGGTCAACGTCCTAGTATTAGTTAATAATGGCATGCGATGCGTGGTCTGGTTCAACACCCTATCGGATGGGGATCTGCTGATTTCAGGTGTTTACTAGACATTAGACATTTATATATATGTATATATATATATATATATATATCGATCGAGGGTTCGGTTATTAAACCGTGGCTATGTTTAATTTAACCCTTTCACAACCTATGGGTATTTGAAAGTTGCCCTCATTTCATTAACCCCATCCTGTGAAATGGATGGTGGGCCATGGTCGAGGTGACAACACAGAATCGCACTTGACACGCAAGCAGATTAATCAATACCCCTGACACTCCTCCTTTACCTCCTCACAGAGAGTACTTGTACGCCTTCCTCTGATTGCAATACCGAATTTAGATGCAATATTACGTTGCGCAAATACTCCGTAGTACCAGGGAGAGATACATCGATGTGCTTTGTTTGCTATTCAGTTGGCACATGTCCTGATAGAAAGGTGGAATTCCTCGTCAAGATTGCCCAAAGCTTGCTTTCATCTCATTTCGGTTCATAGTTGGAGGGCCCTTGCCCCTTGGTGTCCTTATTTCTTATATAGTTCAGATAATTACTCCGTAGCATGGCGTTGATTCGACATGCACAGATACTTTTCTTTCTCTAACATGTAGAGTTTGATGCCCACCTTCAATATTGAAATACGCCAAAGATCGCGAAGCAATTGATGCTGATTTCAGAACAAGAGTTTCCAATACACTATCCATTGGCAGAGCCACAAAAAGTACAGCACTGCTAATTGGCGAGCACATACAAGTTGGTGTAGCACCGACTTTCACGAAGAATCGAATATCTAGGTCCTCCGGAGGTTCATACAAACTACGATGTCAACATAGATTTCCGAAACTTCACGGTACCAAGTATTCCGGCCGCCTGTGATCGCAGTGCCTTGTTGTGGTACACAAGCATCACCACGTGGGACGAGAATTCAGTTACCTACAACAAATAAGAGACACTGAGCGAACACCAGGGAGAGGATACAATCAACCACCGCTGCCTACCGTCCTATTTTGCTGTATGAGGGAGACCGCGTGTCCTTATACTAGAATGCGTCGATATATCAGCTCGACATTGACACGTGCTTCATTAGCCGCCCTTGCATTGCCCAAGAGCTCAATCCTCTCCCCCTAAACATTGTCAACTGTACAGAATTCCCGGATATTTATTGGCCCCTTCGGTATCATGTTCGCTCCTAGAAGATGCCTCCTCTGGCCTAGACGCCTCCTCTGGTCCCTTGCCATCTTGCTTATATTATTGATACTCTTCACCCGCCCTCGCTCCTGGGTATCCAATTCCAGTGGCCAACGTTCCAAGAGTATCAAAAAGGCAACAGGCGAAGGCGTACAGTTTTTAGAGTCCAGCCAAATGAGTTCTTTTTGGGCAGATGTGTTGTTGCAGCTCCGCTTGCACAATCCTGGCATTCCACCGCTTGTCCCTGACGGGAAACCGTCTCCGGAACAGATGGACCCGAACATCGAGATCGAAGGTGAAAGAAACTACCCTGATCTTATCGGGGTGTCCGATGCGGATCTAGCCATTCTGAATGCGAGCCACGTCGCCTATATAAGTGTGGCGCGTAGGATGGCTCCGAAATTGCCCTACTGGAAAGGCAGTCGCGGGATCGTGATGAATGGAGGTGGGCGTTACCTAGGGATGGCTATTCTATCAATATATCTCACACGGAGATCCGGGACCACGCTCCCGATCCAGCTATTTGTCGACCAGCGAGACGATTATAACGAGTACATCTGCGAACACTTCCTAGCCGATCTAGGCGTGCAGTGTATGGCCATGGACACAGTTCTCGACACGGCCGATATTGAAAGATACCAGTTCAAGATCTTCTCCATCCTCTTTTCCCCCTTCCAGCACGTCTTATACTTGGACGCCGATGCTTGGCCCATCCACGACCCTGAAATTCTCTTCATTTCCGAGCCGTACAACAGCCACGGGCTTGTCACATGGCCCGACTTTTGGTTCTCGACCATATCCCCTATTTTTTATCAGATGACTGGCTTGGATCGACCACCCCTCTCAACTCGGATGACTTCAGAGGCAAGCATATTACTTTACAACAAGGAGATTCATGCGGACAGTCTCCTTCTGGCAGCCTACTATAATTGGTACGGGCCAACACACTTCTACCCCATGTTCTCTCAGGGAGCACATGGTGAAGGGGATAAAGAAACATTTCTCCTCGCGGCCTTGGTATTAGACAACCCATTCTACGACGTGAAAAGCAGTACCCAGATATTGGGCAGGTGGTTTGACGACTCATTCGATGCCACCGGTATGAGACAATCCGATCCTATGGAGGACTATAAACTCTATGAATATCGGAAAAGGCATGGACGGGAGAAGAAAGGTCCCGGCGCCAGGACAATGTTCATCCACCACAACCAGAGAAAACTAGATTTGTGGGGGGTAGCGGAACACGACTCGCCAGCTTTCGTTATGGATAGTTATGGCAATTTTACTCGTCTCTGGGGCGATAGCGAAGATCTCAATACTCAATCCGGTTTTGATGTCGAAAGGTCTATGTGGGAGGTTGCTGTTGATCTCAATTGTAGATGGACGTCCATGAAAGATTGCCAGAATCTCCGGCTTTATTTTGAGAAAGTTTTCCCAACACAGATATAGCTGGGTTGAGTCTTAGGCAAGTATTTCCTTTCTGTACTCCGTACAGATCGTCAGAACACTGTCTCCATACCTTAAGAAAAAGGGATTATTCTTCGAGCCATCTCAGCATTATAATCAATGGATAAAGTTTCGTTTATTAATAGGTAAGGGGACTGGCGCTATTATTAGAAGGTTGTTTAGTTTGGCATATATCATTCAATGGGCGTGCTCTGATGAGGGGGAAAAAAAGCTAATTATGGTCAAAAAGGTGCAAAGTGACGCCAATCAACAAACGTAGTTTAAATACAATCCAATGAAATTATCACTCGCAGTGCATACATAGCTACTTGCGTACTCCGTACTTGTACATGTAAGAACCTAATGCTGAAACTGCCAGCTGGCAGGAAGGGAAAATCTTATGGCTGGCCAATGTGGCTATTTAGTTGGCACAGTACCAAAGTACTTCAGGTCCCTTAAAATCTTTTAGAAGCTAGGATCCCCTTTTCTGGCTTTGTTCTTTCTTA
Organism: Graphium sp. VPRI43844; assembly: GCA_019925285.1. Lineage (NCBI taxonomy): Eukaryota > Fungi > Ascomycota > Sordariomycetes > Microascales > Graphiaceae > Graphium > Graphium sp. VPRI43844. The sequence continues at coordinate 24,866 of JADHKT010000212.1, read as the reverse complement.
AAACAAGGAAGACCCCCAACCAAACAAACAATCCTAACCGTCGCTTTTTTTCTTTTCTTTTTTGGTATTGCCCATCTCCCCGATATGTTAATATGAACCTCTCATTCATTCTTATCAACCTCCTGGCCATTTTGGCGCCTCTAGCGTCGGCCTGGAGCAAGGAGGGTATGTCATCGCTAGCTTCAATGAAGGCCACCCTGCGAGGATAAATCTGTAGTGATTCCTTTCTAGCCCTTTGCTAACCCAGTGCAACATACCAGACCGAGAAATATTCAGAGTTCGAGATGAGATAATCTCTATTGAGGGGGCCGACATAACCTTCTATGACATTCTTGGCATTTCACCCTCCGCTAGCCATGATGAAATCACCCGTGCCTACCGACAAAAGTCTCGCTCGCTTCACCCCGACAAAGTTCGGCAGCAGCTAGTTGCGGAGCTCGCGAAACAAAAAGCTGAATCTGCTACCGATAAATCCGGTAATCAAATGAAGAAGGCGCCATCACAGGCTGAGGTCCGCGCTGCTGTCAAAATTGCATCGGAGAAGCAGGCCCACCTTGGCCTTATTGCCAACATCTTGCGTGGTCCAGAGCGTGACCGATACGACCACTTTCTCAGCAATGGATTTCCCATATGGAAGGGCACCAATTACTACTACAATCGCTACCGCCCTGGACTTGGTACTGCTGTCATCGGCGTTTTCCTCGTGGGTGGCGGTGCCATCCATTATCTTGCCCTGTTCATGAGCTGGAAACGCCAGAAAGAGTTTGTCGAACGGTATATAAAATTTGCCCGCCAAACGGCTTGGGGCGAGAATATTGGCATTGCTCCACTTGCCCAACCGACTTCCCAGTCTAACAGTGACGATAACGATGACGGTGAACAAGATGCCGCTCCTATACCTAGGAATCGTCGCGAGAGGCGCATGCAGGAACGAGAGACTCGCAAAGAAGGGAAGAAGTCTGGCAAAGTAAAGGTCTCGAAAGCTGCGAAAGGCGAGGATACCGGCCTTGGCCCATCCGGCACGCGCAAACGAGTGGTCGCTGAGAATGGAAAGGTTCTCATTGTAGATTCCCTCGGAGATGTTTATCTCGAGGGCGAGAACGAGGAAGGCCTGGTAGAATGTTTTCTCTTAGATGTTAGTGCTCCCCGGGATGTCGCAATCCTCTTTCATTGCGCTACTGGCCGCCATCCTCTTTACTAACCACTGTTTCTCGGTTTGAATAGCCTAACGAGCTTCACCAGCCCACCTTCAAAGATACTGCCGTTATTCGGATTCCTATCTGGATCTTTAGGGCTATTATCAGTCGAGTCCTGCCGACATCTGCAAAATCACAGTCGCAGGAGGATAATTTGGACACCGTGAAGCACACGGATTTTAATGACGACAGTTCAGACTCGCCGCAAGTCACACCAAGCTCCGGTTCAGTAGCCGATGACTTTGAACTCCTTGAGAAGTCGATTGACTCGCTTGATGCTGCTAAATCGACCAGTGCACAGATTGGAAGTGGTGGGAAGAAACGCAGGGGGAAGAAACGTTAGGGCCCATCATATGATTCTAGAGGCGCCAGACGGGTGTAAGGTTATCATCCTGACTATAGACAGTGAACAAGAGAGGTGGTGACTTTGGCGAATGCCCTATTTGTTCTCATAGCTACATGCATAATCCATGTGGTATGTGCAAATCCGGGTTTTCACCTTCTCTTCTTAGCTATCCCGGCGCTTGGTATATATGCAAATATGCCCATTGGCTATGTGAGTAGCGGCCGATGCGAGACGCCCAGCAGTCGACGCCCCTGCCCACCATGCCCTCCTGCATGAGCCATGCCTAAAATATGTCCATCATGTCTGCAGTCCCCGCCTGATCTTTCGCCTCGGTCTGGCCGGTGGCGTGTTGATACCAGTCGCGGGTATGGATACTATTGTAAACAGGGTCGGTTGCAGGGTTGTAATTCAATAACCTTTCCACGCTTGTCCCGACTGCGGGAGGCGACACTGGCTGGGCCTGGTGCTGAATCTGTTGGTTATTGTCTTGGTGCATAAAATCTTCATACCCTGCTAACATGTATGGTTCGGGCGCGCTAGAACAGAATGTGGTGGATACATCAATAGTTTCGAACGGTGGCTTAGAAGCAATCAAGCCCATCGAAGGCCGGTCCCGAAATGCCTCTGATACTTGCTCATGGGAACAGATACGCGCCATCTGATCTCCTTGGTCCGTTGTGGTGGAACACCGAGTTGTAGAGTGGTTGCCCTCAACTTTCTCTGGGGGGCAGATTTTCCAGAGTTCGATTAGACGGTATTGTTGTTCAGCATTTGCAGTTCGGAAGAGTTGTAATTGCCATGCTGAGAGTATGTGTGAATCCACACCATGGCTACGAAGGACAGCTCGGCAGGCTGACTCCTCGGGGTAGCATGGTTCGGACGATGGGCGGGGTGGATGGTCATGACTAGGTTGGGCAGGATCAAATTGGGCAGGGTTGTGGGAACTAGGGACGGCTGCATGCGCCGAATGGTGATAGTGCTGGGAAATTGAATACACAACAGGCTGGGTGTTGGTTGCAGGTGTTGGAGGAGTGGAGCTGGGGCTGCTTGGTGTGGTATTGTGGTACTGCTTGCTGGTCTGTTCAGAAAATGGCGCTGAGTAAAACGACTCTGCCTGACCTAAGGTAAGGTTTCTTGAGAATAGGGTAGCTAATTCCTCTTGACCCTTGTTTGCAAGTTGAGAGGGGTTGACCTGGAAGTATCGTGTTAGATGCATTTATAAGAAAGAGTGTGTAACTGGAGGCTTGAGCCTCTTCAAAATCTCCGGCTCTAGGCATAGGATAAGACCTGTCGTTGATTGGGTTGAAAAATCGAACAGTTTCTTACCTGAGGGTTCGACAATATCGGCTCAGCGATGAAGTCTGGCCCCTCGGCAATGAAAAATTGAGAAAGCATATGATTGTCGGACACAGGGACTCTTGTCTTTCCCAGCAGGATTCAACTTGTTGGTGATGCGTTGTAAGATGGACAGCGTGCTCTGAAGTCTTTATGCCAAAATAACAGGAAAGGGGAAGCTGGGAATTTGGCCATGATCACAATGGAGACAAGAGGGAGAATTAGATGCCAGGCTTTTGGCTTTATACTCCATAATCCCTGGCATCCTGTACCAAAATCAGATTATAAACTACATTGTTGGGTGCCAAGGTGCCTTTGAGGTAACAAAGTGGACCAGGCCACATGTCACTCCTGAGGGGTGAAAGATTTGGCCAATGTGACATAGATTGATTGGGTTAGGTTAGGTCATAATTGATAAATGCCAAATGCCTCTGTCTCCGATTTCAAGGACTTACCTACCACAAGCTACATGAATCCAACTTTTCTGTATTCTTCGTTCTGAGAGTTTCCCTAATAATAAGTCTACGGAGTACATGATTGCAAGTACTACTCCGTATGATTAGAAGGGATAGAAGGGAAAGGTATTTTAGGACAGACATAGATTTGGCGGCGGTTCACTGGACAGTACGGAGTAATAATACATGCTTGTTAATATTGTCAAAAGTTGCTTAATCAGATGATGTGCTCAGCCACAAGGCAGCCACTCTGTTTATCTGTGGCTAGGTCAGTCCATATTTCCGCAAGGCCAAGCCAGAGCTACACGTACTTACAGTTAGTACGTAGCTTTGGCTGCCTACTTGTACAAAATATTCCAAGCTACAGGGAACGCCAACTATCTATCTACTCTATCTACTCTACAGAATATTACCAATCATTCAAACACCCAGATCATCATCGAGTCCCAAAGTTCCCACTCCGACCAAATCACATCTCTTCGAGAAAAAGCGAAAGACAAGATTAATCAGATACCCTTAGCTCACCTAGCAGGGCAAAAATGGTCTGTTGTTTCTCCCTGTAGCTAGCTAACAGGCAAGGCTGACACATAGGACAATAGACCTCAATTGGCACAGGCTACGATTTAGCTAATGCAATCTTCTCCCCCGACGGCCGGAATTTTCAAGTTGAATATGCCATCAAAGCAGTCGAGAATGGCCCGACATCGATCGGCCTCCGTTGCAAGGACGGTATCGTTCTTGCAATGGAGAAGGTCGTAAGCTCCAAACTATTGAAGCCAAACGCAAACAAGCGAATCGCAACAGTGGATAAGCACCTAGGAGTTGTATGTACCCTTACCTCCGAGTGGCTTATACCTTTTATGTTCATAGTTGATTTCTAATTGTGACGGGCAGGTATTTTCCGGTATGGTTCCTGATGGCAGACATTTCGTTAGTCGTGCTCGTGACGAAGCTGGCTCATGGCGGGACACATATAAATCACCTATCACCTCAACGACCCTAGCCTCCCGTATGGGAAGCTACCTTCAAGCTTATACATGCCACTCGTACGTGCGACCTTTCGGCATTACCGCGATAGTCGGCGGCTTCGACCCGGAAGATGAACTGCCTGTTGATGGAGAGGTTGGCGCCGGGCCATCATGCGGCGCTGGTGGAAAATCTAGCAACGGAAACCACGGTGGTCCATCAATCTACATGATTGAGCCAAGCGGTTTGTACTGGGGTTATTATGGCGCTGCTACAGGCAAAGGCCGTCAAGCTGCCAAAGCCGAAATGGAGAAACTTAATCTGCCTGCTGGCATTTTGACTCTAGAGGATGGTGTCAAGGAAGCAGCCCGCATTATTTACAAAGCGCATGGCGATGACAATGTCAAGGAATTTGAACTGGAGATGACATGGATCAGCGGCAAAGATGGCCCAACAAAAGGTCTTCATGTTGAAGTTCCGAAGGAACTGAGAGAGGAAGCAGAGAGACTAGCCAAGGAGGCCGATGAAGAGGAGATGGAGGAATAGAGCCAGTACATGGTGTGGACTCGGCCAGGGAGACTCTTAAAAAATCGTTTCACATTTTCTATAGCGGAGGAATGGTCAAAGTTCTACATGGCAGTGAGAAATGTTATCACGCTATTTCCTCACCTGCCACAGTGTCCAGTTACTTGTATCATATCACCCCGCCTTGTATGCTAATCAGTGTTATTAGTGGCTGGCATTTGCTACTCCTGTATGCTACCGGACAAGTAAACTGGGTGATAGCGAGAGGTTATAGCTGTACTGGGATACATAGTCCAGTAGTGACAAGGAAAACAATGCCAAAGCCTGAAATACAGTAACTACTATGATTCATTAGTAAAGTCCCATTCTTTAAACATTTCCCTGAAAGCCGCCACATCGGCCGCCTCCTCTTCTTCAGATTGGGTGCAGTCCTGCCATCTTTGTCGATCCTCTAGGCCAAGAAGTTTGCTCATAACACGTCGGCCTAGTTGTAGATCAAAACGAGCCTCTGAATCAAGTCGCATGACAAGTTGTTTGCCGATAATTTGGTCCTCGCCATCATCGGCCCAGACCCAAACACGAAAGAAATCCCCAAAATCTGCCTGTTGTTCAAGAGAAAGATCCATCTCGATAAATTCAGGGTACTTGAGATTTTCAGCCTCGATGCGGAATGCAGCTTCGACAAGGCCACGTTGAATCAGATCTCGAGGTGTGGCCATAATTTGCCAGTGCAAATGTATTCCTTGTGCTCGGCATATTTCCCAGGTGACAGTGCCAAGGCGGCGATGGGAGACAGCAGCTAACATGGCTTGAATAGACTCACGGAAACGCACCATTTCGCAATAGGTTGTGGAGGAGGGGCTTTGGGGATCATTCACAGGCCCCATCAACGAGATGGCAGGCTCATGAGCAAGTGGGATTAGTAGAAAATGCCCAGGAAACCGTAGCCCTTCATTTGCGAATGTATCCACAGCGGGTAAAGGCCCCTTCGCAGTTGTGACATACGAATCATTGCCGATACTGCAAATCATATGAGTTGATACTGCAGGATTGGATAGACAGAAATAACAACGATCAGGACCCGGTGGTGGTGATAATCGCCTACGTTTGTTTCGGCGACCACGGTCGCCTTCATTGTGTCGGGCAAACCGACTGAATGATTCAGACAGTGGGCGTTTATCATGTATACTATCATATTCTGGAGGGAAAGGCGAGGCCGTGGTTCCCGCGGGCATCTCAGCCACGGCATCGATAGCCGGAAGCGAGAATGCATAGAGGGATTTTGCCTTGGCAGGATTCCCAAAAGGAGCCATAGAAATAAATCTCGTGATTCTCTTACTAGCATCTTGGCTGCCCAGTTGGACAAAAGGAGCGCGTTCGTAGTAAAAATCACCGGGGGAACAGGTGAGGTGATAGCGAGGTTTCAGTATCGAGCAGAGACGCCCAACTTCGGACGACTCGGAAGCGGGCAACGTTTCTTGGGGCAACGTATGTTCTGATCCCTTAGAGATATTCTGGGGCCACATAGTTGTTAAAAAAATATCGGCTGATTGGGCTCCCTGAAGGGCTGAGACGTCGGTGGGTGTAAAGTATCGTAGCTTGTTTTCTGCCACATCACCACTAGTAGGCGATGGATGGGAAACACCCCCGAGGGTAGCTATCCGCACACCATCAAGAGTTTTTACGAGACCACTCTTTCCGAGGAAGTGCAAGTTTTCACAGATATCGTAGGTTTCGTCTCCAAGCTTTAACAAGATGCTGGAGGGGAATGGGCGTGTCCCGACGGTAAAGTATGTGGGAAGAGGAATCCTGATATTACCATTCAGGATTTGTTTAGCTATATCTTCGTCATCTTCAGAGAATAGATCACCAACGATTATGGCGAACGAGAATTGATTTTTCTCATGGAGTGCCGCAAGCTTCTCGAAAGCCGATTTAAGTTGGCCGGCAATGCTCCCAACGACAATGCTGTTAGAGAAGGAATAATTAGCTGTGCTCTAATAGTATCCGTCTTTCTTGTTCATTGTTTCTGTTTTGAATTATTTCCTTCGCTCTCTTACATTTTGGGCGTCATGACATCGATGGTGATGAAGCTTGTGTAGAAGATTGGCGATGCGAATATTTAAGTGGAGTACGGAGTATTGGACCTGTGGAGTAATAGTACTCCATACTGCATTTGGCTTTTAGAGCTATCTTATCAGCTTATCGATCACCCAAAAACATCTTTTTTTTTTTTTTCCCTGTAGTCTGTTGTGGACGACTATTGATTGACACAAAGGTCAATCGCTTCGAAAAGCAAATCATTGTCACAATGCCTTCTGCTCCAGAAAGAAGAATTGCACAGGCCAAAAGACCGAAAGCCTCGACTCTACATCAAAAAAACCACCGTTGGGAATCATTCACGACCAAAATCTCAAAACTTCATACCCTCGACCCGCTTCGCAAGGTCCGGCGGCATGATCTCGACGAAGAGGATGTCTCATCGCAGACCTCTTACTTCAAAACCGGGCTTGACAGATGGTCAGAACTGAATGTTTCTAAAGGGTTTGTCTCTTTCAAAAGAGAAGTCAGCCCGTTGTGCGAATCACTGCCTCAGATTCTTCACTATGAGAACCGTATTATGGAGAGTCTTGCCCGACATATATCAGCTCATGATCCGGAAAGCCTTGAGCCTCTTCTAGATCTCCTAACAGCTCTGGCGCACGATTTGGGTCAGCGCTTCGAAAAGGATTATTCGCAGGCACTGGGCCTTATAGTTGAACTTGCCATCAAACCCCAACCCGTCGAGGTCATCGAATGGACTTTCACTTCACTAGCTTTCCTTTTCAAATACCTTTACAAACTCTTGGTTGGCGATCTGCGTCCCACATACGATGCGCTTGCACCCTTACTAGGAAAGGGAGGGCACCCTCCTCATATAGCGCGATTCGCTGCTGAAGCCCTTAGCTACTTAATCAGGAAAGCTGCTGGGCCGGCCCACCGACGAAGTTCTCTAACAAGTATCATCGAACATGTCAAAGAAGACTTGTATGCGACACGTGGCTCAAAAAATTTTCTTCTATTTCAAGATGGTTTGATGACCATGTTTGCCGAATCAATAAAGGGCCCAGCCAATACTATCCACTCCACCGGACCATCCATATTCGCCTCCTTACTCAAGGCAATACCCAACGTGGATCTCAATTTAGCCGACGACCCTCTGTGGACAAACCTCGTCTGCGGCGTCTTGACGAACATTATACACCATGCGACTTCGTCGACGATTACTGACCTGATACAATGCATCCTGAGTCACATCGAGCAGACGTGTTCAGAAGATGATGAGGCAAGTGGCAACTGGGGGCTAGTCCCTCTAATCAGAATTATTGGCATCATGGCCGGTGTGCGGAAGGGGACACGCATGACCGAGTGGGAACACCTTATTGGCACCATGGTCCAACTTCTCAAGGCAGTTGCAGCATCCAATGCCTTGGTCCCGCAAGAGAAAGCACCAATTTTCTGGAACCATGTCCTTTTTAGCGTTGCTATGGTCTGGCTCCATACTCCAGAGAGTGCCTTGATACACTCGATTTTGCCATTGGCAAGTGTCATGACCCGAGATCCCTATCGGGGGTGGTATATCCCCCTCTCTTCTTTACTCGCTATCCTCGATCCCGACCGGTTTAGAAGTCATGCTCTCTGTCATTTCCAGAGGTTCGTCTTTCTATGTTCCATTCATCCACGTCTTGATTTTTAATTTGTTTTGCAGTTTTGTTACTAGCCATTGGTCGGAAGATCAGAATGAGGATCTTCTTTGTGCATTCCTCCCTCGAATGGTTGAGTCGCAAGCTATCCCATATATCGATGAAAAAGGAGCATTGGCTCTGCCTTTGGGCTGGCAAGATCAGATTGTAGCCAAATTCGAACGGCTAGAAATATCGCCGTTTCCAGAGAGGGGCGTCTACGGAAAGGATCCCCAAACGTGGCGTGATAAGTGTCTTCCCAAATACTCAGCCCTTCTGCGAGTACTTGAACTTGCAGCTGTCCATCCATCGACCAGTTCTCGCTTAGCCGAGCTACTGATCCGCAAACTCAAATTAGCCCTCCGCCCCTCGACCACACTTGCGTCCGATGAAGTCCACTTCATTGTCAACCAAGGGCTCCATGCCTATGTGCATATGAGTCGTATTTCCCTGTCTGTCGATGCTGGCCTGGGTCCCTTATTGAGAGCTGCAGTCCCTAGGTTTTCTCGCTCCATCGGGTTCTTGAACTCGTTTCTCAAATATGAACTTCAGCTTTTATCTCTTGCGTCGCGAGGCTCATCCTTTGCTGAGGGAGGAAATTCACCTCTTGAGTTGGGCCCTATAACTGCGGCCCTGATAGAAAACTTGTCTACCCCCTCTCGCGAACTCCGATTGCTATCACTTCGCCTCCTCGCTGTACTGGATCCAATCGAAGATAAACACGGGCTTCTACAGGCTATGACTGATTTCGAGGAAACACCCTTGGATGCTAGTAATGTTAGAAAGCTCGGTTTGCTGGTACGGAAGCTAGCCCAACATTATTCAACCTTAGACCCGGGATCATGGTTGTCAGAGGCAATACCTTCCTTTTTGTTTGGTTCCTTGACTATCAAATTGGCACCTGTATGGGAAAGCACTCTCGATGCATTGAAACAAATCTCTTCGACCCAGAACGCAGAGGAACACATCCTGGCACTAGCTCTAGATTGGATTCGCACCCCTTCGCCACGATCAAGTGGCCCCAGGACAATCCATACCACCAACAAGCATATTGCTACAGGGTTTGATTGTGTAAATGTATTGCAACTAGGCGAGAGTGCTCAGGATGTCTATCGCACTTTCGACCAACCAGGAGACGCAATACTCCAATTCTTTGACGACAAACAACACTCACCCGAATTATATGCGATCAACGCGAGGGCACAAGCTCTTAAAGTCCTGGCCGCGGTGCCTCGTCTCGCCGAAAAACGTTCCCGCGTTCTTGTGCCACTCTTTCTTTCATGGGCAGCAACGGATGATGATGAATTGAGCGAAACAACCAAATCTTCTGCCTCACAACTTGATCATTGGTCTTTGGCCGATCGGAAATTGTTCCTGGCCGTTTTTGCCGAGTTTACCAATTCTCGGACCCTCTATCTTCAGGACAGAGTGTATGGCGCGCTCCTCAGGCTCCTCGAAAACGGTGATGTTGGACTGCAAAAGCTCGTTTTGAGATCGATTTTTACTTGGAAACAACCCGGCATTCTAACGTATCGTGAAAATTTGGAGTATTTGCTGGACGACGCTCGTTTCAAAAACGAACTCACCGTGCTGTTCCAAGGCGATCAACCCATGCAGCCCGAACACAAGCATGAATTGATGCCTGTTCTTCTTCGACTACTATATGGGCGAGCGATCTCAAAGAAGGGCTCCTCAAGTGGGCATGAAATTCGCTCGACCCGATTGGCCGTCCTCAGAAAGCTGGACGTGGAAGACTTCGGACATTTTATCAGCATCGCTTTGGGGGATTTAGGGGGAGTCGAAGTACTTGAGCCCTCTGGTCAAGTACGGTCCGTTGTCATGCAGGAACTTATGCCCATCAGGCGCCAAGTTGGCCTTTTGAATATGGTTGCTGCCATCATTTCCGAACTGGGGGCCCGTGTTCTCCCTTACACCGAGAGGCTTACAAAAGCGATTTTATACTGTCTTATTTACTCCTCCCGCCGCCTGGCTGGCGAAGTCGAGGTGGATTCATCGTCCGAACTTGGGGATGAAGGCATTAGCAGTATCTCTCTCCTCAAAGCGGCTCGCTCCACGGGTTTGAAATGCTTAGTTTCGCTTTTCGAAAGCTCCAGCGGGTTCGACTGGACTGCATACTCACACGCCATCGTTTCCGAGATCGTAACACCTCGTCTCTCAAAACTCCCTATTGAAACAGCCCAAGGAGTTTCCACCATCCTCAGACTCCTTTTCACCTGGTCGTCATTCCCGAAGACAGCCATTATTCTATCTATCGACAATAATACATTCCCCCAGCTTATTGAATGCCTCAGGGTTGAGAAAGGTAAAGACGAGGTCAAAATATATGTGCTCACAATCATTCAAAACCTCGTCAAGCTGATACTTGACCCACCCGAATTGTCGGAATTCAATGAGCTCATAAAATCCGATATTGTTGATCCCAGCCTTGGCCAAGTACTTGCAAATCTCACCGCCCTCCTCACAAAGCAAACCATTGGAGACAAACTTCTCAGTGCTTGTGTAGAAACAATAATCGGACTTGCTCCGATAGTCGAGGTTTCACGTTCTGCTGACGAGCTTGTTGAGATAGCCACACAACTCCTTATACAAAACTCCAGGCGTTTGTCACCAAAACAAAAGGCCAGAATTCTCCTCATCTTGGAGCACTTCATTGTTCTACAGCCAGCTGTTGTCGATAACACCCATGTACCCGTATTTTTGAAGGCCCATTCTGCCCTCTCGGCCCTCTTTAGCTACTTCAAGGATAGGGAGAGCAGGATAGGTCTTGTCCGGGCATTCAATGCCCTGGCGACAAAGGATATCCGACTCTCCATTTCAGCACGTTTCTGCACCGAACTGAATGCATTCGAGCAGGGACGTATCGACGAACCAGACTATGATGCCCGATTAAAGGCTTTCACAGATATATCTCGGCCCGGGTGCGAGCCTCTCTCGCCATATCAATGGCTTCCCATTCTTCACAATCTTGTTTTCTATGTGTTTTTCGATGAGGAATATGGAATTCTTTCGACTAACTCGACGGATGCTATCCGTGCTTTCATTGATAATACCGCCGACTGTCAGTCTCTAGAGGATAGGCATCTCTTGGAAGACTATTTACAGACGGTTCTTTTACCAGCTGTTTTCAAAGGCATTCGTGACTCTTCGGAAACAGTTCGCCGGTCCTGCCTTCGAATATTCGGCCATCTTCTTGCCAAGCTCTCCGACTGGCCCATGATTTCAGACATGAAGCTTCTACTGGAGGACTCGCCAGAAGCCACCTCTGATCCGCCATTTTTCTTCCACATCCTTAGCCCATCGGCTTCGAAGCAAGTTGAGGCCTTCCGGATACTTGAACTAGCAAACGATCAGTCAGAGATCAGCAGCCAGAACCTCAGCAAATTTTTCATACCATTGCTTGAGCATTTTATCTTGAATCGCCCTGATGGCAGCGATGATCTAGGCATTGCGGCACAGGCTACATCTCTCATTGGTTCGCTTGCCCTGTCGTTGGACTGGAAGCATTATCGCAGTATCTTGCAACGGTATATTTCTTATATTGCGTCAAAACCCGACCGACAGAAGGCTGTCATACGGCTGCTTGGGCTTTTTGTCGATGCTCTAGTCACTTCCCAAAGAAACAATGCCTCTGCTATGCAGGTAGACACCGATGGGCTAAGCGGTTCGATTCGCCGCCTCTCATCTACACTTCCAAGCGCCAAACGCCTGGAAGTGGAAACAACGAATTCGTTTCTTCCTCCATTGATGATGTATCTCCACGAAAAGGACGAATCGGAAGTCAGTTACCGTGTCCCTGTGGGCGTCATCATAGTGAAATTGATGAAATTGCTTCCCTCGGAGGAGATGAACCCAAAACTCGCGGGTGTCTTAACTGACATCTGCCACATTCTTCGAAGTAAATCTTGGGAATCCAGAGAAATGACGCGAGACACACTGGCCAAAATTTCACTCATCCTCGGTCCCTCGTATTTTGGATTTATACTGAAAGAATTGAAATCGGCACTCAGACGCGGGTATCAATTGCATGTCCTATCCTATACTGTTCATTCGATCCTCCTCACATCCATCCCCAAGTTCGAGCAAGGCAGTCTTGACTACTGCCTTCCAACACTGGTTGGGATCATCATGGATGATATTTTCGGTATTACTGGCCAGGAGAAGGACGCCGAAGGCTACATTTCACAAATGAAGGAAGTGAAAACAAGTAAAAGTCAGGACTCGATTGAGCTTATTGCGAAGACGGCCTCTGTCAACCGTTTAGTTCATCTCGTTCACCCCTTACGAGCTCTCCTTCTTCAGAAAATCAATCTCAAGGTCGTCAGAAAAATCGACACCCTCATCTCCAGGATCACCTTGGGTATCCTTCAGAATCCCGCAGCAGCGTCGCAAGACATACTTGTCTTCTGTTACGAGGTGATTCAGGATGTCTATCATTCCCAGAGGGATCTGGCCGAGCCTAAAATGGACCCAAGGGTGAAGCGGTACCTCGTCCATCGGGGTTCCAAGAGAGCTGACGAGCGGGGGATGACAAGCAAGCATACCTTTAAACTTGTCAGCTTTTCACTGGATATCGTTCGGTCTGTCCTGCGTAAATATGATGCTCTACGGACTCCGGCCAACATCACTGGCTTTATCCCAATCATGGGGGATGCTATGCTCTCAGGAGAAGACGAAGTGAGGCTCGCAGCGGTCAAACTTGTGGCTGTTATTCTCAAAGTGCCAATGGACTCGGCGGCTGCCTCAGGTCTTTTCGCAGTTTCTATCAAGGAGGCAATCAAGTGCATCTCTACGGCTTCTTCCACAACTTCAGAATTAGCTCAAGCCTCGCTGAAATTCATCGCCGCCGTTCTTCGCGACCGAAAAGACCTCGTCATCAAGGACACGGCTATTGATGCCCTGCTTCTCAAATTGAGGGACGACCTTACCGATCCACAGTATCGACATGTCACATTTAATTTCCTTCGTTCGGTTCTGGACCGCAAGATTGAGACTGCCTCTGTCTACGATATGATGGATTATGTTGGTACTATCATGATCACCAATGATGACAAGGACACGAGAGATCTTGCAAGGGGTGCATTCTTTCAGTTTCTCAGGGAATATCCTCAGAAGAAGGCGAGGTGGGCCAAACAGCTCAATTTCATTGTTGTCAACCTTCAATATGAGAGAGAAGGTGGACGTCTCTCCGTTATGGAGATTATCCACTTACTACTTTTGAAATCCGGAAATGGGTTCGTCGAGGAAGTCGCCGCGACCTGTTTCGCGCCACTGGCTTTGCTATTGGTCAATGATGACAGCGACAAATGTCGACTTGCCGCAAGCCAACTTCTAAAGCAGATCTTTGCTTGTGTGGGGTCAAGCCAACTTCAAAAGTTTCTGGAAATTATGCGCTCGTGGCTTTCTAATCAAGACAACGGAGAAGTTGCAAAGCTTGCTCTACAAACCTTCGGACTTTATTTCGGGAGTGGTGCAAGTCCCCGGGTCAACGACACGGACGTGGACTTAGTCTCGACTCAAGTTTACAAGGTCCTTGCTGTACCTATTCCAGAGGAACAAGACGAAAGCTTGATGAATATTACAATCGATCTCGTCCGGTCCCTTGTTGAAGCATTTCCCAACACGTTTTTAGGGCCTGGCCACGAACGGCTATGGAGAAACTCGAGAAGATTTATGGTGCATCCCTCGCCTAGTGTTCGCTTGAATACCGCACGATTAATCAGCACCTTTTTAGCCAGCTTTGTGCACGACAGCAAGGTACCGAAGCCTGGGGAGTCGTTACAAAACTCGTATAGCCTAGTTCTCACGAGCGATGACATGGGAGTTCTGGTATGGCTTGCCGGACGGGTACTGGGTGCGCCAACAATGAGCGAAGACTTGTCCAAAGAAGCAGTACAGATCCTCGTCTTTCTAGGACTGCGCCTCCCCCGGACATCACCTTCTACCATGCCTTTGTCAGAATCTGTTGATGACGCCAAGGGTGATGAGGCTGTTGACAGCGAAGAAGAGGGTGGTGAGGCCATTGGCATCTCGCATGATGGACCAAGCCGACCCCGCGATATTTTCTATCTGTTCTGGAAATTGTCATCCATCTTGAGGAAACCCAAGGCTCCAAGATCAGAGGCAATCATTGGTAAAGTCGCAGCGATGGAAGTGCTAGAAACACTTTGTCGACGAATTGCCATCGATGATATCTTGTCATCTATTAAAACCATTCTCGTCCCTCTTCATCACCTTACAGATCGCGCAATTGCCGCACCCTTTTCTACAGACGACTTATTTAAATCACTACATGAGGGTTTGGCAGGACGAGCCCAGGTTCTTATGGAGCTTCTGCGCAGCAAGTTAGGCACTGCAGAGTTCACCAAACATTTGCTGGCAGTTAGGGAGGAGGTTAGGCAAAGGAGAACGCAGAGATCGAGCAAACGAAAGATAGAAGCCGTCACGAGGCCAGAGAAACATGGACGAGACAAGCGAAAGAAGTTTGAGAAGAAAAAAGAGAAGAGACGGGATCGGGGCAAAGATCACAAAGAACTGAGGCAAGCATTCAGGGGATGGTAAACGTGACAAGAATTATATGAGGACAGAAAATCCAAGAATTTGTTGTTATGCACGTTCGTTTTGTTTTCAGGGACGAAGTAAGCTGATGTCCATGACGGATAGAGGATAACATGGTAATAGTACAGAGTGGTAATACATTAAGAAGCCTTGAAAATGGCTTGCCTACTTTTCAGGCTCATCGGGCGCAAACGCTTGAACGCTATCATCCTCCCAGAATTCAATATCACCATCCTCTCCAACAGCACCACGTTTGACCAGACGGCCTTGCTCCCGCATCAAGTCCTCGACGGTTATCTTTCTATCGCCGAATATATTAAGATGATCGCTGATCACATGCCGGTTCCGACAATTTGGGCATGTGATGAGGACCGACCCATGGTAATAGCCCTGCCGGGATATCATGTGTGTGGAGCGCTCGTCGCATGGTATACAGGTGAAGGTTAATCGTAAATGAGGTTCAGTCTCGATGCGGTGACTTGGCTTCGAGGCAGATGAAGACGGTATTGATGTTGGCGGTTTAGGGATAGTATGTGCAAAGCGAGTCTGTGGCAATAATTGGGTGGTATTCACAGCCAGGCAAGGCGAAGGACGAAAAGATTGTGGTAGTGGTCGTTTGGCGAGATTGCATGTTGCAACCCGGCGCATCATCAATGATAAGCATATCGACATTATTTCCCGAGTCCACGTAATTGAATGGAAAAGTTAAGCTCCCAAGCTTGATTCGTCTGCGAGCAGGGAGGGTCATAGAAAAGACCTAGTCAAAATTGGAGACGCCACACGATGCCTAGTTTCATGATGTATTAGCCATTTACTTTTTTTTTCCCTGTCACGTGGATAGCACATGCTATGCTACTACGTAGCAAGCTGGCAAGCTGGCAAGGCCAGGCCCACCATGCTCCAACCCCCTCCCCCCCCCACACCCCCTCAATTTACATGTTGGCCGCTTCAAGTGTCCGCCATTGCCCGAAGGACCCACAAAGGTATCTAAAGCTTCAAACATCTCCGGACAGGGTCGGAAGTGAACTCACGCCAGCCCTCGTTCCCTATGAAGTTTGCCGAACTAGAATAGGTCCGGCCCAATTAGAAGTTGACAGTCCCCCACTTGGGCGGGAGGTTTTTCGTTTCCTGCTAGTCACAGCTCCGGTGGTACATAATAGCCATTGGTGGTTTCGATATTCTGCACAAAGGCTTATAATCTCAATGGTCTCCCTCGATAAAAAGTCCTGGTAGTTCTAGTAGTTCGTTTTTGAGGCTATAATTAACAACGCTCCATTTTTCTCTCCATTTCCATCCCAAACCCCTCTCACGCCAGCACGACAGTATCACCCAGATCAAACACCCTCAACTCCCACAGAATTGGCCACACACGACCATCATGGCAGGTTTACAGGGCAATGTCTCCGGCCAGGAAATGGAAAAGATCAACACGAATATCGTCACTTTGACCCGGTTTCTGACCGAGGAGCAGGCAAAGCACCATGAAGCCACTGGCGACTTCACGTTCGGCCCCCACCCTACATAGAACCTATTATACCGAATTCTTCATTCTGACACTTGCTTGTAGACTTCTCTGCCATGCTCTCCAGTTTTCTTTCAAGTCCATTGCGTATTATATCCGACGTGCGACGTTAGTGAACCTGACTGGTCTAGCTGGCTCATCGAATACTACCGGCGATGAACAGAAGAAGTTGGATGTCATATCTAACGACCTGTTCATCGAAGCCATGCGGTCCTCGGGCAAGTGCGCTCTTCTTGTCTCGGAGGAAGAAGAAGATATCATTTTTTTCAAGGAGAGCACCGGTGCCCGCTATGCAGTCGCCTGTGACCCTATCGATGGAAGCTCCAATCTCGATGCAGGCGTGTCCGTCGGGACCATCTTTGGCATTCACAAACTTCCAGATAACTCAACGGGCACCCGGGAAGACATCCTGAAGCCGGGCACTGAGCTCCTGGCTGCCGGCTTCACAATGTACGGCGCATCTGCACAGCTAGTCATCACCATGAAAGGCGGATCTGTCAATGGGTTCACCTTGGACAATGGTGTCGGCGAATTTATCCTCACCCACCCCAATATGCAGCTTCCGAAGGCAAGGTCCATTTACTCCGTCAATGAAGGAAACTCGCTCTATTGGTCCGATAGCGTTATCAAGTACTTCGACTCTCTAAAACAGCCCCAGGAATCTGGGAAACCGTACAGCGCTCGATATATCGGCAGCATGGTTGCAGATGCGTACAGGACACTTCTCTATGGAGGTATATTCGCCTATCCAGCGGACAAGAAAAGTCCCAAGGGTAAGCTTCGCATTCTCTATGAATGTGCGCCAATGGCAATGATCTTTGAAAATGGTACGGCCCTACCAATCCCACAGTGCATAACCCGGACCGTATACTGACCCCCTAATAGCGGGTGGACAGGCTGTTGATAGCAACATGAAGCGGATGTTGGAGGTTTTGCCTGCAGATATACACGACCGTTCCGGAATATTCATGGGCAGCTATGACGAAGTAGAGAAAGTAAAGGCTTTCCACAAGTAGCAGACAGAATGGGCTTATGATGAAGAGTGTAATGGGCGTGGGCACCTCTACTTCCCCCTGCAATTTCCAATGACATCGAATTAAGTATGCAGTATATCAGGAACGCTTCTTATCAATTCATCTGTACAATTACAAATTTTTGGATCGAGAGAACAAAAGAGGGAAGGAGTCTCTAATTGAGCATGCAGTCCACGAATTTTCGCGATTGTCTGAACACTGAACGAAAAGAATATTGCATTCCACTATCCCAGCATAACGCCCATTTAAACATCATAAAACACCTGCCCTGTATTTAAGGATGTGCCCCATTGCCTCGAGAAAACAAAATCATTGGTCATATCTCTCCCCCCCAAAACGCCTTATCATAATAAATCAAACAACGGGTAAGCCATGTTCCGTGGCTGGCCTTTCTATTGCATCATGACCGGAGAGGCCGGTATAGAAAGCGGCGTGGATGGATATTCATAACCAGACTCGGAACATGTCGCTGAGTTGTCAAAAGAGTGCGAGAGAGGTGGTGTCTGTAATAAAAACCCTTAAGTTAATGTCCAATCCTTTTTGCAAGGCTCGCTATCAACGCTGTTACTTACCAGTGGATGCAGTGGGTGGACGTGATCGAAGTGGGTTTGGGACGCAGAACTCAAATCAATGGCAGGAACGAATCCAAAATCAAGGTAAGATGAAAGAACCCCATCGCTTGGGTACTGGCCAGCCTTCACATTTGCACCTATTTGCGACATGGGAGGCAGAGAAACAGGCACCGGTGTACCAATGAAGCCGGAGTAATTCTCGGCTGGGTTGATGTAGGGTTCTGAATGGCAGAAAGGATGGATGAGTACATCGTCGGGTG
Source organism: Graphium sp. VPRI43844 (assembly GCA_019925285.1). Taxonomy (NCBI): domain Eukaryota; kingdom Fungi; phylum Ascomycota; class Sordariomycetes; order Microascales; family Graphiaceae; genus Graphium; species Graphium sp. VPRI43844. The sequence goes on along the minus strand of JADHKT010000212.1, from coordinate 6,357 downwards.
GAGGATAGGTATACTGGATGAATGGTGGCGTATCGGACCTCTCACGCCCACGGCTTAAAGGACGTAGAAGCTCCAAATTTGCCTGGTGTGCAGCTTGCGGCTGTGATGACATGCTGTTTTCTACCTGGGTTGCCTTTTGAGATCTGGAGTTCGTGGAATGGCGCCTGGAGTTCTTAGGTGTTGCGGTGACCTGTTTTTCTGGTGTAGGGGTAGTGCCATCGCTAGCTCGTTTTTCTAGTTCCTCGAGACGTCTCTTCAACTTCTTCCCTGTGCCATTTATATTATTAGCGATATTTAGGACATCATGTTGTGTCATAAGTAGACAGTACACCTGCCTTCTTTGTACTTACTATAGTTGCGCTGGGCGATTCGGTTTTGGATACGGCGTCGTTCAGCAAGGTCCGAGATCTTAGTCCAGTCCTCGTCAGGGTTCGCAGAGCTGCTAAAGGCACTGCTAGGGTGTAGTGAGGCGGGTTGTTGCCTGGGCGCTGTGGCTTGCGCGCCATAGCTAAAGTGGTGAGGCATCACTGAGGGGGATCGTTCCTCCAGCTGAGTAGACCAAGTTCGAAAGAAAGGGAGGGGGCTATGAAATATAGCAATAAGGCAGAGAAACTGGATGAGCGCTGGAGAAACAAGCCAGCTAAGAGACAAAGAGGTCAGGGGTGCCCTCATATATAAAGTTGAATTGTTCAAGCCGTACATTTTACTGGGAAAGGTTCCCAATTCATGGAAGATGCTCCGCCCAGACGGAACAAGCCATGGGCCCCCATACGAGGTAAATTAGATAGGACATGGCAGAGTCTATTGGTCCAGGCAGTGACTGACAAGTTTAGGACCTTTTGCAAGGTAACGAAGTCTTGGAAATGGTGGAGGAGGGGGTGTGTGCATATGGGGCAAGAGAGGTGGGCACACTAACTTCCACAAGGCAGGGCAACATGGGTTGGCTGTCATGGGGGCTTTGTCAAGTCGGACCCGATGCCCCCCTCTCTCGCACCAGAAGATATGAGGAAGGATCCAATACTGGCTTGGCCACGTAACAAGTACGAAGTCAAACATTTGGCCGAATGAAAAATTTTTTTTACCAAAATCAGGCTGATATATTTCAACACGGTCAGAAATAATAATTCAACATGTTCGGAGCTTCTTGTTCACATTACAGTCTAACTAGTAGACATATTCACAAATTCAAGGGGTATCCAATCAGAGTCCCAGGCCACGCCGTTGCGGCCGAAAAGGACCCTACTGAGGAGCACTCACCCGCCTAATTAAAGTTAGCAATGCCAGCTTGTTTATTTTCGCGACAGTAGAAGTACAAAGCCGTACACGTGTAACTCGGGGGCTTATACTGGTACACTAGTATACGGAGTACATACTTATTTTATCCTCTTTTCTCATTAAGGCTGATAGTCTCCAAGGATTTAAACTAAGGGCCTTGTGGTGCGGCCGACCCTGGATTCTTGATCAACAAAATCCCCCCTGCCTGAAGTGGAACAGATATTATCGGCGTCTTTTGTACCCCAAAGCACGGGAAGGATGGATATCCGGAATGAAGGCCAACGCGCATTACGGAGTGTGGCATATACGTCTGGAGCAAACTTCCCCTCCTGCTCCTTCTCCTTGAGAAGGTGTCCGTCATTGGAGTGATGGATGGGAACTAAGTACCTACTCCCTACTTATTAATACTCCATACAGACGGGAAAAAAAGAAAGTATTTACTTGTAGCGGAAGGGAGAGGGGTGGGCATGCCTCCACTCACAAAAAGATGCTAGGGTAGCATTTCCTTGTAGGGCAGGAAATGAGAACAATTACGGAGTAGTTTACTAGTACTAGTAGCCGGGAGGTGTCAATCCTTGTCAGTGCTGCGCCCCATTTCAATACTAAACTGCTAAGGGGTAGGGGGGGCGCAGTCTCCCGAAACACGAGAGAAAGCTTGCGGCGCCAAACTTGAAGATAAAATACGGAGTACAGTTACTAAAATATGTTAATAAGGTGCTGACCGATGTTTATATTTTCCAGTGGGTGGTTTTGATTTCCTCAATAGGGCTGTGCTTGGCCAGGAATGCAACGCCACTCCCACACCAAATGAAGAATGAACAAACTTCCAAATTTAGGATGCGTATAAATAACAATCACAAGGGCTGCGAAGCCGTTTCCTCAAAGTGAAGGATCAGCTCTTCTTCCCCTTTCTCAAATTTCGTCAACTTCTTTGCTGTAAACTATATTTCGAGTCTTCACGCTTCAAAAACCTTGAAGGTTTCAATCAATTAGAGCTGACCCGAAAAGTACCAAGACATTGTACAGAAATAGGGCTGAGAGGTTGGGGTTCTCAGGTATTACTAATTGCGTGTTGTATGTACAAGTACTACGGAGTACATCCAATCACCTTGGCGAACAGATTGTGACAATATCCACTATTGCCAACAGTGCAGCAATGCAACATGGAGGCCTAACATGGATCTTCCTTGCCAAGGAAGGCTCCCACCGCCATTCTACTATGGCACTTTGTGCATATGTCAGTAAAAAAGGCGGACTCCACTTCTCTAGCATGACGTTGACAGGCCTGGTGTTTTGGTGAAGAATCCACACATATCATCCGGTAATTTGCCATGTCCGTGTTGTGCGAAAAAAGCGTTTTCCCCTTGGATCGGTTTACAGCCTATGGCTTGGCTTATCATGAGGCGAAGCACGCAAACGTTATTGCAGCGAAATTCTCCGTAAAGGCCATCTTGTCTTTACATCCGCAAATATCGGGATAGTCCAGGAAACAATTAAATTGCAAGATAACAATGGCACTGTGCTATGTAATCTCAAATATGATGGGAAATAGCCATCGTGATGAACCCTAGCCACCGGATTTCTTCAAACACTGCATACAATCTTTTTTTAATCAGAGGCGTAGAAAGTGACAAAAGAAGATCACCGTGGAATACAAGTGAGATGGTGTTGGGTAAATGTTATGATTACCTCAAACAACTGGCAACAGCAGAGCAGATCATGGAAACTCAGCAAGGTTGATGGGAATCGGACTTGGTATTTCCTGTATCTCGAATCAAAGACCGGAATGGCCTGTCGAGTTATGGTCGACATTATCCGATAAATTGATGATGAGCTGGGCAAGGCAACGCTTTGTTGCAGCGTCATCTCTCAGGACTGAGGAAAAAGTGGCATCCCTCAGAGGTTCTGGAAGACATTGCCGTAAGGCCTCTCGTGCCCGCGCATTATCACTCAATCTACAGCGTCACGTTAGTTTAGCAATCAAAACAAACCCTACCACAAGAAAAGCATGTGCCGACCCAGAGAACATACCGGAGGAAGCAACGAACAACATGCTTCAGCAGACGTGCAGTCTGTTGCTCTACAAGCTGGGTGATCATGTTGCTAAGAACAGTCCCGACAGCATAAAAGCGCTCATAAGTCGCGCAAATATAGTTGAGGCCATTGTCGTCTAGAAGAATCTTTTGAACAATGAATATCGCGACTGTCTTACTCAATTCAGAACCTGTTTCCATAATCCTGAGACATAGAGGAATAATCTCAGTTGTCAGAAGAAAGTTGATAACCTCAGATGAATCGTTCTTGACAAGAGCGCCAATTACACCGAGTGAAGTCAGGCGAAGGTATTCGAAGGGGCGGGATTTGGATGTTGTGTTGAGAAAAGGATACAGGAACAAGGGGATATGGGCTACAAGTATTAGCTTGGCACCATGAACAAATAAGAAAAGGACATAGTGCACATACCGTTTAGAAACAATGTCCTGGTTTCGTTGTGAGATGCTACACATTGCAGCAGAGCCAGGGCGTTGCATACTCTATTGGACGCGGCCGCCGTGAGTTGTGAGGGGTTGAGTAGTGTATAGACGGAAATTATTTCCTGGAGCAGCGAGGTCATAACCCCTGCGAATTTATTAGCTTCTACCTTCTAGTTCATGAAAAACATTCCAAATAATGTAATCATGGGCCAATTGGCATCCAGGGTAATGGCCACATACCAAATGAGTGCCACAATATCAGCGCGAGCTCAGGGACTTGTTCGCGCTTCTTACTGAGCTCTAGAAGGGCGGCTTCCCTCGTGTTTTCATTGAGGAGATCGGCAATGTAATTCATTGTTCGTCGATTATCGTCGGGTATAGACGCTTCGTGTAGGGCATCGTGACTAAGTCCGGCGGGAATGTTCGGATGCCCGCTATTTAGGCGACCAAAATGTTGCTGTTGTGCGGAAGATACAGCAGTAGATCCTGGTTGGTGTTGTTGAGAAGATTGAATCCAAGCAGTATCAGTTTGGGGGTGGAACTGGTGGTGTCCATAGACATGTGGTGCAGGCATCATCTTTGACTAGTTTTATGATTAGAAACTCCTGTATAAGCAGTGATAACCATATACCGAGAAGTTTCCCAGCTAGTTTTCCTCTCGATATATCGAGGAGAATGATTGATTGAACATAGGGCAAACTGTCTGAATAGCGTTAAAACTGATAGTGGAGAGAAGTCCAACCAAGGAGTCAACTGGTTCTTAGTAATATCTAGTGAACCTTAATCGCACAATAAAATATACGATCACATGACCGGTTAGTAATCCAAAAATCTATTATATAATCAGAATCGTCGCCCAAAAAGTTTTTATTATGGTGTAACGCGTTACTATCACGACGCGCCCACTTCTCTGCTCCCAGCTCCCCTTCTGCTTTTACACCAGGTTTCCAGCTACTATTCCAGCTTCCTGCTTCTTGATCCCTACTATACAGTATCCATAGCCACTTCAACACGTTCTGCAGACCGCTTTCACAATGCCAGACTGTCAGTCTACATTCCTCCCTTTTTGGCTTTTTTTTCTGATATTCCAGCGCCTGTCCCAGCTTTTCCCGCAGCAGAGGCTGCCGCTCAGATGCAATTCTGCTCGAGATGTGCTGCAAACCATCCTCTGGAAATGTTCCAGCTTACGAAGAGAGGTGTACGCCAAAAGTGCTGTAAAAAATACAACCGAAAACGCGACCTGCCCGCTGTTTACGACAACTGGAAAGATTTCATGCTCTCCCTACGGGACTGGAAGCGTCTTGTAAGTGGTTTATATATGATATCTCTGCCTTTTACCCTTTATTAGCAACCTTGTAAAATAATAGGACAACTTGGAGCCACTTGAAATCAACAAAGTCTTCCTTTTCAGCGACCTACCAGTCGAATTCAACACACCTTCGCGGCAGCTGGAAAACGAGGATAGCACCGAATCAGTTAGATGGGCTATTGCACGCATCGTTGATCAGCTTAGGTCTACAGGTGGTTACAGGTTCATCCATAACAGCACGCGCCAGACCGGCGAGACTGTGAATCTGTATTATTACTGTTGCCAAGATATTTCCAGAGAAAGGGCGCCGTCTCTCGACAGGAGACGGGACAGGAGACGGATTCAGCGCTATCCTTGCAACAGCAAACTAGCAATTACAGTTGATTTGCAGCAGCAAGCAGTGCAATTGACGATGCGCCACTTGCACCACCAACCGTACCCATCCCTTAATTGCACAATAAATTTTCGATCACATGACCGTTAGTAATCCAAAAATCCATCAAGGGAGTGGGAGCGCGAGCTCGTACTCCACACTTAAGCTTTCGGGAGCTCGCGGCAAAAGGGCTTTCGGAACTGGTACTCTACGTTCTCAATTCGATCCAAGTGAAAGTGGGTGGCCAGAACGCCTTAAATATTTGAAAAGTTTAGTAAAGAAATGATAGGCGCTTGCAACGTCGTAGTGCTTTCCATGCCGCTGCCCCCCCAATTCAGCGATATCTGTGGCGATTCATAGGATGAATCAGCGCAACCACGCTGTGCGAGCACACTGCTGAGAGACCATAATGTGTGTATTGTGTGTCTCTCCACCCTGATCTCCGCGTGTGCGAGAAAAAAGGGGGAAGAGAGTGATGCCTGAGGCGCCAATCTATCTAGATCACGTGGCTGGTGCCGTGACAATATCGATACAAGGGAGCGCGAGGGTTCCAGGTACTCGTCAAAGGCATACCGGGGCCGGTACTAGAATCCATCACGGACAGAGACATCGAAGAACAGTGCAACGCACTGCAACACACCAAGAAGAAGGGGAGGGATGGTTACGGGACGATTCTATGCAGGGTCCCCAGCATCGAAACAGCAGCCAGAATGACACGGGAGGGCATCTGCTTCCGGAATTCCATATTCCGGTGCGAACCGTACTGCGAGCAGAGCACGGCTAGGCAGTGTTACAACTGTCTGGGGTGGGGGCATATCGCGCGACAATGTCACAAAGACGCGAAATGCGTCAGATGTGGCAAGAGGAGACACCTGGGGACCTGCAATGGCCCTAAGTGCGCAAACTGCGGCGGCGACCATCCAGCG
>JADHKT010000211.1:0-29054 GCA_019925285.1 Graphium sp. VPRI43844 | reverse complement strand
ACTAGCTCGGCATGGCCAGGCCACGCGGTTGCGGAGCCCGAGGGCGAGGGTCGGCTGTCTCTAGTACTCCGTATTTAAGATTGTTTTAAGCATGGCACTAAGATCTGGCCAGTGTCAAATAAGGGCCTGGCCAAAATGTTGCGAGTACGACGCACACTTATTAGCAAATCACGCCTCAGGGGAAGGGGCATGAGAACAACTATTCTGCGCATCCGATGGAACTCAGTCACATCCCATCACAATCTTGTGCAGAGGATGGCATATTCTATCAGCCTAACTTTCACCAAAAAGGGCTATTGGGGCGAACTATCAAGGGCTCTGGCCTACTCGTACGTGTAATTTCCTAGCATTCTCATCCATCATCTCGCTGCCCTGAACTAAGTAACACCAACCCTATCTCAGAGACATTAAGAAAGGCTAATGGGAGATTCCGAAGGCTCCACCATATGGACTACTCTCGCCATGAGATACGGAGTAGTTTAGTTTATTCAAAGGGGTTCTTCGAAGGGACACCCATCGTATCCATCTCTTACTCCAACTCCAATGTTCCAGACCAACAACATCACCAGGAAGTTCCTGGTGATAGTCAAACAACAGTCCCACCAACCTAGTGAGAGACCCTGAAATCGTCCTCCACCTGTTTCTTTAGCATATTTGCCCCTCCCACTCCACAACTCACCGAACTTATTATTATCCTTGAACCCCGAGGAAAATGATCGCCGCGGGCTGAGTCTGCGACAAGCTTGACAGCCTATTTTAAGATGTCCCCCGATGCCGGATTGCCGGATTGCCGGATTGCCGGATTACAAGTACGTGTACTCCGTAGACTGAACCAACACCGTAATACTCCACAAGAAAAGCCAGATTAATAGGACTAAAATGGTATATTTGAACGAAAACTCGCGGGTATTAATGGCTTCGATTGGCGGTGGAGTAAGGCAAAGAAAAGCTAAGAAGGGTTTTCGTAGGTAGTAGTAAATGTGAAGTTACGGAGTGCTTCGACCCAAGCCTTGTTTGCTGCCGACTCACCCGCTTGGTTGAGATTAGCTCCGAAATAGTACAGTCTTGGAATGGCTTCAATTCACCCCATGGCGTTTTTAAACTAGTGCCTACCTTACAAGGGGCCATACTCCGTATGTATCTAATGGTCGTTACACTCCCCCACGTGTGAATAAAAAACGTGGAATCCTCGACTGTTGTCTTGTTTAAAAAAAAAAAAACATCCTGCTGCTAGGTTGAGCGTGTCCTCGCTGCTTAGATTTTGCCGAATCCTCTCGCCATATTCCTTTTAGGATCAGGTCTAGGTCTTTGCATAGTGCGAAGAGGGCATAAATGCCAAACAAAGTGACCCCTCTCACCACGTGTATTTCAAAGGTTGAAACATGCTCCGTAGGTGGCGGAGGTGTTTCCTTCAATCGTGCAGGCGAACAGGGCCGCCTATCAGCACTTGGCGCCATGTACTCAGTACTAAATGCCGAGACATCGCTAAACTTTGGACAATACTAGTGTTTGTTGAACACCCTGTCACGGACAACTTGACGTTAAACTACTTACCCACCAAATTTGGCGCCGTTATTCCCCTGTAACTTTTTATGTGCCCTAGTGTACTCCGTATTAGGCTGGCCTTCAGTTTTGCTAGAGACAGCCCACTGAGCAAACAAAGCCACGGAATTAAACAGCATTGCCCATTATTAATGGCTCTTATTCACGAGAAAATGTTCCTGTTGTGGCCTCTACTTCTCAACAGACGGCTCGTATCTGCGGCGTGTTGTGTGTGCAGGTGGTTATCTTCCGGTTGCCGGTCTACTCCGTACTAGTTTAGTTGGTGCAGAGGACCTGCGAACATCTTGTAATTCTGTGTCAGATAGATACCTATGTGCTAGGCCTGAATGTATGTTGAGTCGATGTACTTCTATATTGTTCCTGCGAACACCTCCTAGAGGACCCGGGGACTAGGCCTGGCCAGGACTGCTCGATATGGTGGGGCAGCGGGATTTTCAACCCTTGACTGACCATACTCAGTAGTAAACATAATACTCCATAGTTGGTGAGCCTGGGGGGCGGGGGTACTGTATCTTGCTTGTGCCGTACTCCGTACTCTGTAGTCTGTCCGTTCCCTCCCGTCGAATAAGGCTCTGCGGAATTCCCACCATTGCTCGTCCCTCGAAACTCAAAGCGTCTCCCGCCGCCCGAGAAGCTACGGAGTAGCCATTCACTAGCCCAAGCGTAGGATTTTGTTCATGGTGTCGAATCTCTTGAAGCGGAACGAGGTGTCTATCTGAGACTATTCTGAGATAACCCCGCCAGGAGATGGATGGTTGAGAGCGGGGGTAGGGGGTGTATGGATGGACAGACAGGCATGGAAAAGGCGAGTTTGCCGCGATAGAAGGAAAGATTGATAAAGCATGGAGTACTCCCTACACACACTAAACAAGGGAACTGTCCAAAAAAGAAATATGAAAAGATGTTAAAAAAAGACGAAAATCACATTCCATGCATGGTGGCTTGATGAGTGATGCTAGAGTAATTGCAGCTTTTTCATGGTTGGTGGCGTAAAGGCGGTGAAGACCGCAGGAGATGGTCTGTCCAACCCCCCAGTTTTACCCCGATTAGCGATTTGAGAAGACCACTGTAACCCAGCCAGAAACTACTCCGTAGTTTACAATACTACACAATCGATACCTCCTCATAGTAAAGTTGTAACCCAATTTGGCTATTGGAGGTGGCGAGTCAAGGAAGAGAAGAGGGTGGGTGGCCGGGGTGGAAGGGTTCGGCCTGCCGCTTGCGTGTTACAGGTGAGGCCACCATGGACTGGAAATAATACTCCGTGTGCGCGAACGGCTTTGGAAACATCTGCAGTCAGCACACCATCAGAAAGGGTTGCAGTGGTCTTGATTTAGACATGTTTTCATAAATTTGATCACGCCGACCCAAGAAAAGTTCGTTTGTACTTCGCCAACAGGCACCCCGAATTACCACTGTAGTTCATCTCTTAACTGAACAAGCTCTAGTAATAATACTCAAGCACACATGCCCTCTATTACCAGCTGCGAATTTCTTTAGCGTGCCTGGCAGGTTGGTTGAGCTAGCGCCGGATGCGCTCCGCGGGACATTTTAGAGCATTATTCTGACTTTTTTGGTGAACTAGTCCAAACTTGAATACTACGGGGTACGGAGTACATGTCTAGCTTATTTAGTTTCATTACCACATTAATTACCCACAGACTGGAGGTACCTCACGCACTAGTTTAGTACTATGTCTGTCCAAAAGTAGTTCTCCGTCCAGTGTAATACTCCGTAATTATCGAGTATCTGATACCGAGGGTTCGTGAAGCCTCCTCCCCCTTATTAATGGTTTGTTTGCTGTCTACAAGTACTTCTTACTGTACGGGGACTTAAGCTTTACAGGCTTGTAAACTAGTTTGAACTAGTTTAGGCTTGCCTTGATATGGATACGTGTACTTTTCGGGTACACCACAGCAAAAAAAGTGTGCCTGACAGAGCTCGAACTGCCACCCGCCAGCATCTGCCAGCTTTTGAGACCAGATTCACCTCGTCACTGAATACGGACTTCCATTTACTTGTATTACGAATTACTTCTACAAATTGAACGAAAACATGCCCTAGCTTATGTATTGTTCTCGCCCTATATTCGCAGTAATAGGCCTATGCAAGACGTTCATCATGGTTTCATTCTTCGCGAGTGGTAGAATAGTTCGGACAAATGTTTTCCCCATGTTGTCAACAGATATTAGCTCTCGCTTGTTGAGAATTCACGGTCCTGTAGCAGCATTAACACTTTCCATGCTACCAAAATACTCAGCCCTTGAAGCGGTGGCCAATTTCTAGTGACGGTCGGTTGCCGTCTGGCAGCCATCAAGAGTCTGAATCGTGTACTCCGTAAGCCGAGCAGCTCTAACCCACCGATTGGCATTGCCTATCGAGACAAGACCAAAACATCAGGGATATTTCTAGAATAGTTTCAATTGTCCATCAGCTTCAGTTTTAGAATATTACGCTTTCGTGAAACTGTTAGTGGGATACGGCATTTTGTTGGTCGCTAGACGACACATTCGGTGATAATACGCACAACCCCCCCAACACATGGAAACCACAGATATCCAACCACAAACGAACCCTCTACAGTTTGGCGTGTTGCATATCTCTGGATGTAGTGTCGGTTCTCTAGAGGCCCTTGACAATCAATAATCTACAGGAGGGTGGGATGGTAGGTCAAATCATTGAGCATCGAGCACTCTGATACTCAACTTACAAGCACAGCCTCAAGCAGTAGACGATACTAGGGAGGCACCAAGGGGGAGTTCTCATATACGAGGTGGAGTTGCTACTAGTGAAAAGCCTGACGGGACGGGGAAATTTCAGACGCAAGGACATGCATGCAGGAAACAACTAATAATATGAGGTCGAAAAAGTCGAGAACTTGCCATGCCCCCCCCCCCCAAACAACACATCGAGGGAAAACGCAGGAGAAACCAAGAAAAGAACGGAACAAACTAGAGCAGAGCAAAATGCCGAACGGAAAAGGTTTCGGATCAGCACCATCCCCCTTTTTGACATCGCCATCTGCATATACGTGAGACTGACCGTGCTCCTGCATGCCACGAGGGCAGCTTGCATATGCCCGTCGCTCTCGCGCAAAGTACAAGTATTTATTGCGGCGAAAGAAGCCGAGTTGAGTGGGTGTGTACTCGGTATGTCGCGCTCTCGAGGGCATATCCTTGATGAAACCATGAGTTTTCATGTACCTGACTTGCATGTTTTGGTCTTCGCCAAAGGTTGCTTTCGATTATGTTGATTCGCCTGCTTGGCTCGCACAGCCAGTTGCCATGAAACGGAACGAATGTGGCAATATTAGGAGAGAATGAAGATTCTGATCAGCCTGGTTTGATTCGTGAAGGTAATCTTTTCTCTTCTATATGTCAAATCCAATCGTACGATTCCCATGTATGTGCTTCTTCTCATTGTTATTATCCATTATCAATGGAGGTTCAATTGGCCAGTCTTTAGCTCTAGAGAGTTTTGAATTTGTATATATGACACTTTTGACGACTGAGATAAACTCTCCGATTTGTAGTATTGAAGATATCGCCGTTGTTAGATCAGATGTCAATATGGCCATCTCAAAACATCAACGGTGAACTAATTGATCGATAGTTGCCTATCACGGAGAACTATTTGCCAATGAGATCTTCCTACGCCTTGCAAATACTTGACAATCGTGTTGAATATTTTAGGCAGCTGAGATGTACCTTACTTATAACACTTTAGAAGAAAATAAATAGGCGATGAACTTACAAAGTTGGCAGTGACGAGAGTTCAGTCCGAGAAGATATAGTTAAGACAATGGAGTTCTTGCGAGCAGCTTTTGGACTATTGCCAACTCCTAGACACCAGACTACCAAGGCAAGTCCATTTAATCACCTTGGCTTTGAGTATGAACATGCTGAACAACCTGGCTTACTTTTAAGATTTCTGAAAGACGATGGCAAGATTCTCCAGATTTGTCCTGCTCTTAATCACCAGGTGCAGGGTTCCTCGCAGTGAAGAATACACTTCTGCCCCTGTATGCTGGACAGACAAGCTGCTGATTTGTTCGACACTTATCATCGCTTGATACAAATTGAGAACTCAACAAAGTTCGGGAGGAAGTGTTCTTTCCCCTGCTGTTTGTCTTTCGGATTCAAGATAAAAGGAAAACTAAACTCTGGGCGGCAGTCCTTCAATGGCCATCTCTCGTGCTGGATCAGACCGTATGATAGGATATGATAACCCAGTGTAACCTGTGTGGCCAAGAGGCCTGCCATACCATCCTTGGAATAATGAAGCAGGCATAGGTAAGGTAGAAAGGCTTGCCGAAAGTCTAGATCAATGCGAAGAGGAGCTGCGCATGCCAGTCCGACCTTAAGCTATGAGGCTCAAGCAAGCTATGCCTTCTTTTGGAAAGGATCAGTTGGCTGGCTGGCCTGGCCTAGACTGTGGATAGCTTGCTAGTTATGGGCTAAATGGGCCCGAAAATACCTGGACCCTAGCGTATTTCCTTAGGGCGTACAGGGCAAGCTCAGCCCATACCATGTCAACATACAGAGTATGTACGTACATACATAGTAAACTAGATGATTGACCCCTGCATTATTAGTAGTATTTGGTTTATTACTTGTAAACTACTCCGTAACCTCCGTACACTACTCCGTATTCCTGAAACCTGAAACCTGAAATAATGACTTCTTGGATATCTTCGGCTATGATTCAGCCTCACCAAACGGGTCAAGCTAACTTGAAGCTCACTAGCAAGACCCTCTGCTTCCAGTATTATCTCCGTAGTGACAATAGGGAATTTCGTTTCTTTCCTGGTAATACATAGCAGTAATCAGTTAGCCCAGAACGGCCAGTCCGATCTAATACCAATGGAGCATACTTGAGGCCAAACCAACCCCTATCAGTCTTGAGCACCGCCTGTTGCAACAAGAGTACAGGGCAAGCAGCCCCTTAAGACACACACACACCCCCCCCATGACTAGCCTGTCAAGCTGCCGGCGGAACCAAACTCCCATCAGGAAATGTATCGGAAAGTCGAGTTACCCTTGCTTCAACTCGATGACTGAAATACTCCGTAATGTTCTTCCACCCAGATGGTATTAGCAATTGATCATCAATTCGGACCCAAGACGTTTGCGGTATAATAGCCGTTCGATCATGACAGCTTGTCAAAATATCCACGAGACGAGAGTGAAAGCGACTCCTATCAACCTTTCGGCGTACTTGCGATATAGTATAATTTGTTACTGTAGTCTGGTAGTGTACTCCGTAGGGTAATCTTGACATTCATAATTACATCATATTGAGCTGAATATTATGCTGTAGGAAAGCAAGCAACCAGAGGAACATTTTATTTCCCAGATTAGTTACTATGGATGGAGCATGAAAAAAAAGGCTTTGACGCAGGTATCGTGAATACTATCTTCCGCACGAAGAGGGGAAGAGGGTTCACTCAGTCAATAGCAGAAGTGGTGACATGCTTCCAGAATGACAAGCCTTCACCTTCGAATTAAGTAGAATTTCACATGGAGCCTTTGCCATCTCCTGGTTGAGTATCCGCGCTTTCCTCAGGTAGTGCATCTGTGCTGGTGAGTTCTTTCCGTATAGCTAGGACGTTGTCCACAATCACTGCATCGATGCCCTCCTTGACCTGGCGCTATACGGAATAGTTAGTGTATGCGAATCAAGTTGGTGGGCGAGGTAGGCTTAGCGCCAAGTTTGTTCAAAGTACTGTTGGGTAGAGGACTAACCTGGACCATAATCGGATCGTTGTTCAAGACACCATAGCTGACGCAAACCAGCCCCGTCTCCTTCACAACTCGAACGAGTCGTGGACTGTTAACAAAGGGCTCGGCAGCACTGACGATGCCAAGCAAGTTCCAACGGCTGGCGAAGCGGATGGCCTCCTGCAACGACGAGGCACGGATATCGCCTACTGGTGCAACACCAGAATCCGACAGAAAGAGAACCGGAATCGAGGGCTGTTTGAAGTTGAGGCAAAGGCAAATGTCAGGGTTGAACGAGCTGAACATGATATGCCTATCGCCAGCGAGATCATAGACCTTTGCGAGCACTGTATCACAGAAGGAATTCAGCTCTACTGCATATGTGTCCATTTCATGCTCTTCGGACTCGTGTAGCATTGGGTACTTCATTTCTATATTGAAGCCAATGCTCTCCGGAAGTTTGCGGAATAAATCCTCAAGTGTGGCGAAAGGCGCTTGGATGAAGCTCCCACGGGAGTTCGCCTTGTAACCCTTGCTCTTGAAATCTCTCGTATGCCTCATTCTCTCCTCCATGTTGGGGTGGGCGCCGTCCCCCGCGAAGCCCATCGACATGGATCGCTTGGCAGGCCCCATACTGTTGCTCCGCGGTTTGGGTGCCGCTGCTCCAGCGCCACTGATACGGGATGCATCCGGGTTGATGTGAAGGAATTGCTCAAGAGTCAGGGTATGGACGGGGGCGTCGATGCCAGTCTCGCTGACAAGGAAATCGTGGTAAATAACAGGTACATGATCCTTGGTGAGTTGCACATCAAATTCGACATATTGAGCCCCAAGGTTGGCGGCTGCAATGAACGATGGCAGTGTGTTCTCGCCAAGCTGAAGGGAGCGTACGGACGCTATATTCTTTCCAAGGCCCCGGTGCCCGATAACCATGGTAGAGTCGAGCTTCTTCCAGTACGTTTGCCGAGACGTAACCTCCATATTGGGGTGGCTGAAGGGAGTGATGACTAGAAAGTTGAAATTCACTGTTCCAATGACCTCGAGATTGGCCCCCATGATGGGCACACAAACATCGCCCTGCAAGTTCATTCGTTTGGTACCAATTGATGGTTTGATAGAGGATAGCAGTGCAACTGCACGGCCAATCTTGTTTTTGTCGTTGCCTGAATATGTTGGCACTATGTCAAAGAATAGCTTGGCCTTGGACGCATCTTGAGTGGTAAAGACAATTGGCTCTGTGGCAATATTTTCATGCACTGGCAGATCGATGATTGTCGGTTCACCTTGAGCACCCTTTGCAGATACAACAACAGAGAGCGCCGTGTCCAACTCTGTCTGGTGGGCTTCTGCGAGGGGAACACGATCTAGCTTCACGGCCTCGATCTGTTTGCGCATATCCATCGATCCGAGGCTAACAAGAACCAAGCTCTCGTTGGTTAAATACCGATGGCCAAATGTTTTGACGGGGTCGGCAGGCCGAGATGTCCCATTTGAGCGTCTCTCGCCGACGGATGATAGCTCGGCTGGCAATAGTTTTGAGGCGGGTATCGTAGACTCCTGGATAGGAAATACAGCCGCCACCTGATCGTTGAGAAATCTCGCAATTTCCATATGGCCCCTTAGTGCTGCATGTTCCTTGGCCGTCCACCCCGAGGAATCGGTTTTGGTGTAATCAGCACCAGACTCTACCAAAATCTTAACAATGGCAAGATGGCCATCGACTGCGGCAACGTGCAGTGGTGTCCATGCGTAGGAAATTTCGGCAATTTCGAGGTTCGCCTTTTGTGTGGCCGAGCCCTCAATCAGGACTCTGGCGCATTCCTCGTGGCCAAACCTGGCGGCCAGATGCAGAGAGGTTTCCCCGGACTTGTCGATCCAGTTAATATTGACCCCGGCCTCGACAAGCATTTCAACAATGACGCTAAAATTCGCCTTTGTAGCTAGAGCGAGGACAGCACCCGATTGGGAGCTGGCCATTCTCATCTCTGCTCGCGCTTCCCCAACACCATTCCAGTCTTCGCCCTCGAGTAATGCCCTTGTCGTGAGCGGATGCCCGCCAATAACACTCAGATGTAACGGGGCATAGCCATCCTTGTCTTGCCATTCCGGGGCATCTATTCCGTTGTCAACGTTGAATTGGCCCCATTCTTGCATTTTTGCCATGATGATTTGACAAACTACAACAAAGCCAAACTGTGCGGCATAGTGAAGTGGAGTACGTCCGAACGAGTCTCTGCTCTGTAGGGCTATTCTCTGTGGAGGAGAAAGCGATTCCAATAGATAGATCAGAAGCTGCACAGCCTCGTCATCTTTCCCCAGAAGCAGGCTTTCCTTTTCATTGATCGGGTGATTGATAGCAGCGGTTGAGGAAGGTACCTGGATGTAGCTAGGTACTAAGCGCAGAGTTGAAATGCGTGGAGATTCATCGCCGCTCCTCTCGTTGCTAGGTGGAGATTTCGAGCGTCCAATGTGAATGACTAGTCGGTGGATGCAGTTACGACCGTTGAAGTCATCGGGCTCGTCCAGGGCATGGATTCTCCCAAGAAGAAAGCGAATGCACACCCGCGAGCGAGTCGATATGGAGCGTTGGAGGAGATTCAACAAAATCAGCTGCCCTCCCGGCTCGCTATCGATGTTTGCCAAAGCGACACCATCCCCAAGAGAGGCAACGTCATCGTTTCTTACAGCCTGGTCGAATGAGTCAAGAACGGCATGCGGAAGGTTCAGCATCGCTTTTGCCGACGATCTTCCCAAAGAACGAGCCGACCTCTCGGATTTCGAGTCGTCAATGTTTCGAGCATCGCCCAGTATAGAGAGCCACTTGTTGATTTCTGTGAGAAGCCGACTGATATTCACATCCTTTGAAAATGGCTTTGTGTCGACTTTGGTCGAAATGTACCGGTGTTGAGCCACACTATTGGGTACTTTCTTGTCTAACTTTTTGGTGATTTTGATAAAGCCTCTTCGGTTGATCTCCCCAAACCATTGCAAATTTCGGAGGTTGGTTCGAAGATCCAGGAGTGCCCCGAGCAATTCATCAATCTCATCCTGATCTAGTGTTGCAACCGCCTCGGGAACGCGTCCATAGCGATCATGGAGAAGATTGAGTCGGCGGCAAGCATCGGCATACTTTTTGTTATAAAAGGCGTCGACATCCTCGAGATTGCGATCCAGAGCGAAAAAGAACTCTGAATTATGCTTGTTAGGGTTGGGACATTAAACGGCACTAGGCACTATGCCGGATGGCCCTTATAAGGTAGCCCACCTGCTAGATCAACAGCCTCGCCGCTCCGAGCCACTTGTGCCGCTGCCTTGACCAGTTTTTTCAAGCCTTTGTAGTTTATGTAAAAAGCTGCCCACTCTGGGACCTGATTTCGAGGAAGACTAAGGGCAGCGTTAGTCCGACATATGGTCACTACAAAACCAGTAGTTGCCGAGCTGTCCGCTCTCATATAGAGTTGTCACAGTCTGCATGACACACAACGGATGGGGACGACGAGGGAATGAAGAAAATTGGCAAAGACAGTGCAGAGCGCACGATTGATCACCTACTTTCGACCGAACTTCATGATGGGGTGTTTTGGTAACTAGAGGTGATAGGCGAGTGCTGTCACGAGGCGCATGTGAAGCTGAATCAAGCTTGACGAGAAGAACACAATCGATCGTGCGACCAGGAATAGCAGCATGGAAGGGAACTCGACCAACTAGGGGTGTTGGCGGCCCACCTCCCTGCTTTCTTTCTCCTTGTATATCGGCCTGGCAACTGGATGCCTGAGGATTATGTCTGGGGATTATTTCTAGCAACGAAGTAACCGTACTTTGGGATTCGAGAAGCTTCAGTTTCGACTAAGAGGGAGCTATGGATGCAGATTGTATAATAAGGTGCTCGTAGATAAAGAGGAAAGGGGCTCCCGTTCGTGGAACGAACCGGAAATGGGAGGGGTTCAAAACCAATCAACCTCGAGATACTCCGAAGGTATCATTGTGAGTAATGAAGTGAAGGTGGTTAGGCGTTGGCAGGCTTCGTTCTTATAAAGACGTCCTTAAAACACTGAGCTGAAGGAGGAATGCCCTGCTGTGGAGTTTACGTGGAGTTTACAGTGGGCCTTTAGGTGGTTTGACTTGGAACTGCATGTACTTGGTACGCCACCTAGGTCACCTTTAACGCCTGCATCAGCCTATTGAAATCCTTCCCAGCAAGTACCGATGAATTGAAACGACTAGGGTTGATTACATGGGGTGTTCATGTGACTGATTCGTCTCGTGTGCTCCCAACAGATTATCGGAGAGTTGACATGTAAACCCCAATGCGACTCATTAATACATAGAGTCTAGATACAAAAGATGCCCGATTCAATAGGAGGGTGAGCATGATACCATGTGTTACTGTTTGCATGTCTCAGGTACACAGTTGGCGGGAGCCCCACTACATTATTAAACCTACTCAGGGGTTTATTTTGTTAGCTCAAAAACTTAACCAGGGTCTCTATATATACATAAAAAATACATTTTCTCTTTCTTTCGATTCTATTCTATGCCACTTATGATATGAATTTATATAAACTATTTTTGTTGTACCCTACCCCCTATAACCGAAGTCATTTATCCCTGCGAAGCTAACAAAATAAACCCCTGAATAGGTTTAGTTGGCCAGTGATTTAAGGGCGTGATAGCTTTCTCCAGTTCAACTGGCTAATCACAGCAAGTTGGTCCCTGGAGAGTCAACTTAGGAAAAGTATAACCAGGTTCTAGAGCGGGATGAGACGGGCTGCAAGTGGCCCAAGGGAAATGGCCAATGCTAATCATATCTATCTGCTGCCCTGTTGATGGGGTTGTTTTGATTAGTACAGTATTTACAAGTAATGTCTTTCGCCTCCTATTCGTCCGAGAAGAGGGCCGGTGTGCATTCATGCATAAGCCGCCTCGCTATAGTCACTTTGCTCCACGACTGGCAAGGAAATGAGTGGCGCATCTGTTGCTAGATTTGGCCTTTTCAACGTTGTCGTTAGCCCAAGCTTCCTCGCGGCCTCCTGTATAGTTTCTTCATATTCCACGATATCAGAGTCGACGTTGAAGCATGCATCGCCTAGGCTAGCCAGGCGAAGCGCACGTCTCGCTCTCTCAACATCGTCTTGGTTCCAGAGAGCTCGTTTCCGAATTGATGCACATCGGGAATCTGGGCCGCTATCCATGTCCCAAGGGCTTTTGATTCGTTTAGTCTGTTGGTCTCGCGGCGGATCAAAAAACCGAAAATGGTGGAGAGGAGAGATTGACCTCGGTATTGGCCAATGTTCGGGCGATGCTAAGCTCCAAAACATGCTATAGCTCTGCGAGGTCTCGAGAGCTTTATCCGCCTGTTGGTCGCGAGACAAGCCCGGTTCCGCATCGAATAATTTGCGAAGCTGTCTAGTCACTCGCTCCGATTGTGCCACTTGTGCCTTCAGCTCATGAACCTCGAGCCAGCTCAAGAGTTTGGAAAACCGCTGTCGATCAAGACCTAGACTATCAAGCTCGCTGGAAAGATTCGCAGGCTCTCGCGAAAGATGACACATGTCAAGTAGATAACGTATCTGGTGAACGAGAACTGCCATAGGAAACTTGCTGTGTCTCTTTAGGGTAGCAAGAGTCCGAGGGAAGTCAACAAAGGACCGTATAATGGTGAGTGCAGCGGCTCGATCGAAGCTATATATACAGAGAGCGAAGAGTTGCATTGTGACCCAGGGATATGTAGTGTACTCGAGCCGGAGTCCGTGGCATAGTAGAGCTGCGGCATCTCGCAAGTTGTGTATGCTAAGAAGACTCTTTACAATGCTAGTTAAGAGGTTTTGAGTAGGATCGGAACGAGTCGCTTTAGTCGTAACCATATTCCGTTGCGACAACAAGTTGGTTTTTCTAAGGATATAATCGAGATCTCTGCGAATGAAACCGGCAGACCCCGTTGCTTGATTATGATGGTAATCAACGATCCAAGTGTAGACGTTTCGTTTGAAAGTTCGGCGTCTTGCCCGAAGAACTACTCGGGAAAGATCGTAGAGTCTTAGTTCATCTAAATATACAATCAAGCAATTGAATGTATGGACCGTCGGTGGGACTCGTGACTGAAGAAGGCGAGCGCATATTGCTCCAACTGGGTCGGCACGATTGTTGCGTACATCTTCGTAAAGTTGCTTTCGCAGTTGCTGGTACTTGTGGGTTAAAGATGTGGAGGTAGCGTGGTCCAGAGCGTAGCGCGGATAGCCATTGATTAATAACGCGTCTACCTTCGTTGCTATCTCCGAGGGGGAGGTGGCTGATTCTGTCGGCATGCAATTGAAAAGGTCCCCAACAAGATCTACAACACACGCTTCGACGACAGCAGTGGGATTTTTGGTGGGGCGCCTGAGTTGTTGTTGGAGCGAGAAATCTTCATCCGTGCTTTCCAGCCACTTATGGAGGAGTCCATAGTTGGGACGTTTCAAGAGTCGAACCGACGACTTCGAATTATGCTTCTTGAATAAGTCCCAATGGCCATCTGCATACTCGTCCCATACATAATATCTAGGGACGCGACCTTTGTTCCATTCAGTATAGTATTGACGGGCAATCGCTCGATGGTGTCCGAATGACTCTAGTGGCTGTTGAAGATCGGGTGTGGTACATGGTAGCTTCTCGGTTCGAGCTGGTGGTGCTTCTGAGGTCTCCTGGACAATACCGTGTTTCGCGAAGAGAGCTTCGTTGGCTGCTTGAAGCGAAGCGACTTGTGCTCGAGTATCGTCGACTTGACGGTCTAGCTCTTTCCGCCGATCGTCTTTTCGTTTCGCATCGACAACTGCGGCAGTCGCAAAAACACTCGTGTACGTTGCAGCAAAAGCCTCACTGAAAGTTGGTTTTCGAAAAGCTGTCTGTGTTGTTGAACGCCGAACAACCGTCTTGGAAACTTGCGAGCAAGCGTTGCACCCGCAACGCTGCGACAGGCCTGCACGAGATAATACTCTCTGCATCTCGGCGGCATTCAATTGGGTTATATCATGGGGAGTAAGTGAGGCTCCCTACGAAGGGTTTGGGAAGGAAATGGCGTGTAGTCTAAAATTGACCTATCAAAAGCGAAAGGAATGGCCTGATCCGACAAACCTTTGCTTGGATTCTCACACTAGATATGGTCACGTGGGATCAGTCACGTGCCAATATCTGGTGGCGACAGTGGATGTCCCTGCTCAACTGCCTTGAGGAACGACTACTTGTACTTGTACACTTTTGCCGTACTGTGTGCCTCTAGCTTGGTCATAACTATTGCTTGACTGTGCATCATGAGGATGCTGCCCCATCCATTCCCTCCGGTGGTTTCCTCAACAATAAGCATTTAACATTAACCTTCTATCTCTTTTTTTCTACTTTGATCATCGCCTTTGCAGGCGGCAGCGCCGAGTCGTTTGGTTCAGCGTATCCGGAGATCTCACGAATATTTATGCTACGACTTTGATAAACGGAGATTCGGTTAGTTGCTTAGCATCACTTCCCCCTTCTTTTCCTTTCTTTTCCTTTCTTTTCCCAGATACACTGCCCTTCAGTACCGTGTGCGGAGATCTGTCTAACTTGGAACATTATCTAGTCCAGGACCTGCATGGTAAATGCGCAAACTCCGAGCTTTACCAACAATCAAGATTATTTTCCGCCGATACATCTCTTTCCTTTGGAAATCGATAGCAAGACACCAACCGATCGGGTTTTCCTCCAAATTTTTATACCGTCAGCATATCTTGAATCTCTAGGTTGTGCTTCTGTGACCTGCAAGAGTCATGCTGTCGGCCGCAGTGCGACCCGCCATGCCCATGGCAAACAGCCTCCGAGTTGCAGGGCCTGCTCTTGGTCGGCATGTCTTTGCACCTGCATTAGCCCCGTTCCGTCTGCGTTTAGCACTCCCGAACCAACAACCATTTTCTATGCTTTCGCCTCTTCGACGATTTGTTATCGATCTGCCTACTATGCAACTACAAAGACGCATGTTCGGAACAAATGGCATTTCCCGTAGCCTCCTTGCCAGCAGGGAGGCAAATGCGAACCGGTATCCTAATAGTGCTGCTGCCCAGACGGCCTTCTATGAACTGCTCCTAAAAGCCAATATGCCAGCAATAGTAATCGAACGCTACCAGTCGGGTCTATACTCGGCGGATGCAATGACTGACCAGGCATACCAACGCGCTTTGAACATGGTCAATCCGGCCATCGGTGTCGGTAGTCATGGCCATGTCGAGGGAATCTCGCACGGAAACTTTTCTCCTTCTCAGGCGCAAGCTATTGCTCAGAGTGTAGCGGCGAAGTCCAGAGGTGCCACTACCGCCGTCGCCACAGACATGGGTGCGGGGAATAAGCAAGCGCCCCTCTATGTGGTTGTTGATGAATCCCGTGGTGCTGTGGCATTCAGATGGCTCAAGTTCGGTCTCTGGTTCTTTTTGGCTGTATACCTCAGTTTGGTTGTTGTAACTATCCTCATCGGTTTCTTCGATGGTATGAACATGATGAAGCGGCCATCGGAGAAAGCGACAAACGAGGTGAAGGCTGAAGCTCAGAAAACCAGGTTCGCTGATGTGCACGGCTGCGACGAGGCCAAGGATGAATTGCAAGAATTGGTTGACTTCTTACGAAACCCTGACAAGTTTTCAACCCTGGGAGGGAAACTTCCAAAGGGTGTGCTTCTCGTCGGACCTCCAGGAACAGGAAAAACCCTACTCGCACGTGCTGTTGCCGGTGAGGCTGGCGTCCCCTTCTTTTACATGTCCGGTAGCGAGTTTGATGAAGTCTATGTTGGCGTAGGTGCGAAGCGCGTCCGAGATCTCTTCAGCGCTGCCAAAGCCAAGTCCCCGGCCATTGTTTTCATTGACGAGCTAGACGCTATCGGCAGCCGCAGAAATGCGAGGGATGCATCATACGTCAAGCAAACTTTGAATCAACTATTGACAGAGCTTGACGGGTTTGAGCAAAACAGCGGCGTCATCATTCTGGCAGCGACGAACTTCCCAGAATTGCTAGACAAGGCATTGACTCGCCCGGGACGGTTTGATCGGCATGTAGTAGTCCCGCTTCCGGATGTTCGGGGTCGCCTCGCTATCTTGCAACATCACATCAAGAAGATTACTGCCTCTCCCGAAGTTAAACTCGAGCCTATTGCTGCCATCACGGCGGGCTTGTCTGGTGCCGAACTGGAAAATATTGTCAACCTTGCAGCCATCCATGCTAGCAGAGCTAAGGCAAGCGCAGTTAGTATGAAAGATATTGATTGGGCCAAGGATCGCGTCATCATGGGCGCGGAGCGTAAGACAATGGTACTGAGCCCTAAGGAAAAGCAAATGACAGCATACCACGAAGCTGGCCATGCCTTAGTTCTTTTCTATGCTGGCGAATTGGCACCGAACAAACTTTACAAAGTAACGATTCTCCCACGTGGAATGTCGCTCGGCCACACTGCTTTCCTACCACAGATGGACAAGTACTCGCAGACGCTCTCGGACTACACCCAGAATATTCGCACCTGCCTTGGAGGGAAAATGGCCGAAGAGCTTGTGTATGGCAGTGACCAAATCACATCCGGCGTTTCAGACGTAAGTCGAGGGGTTGTGCTATCATTATTGCACGTATATACTAATAGTAACGTTTAGGATTTGATGAAAGCAACCCAAATTGCTTATACAATTGTCAGCAGCTTCGGAATGTCACAGAAGTTGGGGAATATGGACTACGCACGCAACTACAACAATTTAAGCTCGGAAACGAGAGCTGCGGTCGAAAAAGAAGTCCAGAGGATTTTGTCAGAGTCGTACGACTTTGTACGGAACCTACTCACAACCAAGAGACGGGAGCTTGATTTGTTGGCAAAGGCGCTAGTCGAGTACGAAACTCTGGATAGATATGAGGTTGAGAAGGTGCTTCGTGGCGAGCAGCTTCCTGGCCGCGTCAAAGCTCCGCCCGGCCCTTTGACTATCCCGATTCCCATCCAAGAAACTCCCAGTCCTCTGACCCCTGGATCTGACGAGGGATCCCCGGAACCGCCCCCGCCAGCACCACCCGCCGCAGCACCATGATAGATCGAGCTCTTTCAGAACAGGTATTTGGGTCATTACGCCGAGCGGAATCAAACGGCGGTGAATGCTCTTTTCTCTCTCAAATCGAGAATGGCCTGAAGAGGTGGATTTTACCTCGTGATTCCCGATCTTGACTGATTATGGGGTTGTTTCGGTCATGCCTTCTGGAGGATTTATCAGGAAGACTGTGTCCTTATCAAGGCGTTGGCAAAGAGCGCAGGGAAGCCAGCCTCTTGCATTAGCGAATCCAGAAGCACATAAGACCAAACCAGCGTTGCTATCAGCGCCTGTAACAAAAGATTTTCTTTGTGGTAGATTAAAAAGAAAAAAAATTAGCACCAACGCATGACTGTGTACTCCGTACTCTATCTACACTGTCGTAATATCAGAATAATGTTCTTAGAAAGTTCTTAGTACTCCGTACTGTTGACTTGATATGGATCCACTTTTCACCTTGATTAAAAAAGTAAAAAAAAAAAACATCTACGAGCCTTAACGGCACAATTAATTCATCGGTGTCCAACCACTTTTATCTGCCATTCAGGACACCTCCTACTTGTATCATGACTTCTTCTCAGCTAGGCCTTTCTCGGGCGGAGTATCTTACAACCGCCGCCCACCTCTTAGCTTTCAGCGCCCCAGAAACATCGGCTCATTTGTCCCAATGCTGCGACATTCTTTCTAGGCGGTCTGGCACAAACCCTTCAGATGTGGAAAGACAACGAGTATGCAATGCATGTGGGACAATTGCAATACCGGGGATATCAACATCCCTCGAAATGAACTCGAGCCGTTCAGCTTCCAAGAAGCGAAAAGTTTCTCAGGTACAGGGAACGGAAGGCCGGTCTGGCCCCTCCAAAGTATTTACTTGCGCGAGCTGTTCCAGATACTCCAAGATACAATTCGACCCCCCAGAAAAAATCAACCGAGCTCACTCCATGGGGTCACCTCGGGAAAGTCGTCAACTTGGCTCCAGGGGCAACATTAACAAATTAGCATCGGGGTCACATGGAGGTATGCCTAAAGAGTCGCGGCAAGGACCAACAAGCTCTTCTGGGAGTAAAAAAAGGGCAAAGGCAAGAAAGGCTGGCCTCCAAGCCCTTCTGGCTCAAGGTAATAGTAGCGGAACAGGTCTTTCTGGTCGAGGATTAACCCTCTCTGATTTCGCAAAGAAACGTTAGACTGCCAAAACGTCCAGAATGTGCCTCGCTATGCCGGGCGCATCTACAAGTATTACTACGTAGTAAGTAATACGGCTGAATGCCTTCTAGCGGGTGCCAGAAGCTTCTAGATCCCCACTGTACAAAACACCTGTCGAATGGAAGTGAAGAGAAATCAAGGGAGGGGGGAAAGACCGAGTCGCCACCCAAAAAAAAAAATTACCCCTCCAAGACTCTCATAAGTGCTGGTAGTAAACTACTACCACCACACCACCCCACCTTGATTTGATTGATAATTGCATCCTCCTCCAAATTCAATACCTCTTTTTTTTCTACATTTTCTTTTTCTACATTATTACTCTTTACTCCTTCGTGTCTTGGAAGAGAATAAAGAAACGGAAACATGGCCGAAAATACCCCCACAAACAGTGCAAAGCACACAACATTATCAACCAACGAATTCTTCCAGACTATTGGTCAAAAGGCTAATCAGGTTGATGTCCCTGCGACGACTGACAATGCCGAGGGAGAGGGCAAAGACGAGCGCGTCGTCGAGGAGATCGAGTCGCTGTGTATGAACTGTCACGAAAATGTAAGATGGCCTATGGCTTCACCCCATAGCCGAGTTTGTGTGTACGCCTAACTAACAGACATCTCATTCCAGGGAATCACACGTATCTTCATGACATCAATCCCATACTTTCGCGAAATCGTCATCATGTCCTTCTCATGCGAGAAATGTGGCCTCCAAAATAACGAAGTCCAGCCAGCTGGCTCAATACAACCTAAAGGAGCTCACTACGAGTTGCGCCTCCGTGACATGGAAGACTTTTCCCGCACAGTCGTCAAATCCGACACCGCCGTTTTCAAATTTATCGAGTTAGACATCGAGATCCCTGCTGGAAAGGGTCAACTCTCCAACGTGGAGGGCCTGCTCACCAATGTCATTGAGGACCTCGAATTGGGACAAGAGACCCGTAAAGAACAAGAACCCGAAGTGTACGAGAAGTTGAATGAAGTTCTTGCAAAGGCCAAGAACATGCTATCGGGCAAGGCGTTCCCGTTCCGTGTCTATGTCGACGATCCTGCCGGAAATTCATTCATCGTCCCCGATCTAAAGGATGGGGTTGGAAAATGGGAGAAGAGAGAGTACATCCGTACCCCCGCGCAAAACGAAGCACTAGGCCTTGCCGCAACGGACTCCATGGATACCGCGGGACCTATTCCCGAATACCAGCCACTCACTGCAGATGGAGAGATCATCCCTGACGAGGTCTACAGTTTCCCTGCCACTTGCCCTGGCTGCACCCATCATTGTGTGACCCATATGAAGATGGTGGAGATCCCTCACTTCAAGCAAGTGGTCCTCATGTCGACAGTATGCGACGCTTGTGGCTACAGGTCTAACGACGTGAAGACCGGTGGTGAAATTCCCGAGCAGGGTGAACGCATCACGCTCATTGTCAAGGATTCCCGAGACCTTGCGCGCGACATTCTCAAGAGCGAATCTTGCGCTCTCGAATGTCCCGAGCTCTCCCTAAATGTCAACCCCGGTACGCTAGGTGGCCGTTTCACTACCGTCGAGGGCCTCTTTACACAGATCCGCGACGACCTCCACAACCAGATCTTCGAGGCCGACGCCGACACAGCCCCTGCCTCCGATGACGCAGGCCGCGGAGGTGATTCTCTCGAAGCCGGCGAGAAAGCCCGCTGGACCAAATTCTTCGACGACCTCAACGCTGCCATCCGTGGCGAACGCCAATTCACCGTCATTCTCGTAGACCCCCTCGCCAGTAGTTACGTGCAACCCCTCGTCGCTTCCCCCGAAGTCGATCCCCAAATTACCCGCGTCAAGTACGACCGCACAGAAGAGGAGGAGGAAGACCTCGGTCTCCATGACATGAAGGTCGAGGGCTATGAAGAAGATGCCAAGAAGCCTCATGACGATGCCGACGACGTAAAGTGGGATGAGACAGCTGTCGAGTCCAAGGAGGACAGTTAACGGTGATTCTGGGTGCTTTCCCTCTTCTTGCATTTACCTCATCCCATTATGAAACTACATCCTTTCCGCTCAGGCGCAAATTCCATCTTCTCTCGATCTCTCCTTTTATCTTTTCTTACTTGGTCTGCAATTATCCATTTTGTTTCATGCAAAGACGATCCGAATATTTCAGCGTGCTTGGGGTGGGATGGTGAATGAACTAGGCGGCGGGTATCAAAAACTGTTTTTCTTTCTCTCTTTCTTTTTCTTCAGATATCAAGGCCGAACGAAACTGCGTTTGGAACCAAAATTAAAAAAAAGTTTTTATGACATACGAACTGGTGGAAAAAAATAGAAAGCAGCATAATTGTCATTTTATTCCAACCCAGTGTGAGGTCAATAGAATGCTGGGCCAGGATCGGGCATGATATTTCCCCCAATTGAAAGGCAATATATTACTGGCATTAGAGGTCCAAATGATGCCCAGGTCCTGAAATTATCTATTTCATTGAAGTATTGTATCGACGAAAGATTCCAATCTATCACTACAATCAAAAACTGCACCGGTTCCCAAAACGCCGCCTCGATCCAGCCATCCGTAGACCGCCAATAGCCACGAACGAACTGGGAGGGAAATCGTAATAAAAGAAGAATGGAGTGGAAAGACTTTGAAATCAAAACAAAAGACCGACCCAAAAATAACGAAAGAGGGGGGAGGGGGTATAACAAATAATAAGGGTATCCTCAAAACAGGAACAGAAATATAATTATACTGTGTTTTCCCAACGCTTGACTCCACGCAAACTAATAAAACCCTTCTCTTAGGCTCGCTTGATAGTAAGTAAATGAGAAGTCGTGTTGATGACGAATGCGCAATGACGAGGATTTGACTACCTCTTAGTTTGGGTGCATCCATCAATGAACTGTGGCCGTTGATTTGTAGAACCTAGCTCTCAACTCTCAAGGCCATCAACACGAGCCGAGATCAGAAGAAGGTAGGCTTAGTAAGAACTCGGTACTCGACATAGTCTTCGCCATCGATGCTGATGATGGTACCTTGTGACACAAACCTGCCTTGGAATGGCCCGTTTGTTTTACGCTCGTACTTGATGCCTCCGTACATCTTGGCATCTTCGGCTTTAAGACGATGGGCCTCTTGTCTGGCCCACACACCATTGAGTCGCTGTACTTCGTCAGTCTGGTGAAGAGATTTTCCTGTATGGCGAAGAGCTGGCGTGGCTCCCGAGTTCTGGCTGGTGGCCGCGTTCGCTGTTGCCTGGGCAGCAATTTGGCGTGTGGCAGCGTGCCGATCGGCCCGGTTTTGGGCGGCTTCGGCTTTGGCGATTTCCCGCCGTGCAATAGAAGAGGTTCGCTCCGCCATGTCGGTCGAGTGCCCACGACCAGAATCGGGCAAGGCATGGCGGCCTGCTCGGGTTTCCGCCCGAAGATCCAGACGACGAGATTGGCGCAGCTCATGACCGCCAAATTCCGACTGTGCGTTTTCTTCGAGACCTGTAGTTGGACTCTGGTGCTTGGCCTGGTACCCGGCTGCGATCGCTCCGCCCTTAAACCCATGGGCAACACGGCTCTGGGCTTCTTGGACGGCCTTCAACTCATTTGCGGCTCGATCTTCTGGTTTTTCATTATCGTCAAGTTGGCGCTGCCGGACGCGGCAGTATTCTTTAATTTGGTGGCGATTGAGGCCCTTGATGTGATCCTCCATCTCGACCTCATCATAATGGATCCATAAAGCACCAGCGCCTGTCGGGAAGTTTCCATCCACAAACCGCCCGTCTCTTGTCTCCCGAACAAGCTTGACGCGAAACATGTCGGTTTGTCCCAAGATACCATACACAGCATGACGGTCACGAGGGTCAGCCTCACTAGATCCTTTCCAATAACCGAGCAGAATACGAGTTGGGCGGGTTCCAGGCAAAGGGTCTATAAAAGATGCGTTTTGTGTTTCTTTTGGGGAGCTGGGGGCGGATGTCGTATTGATAGGAGCGAACCCTCCGGATGTTCTTCTTCTCTTACTCGCGGGCTCGGCAAGTGTATTAAGAGGTGTCGCATGAGGCATGTCGATGCCGTATGCAATGGCTGGAGGGGGGGCAGTTTCCGGAGGGGGGCGCGCATTCGCTCTTGCTATGGCCTGTTTAACCGCATCTTTCTTGGCCAAGAGACGAGCATCTTCTGTGGGTTCTTGAACACCCGTCCGGATCTTGACATATTCCTTTATTTGATAATGGTTAAGCCCCACCAAATGTTCATCAAAAACAATTCGTTCAAAGGTAACCCAACTGCCACCGGGTCCCGGTGGCAAGGGATAGAGCGACATGTTAACAGGTTCGCCGGAACGTGTCATTGGTTGAACGCGGGTCCGTAGCCGGTCTCTAGTATCGATGAAGCCGATGATAGCGTGCTTTCCATCGGGATCTGGAACCGTCGACCCACGATAGTAACCGAGAATGACACCTTTAACACCAACATTCAGTGGCTTTTTGGGTAACTGAGCATCGTGTGTTTCAGTAAGGTCAGCCACGGCATGCTCCGGGACAGTCTCACCAACATCCTGGGCACCTGGAGACCGTCTCTGGTCTGCATGACTGGGGCTTGAAAGATTGCCATCCTCGGCGTCAGCCATGACTTCATCTTCCTGATCCGCTAGAACGGGAGGCAGAGACGATTGCTTCACACCATTAGCGGAATTATCGCCCACGACTAGTTTTCCTTGGGAAGTCTTGGCATTGGAGATGGGAGGCGGCGGGCTTGAGATAGAGCTATCGCTTGGTGGTGGGCTCAAATTATCGTCATTTTCCACCGGATCGTCTGCTAGATCCTTCGTCTTATCAAAGAGTGTCTCCTTACGCAAGGATGAGTGGGCGGTTAAAGTCTTCTCCGGGGTGGCCTGAGGAGATAGGTGATCTACATGTTGGGCCCTTGTTGGCATAAGTGGCAGTTAGCGACGGAAGTTGACGGGCAGTATGAGAGGAAGAAAAAGACGTGTCAAGATTATAGTTGGCCCCCAAAAACACTTAGGAACGGGAGAAAGGTAGCCATAGTGGAGGCCATTGTGAGTGCGTTCAACAATTGAACAACGATGTATCTTTTGCCTATCAAATCCATGGTCCAGGGAAGAGCTATCTTTCTCCGTGTATCCGATAGATCTGGAATGGTATGCAAGAGCATCATCGGGGAAATGGAAGGGGGAAAGCGGAAATGGAGGGAATGAACTCACTGGGGCTTAATTATATTGACTGCGCAAAAGGACGGCATTTGCTCGGCCTAGATAAAATGTCTCCCCCCCTGCTCTTAGTAAATTGAACTTTGGTGCGCGTGTTTGGGGTGTAAGGATTCGATCATTATGCTACGCACCTCTTGCACGAGAACGTCAGCGCTCATCAATTCGTTTACAGCGGGTTTTCTCCAGGAAACAAGGTTGCTCTCCTTTGCGCTTGTTTATTGCAGGACGGCAAGAGTCGAGATTTGACAATTAGGAGAGACCTTCCTTTTGGGGTTGAATTGCGTGAAGGAAAGAAATAAGGGTTCGAGGTGTACGCTTCAAAAGTGCGTAGACGAGAGCTGGCAGGTGCGACTGTGACGAATGGCATACGTGGGGGTGAGAAATTAGAACTAGGAAGGTGCTCTGGGCTGAGGTGAATGAGAACCTCGGGATAGGGATACAGTTGAGTAATTCAATTTCATGAAGTACCCTTGAGGCTAGGGCTTTGGTGAGATGAATGTTGGAAACTCAATCTTCCCAGCCAAATATGGGCTCGGGAAAGGTTGCCACTGGCAAGAGACAACAAAGGATGTGTGGCAGCTCAAGTCGTCACGAGTCGAATGAAAGAGGGGTTCTCGGGAGAGAAAGTGCAGACACTGTCCCCTTTGTTATCAGCTTGAGCAGTATGGGCAATAAGATGGTGTTGTGGGTGGCTTCGTCGCCGTCCGAATATGACGGGTAAAAGTGAATGGAAGTACAAGCCAAATCGATTAGGGCCTTCAGTGAGGTGCCGAAATCGATAAGATTATTGAAGGGGAGGAACTTGGGGATGGATTTGGGGATGGATTTGGGGAGTACATGGGATTCTAGAAAATGAAACGACGAAAAATTCAAAAAGCGTTTCAAGATGAAGAGGGAATTATAATGGTTGATGTTGGTTGCTAGAGGTGATTTTTGTCGAAGACGGAAGGAAACAGTGTCGTTGCTGTACGGTACCAGGACTCATTGACAACGAGAAGATTTGCTGAAAGTGAGAATTAGAAGGAAAACTGGAAGAAGAGTGAGAAAAAAAGGCAAAAAAAAAGAGGAAGCGGTTTGGGAAGTCCACCGATTTGTTCGACTTGAGGACTCACTAGGAGAGAGGTTGGGTGCTGGGTATTCTGGCGGCTTGGGTTCCACAAAGAAGATGGGACGGAGACTCACCCAACGAAGTACTATAACTAAGCGATGACCCCCAGTTGAATAGAAGCTGGGAATACGGAGTATAACTGACTGTCAACTGCACCTTACATCCAAATTCGTCGTTTGTACAGGGCAATCCGTAGATATAGTCTGGCACAAGGTGGAAAGAAAATCTGAACAGAAGCGTGACTGGAGGGCTAGAGAGAGAAGATAAAGATGTGTGTGTCGGGTGGGACGGGGTATTTTGGGAAAAGCTGGAGGGTTGCACGGGGAGGACAAGGGTAGGAGATGGTTTGGGTTTTAGCTTAAAAAGTTACGGAGGATGTGAGGGGATAGGATGTACGAGGCATTAGGTTACTTGTTACTGCACTCGGTACGTGTGTGTAGTTTACTTGTATAATCAAGCAAATCAACTCTGTTGTTGCCTGGAAGACTGGTTGGTTGGGAGAAGCTGGATAAATAAAAAGTACTCTCACTTCTGTACTTCATGCAACTTGCAACTTGCCCACCTACACCTACACCTACGGAGTATGCCAGGCCATGCATGCACGAGTGAGTAAGTGCATGATGTTTTGGGCGAGGTGCAGATTCAATTATGTGGCTTTGATTTTTTTTTTTTCTTTTTCTTCTTCTTCTTACTCTGTTTTCTACGTGAAATAGATACGAGAAGAAGAGAATGAAAGACTAACAGTAAATCTTGTGGCCGTCTCTCAGTTCGATCGTTTGGTATTACCCAACAACACATAGGTTGTTAGAATAACAAAATGTCGGTATACTCCGTACTCTTCTCTCTTCTCGCAAATTGAGAAAAAAAAAGAGGTCACCACACGACAAAGAACAAGGGGCTGGGGCTGGGAAATATTGAAATACCACACCCAAAAACGGCAAAACCATTTTTCTCAAGCACGATACAACCCTCCTCCTTGTTCAGGCCAGTCGCCTCTCCCAATATCAACTACCTCTTTTATTGGGTTACCTGCAAGACCAGGGAAGGATGACCATGACCTCAACACAGAGTCCAAATATGACAAAGTGTTCCAAATAGGAAGTAAGGCCAAGGCTATGATAGGAAACTCGAGAATGTGAAACGGGAATCATCAATGTGCGGAGTATAGTATAGTATTGCATTTCATCCGTTGACTGAACCAACTCTAAATGCTGGACCCCCCCTTCCCCCCCTACACAAATCCAAATCCTGCAGATAACAATCACGTACCGAGCTTGAAATAACCCACTCACCTATCGTAACTTGAATGAGAAGATTTCGCTTGTAGAATTTGGATTCTGCGAGGGAAAAGATCTACAAATCCCAAACCGCCTGAATTGTGATGCGTGACCATGTCAAGATCTTGACAGTCAAAATGTATCACGACACGGAATTATTGTTCTGCGAGAAGCCCGGCAACATCTTACTTCCAGTACTGGCTGGGTATCACCTATCATGTTGCTTTGGCTGTGACTTAGGTATGTGGTCTTGGAGAGCCTGGCCCTCTACACCATGCAACCTGCATAAACAAGCGCAAGCTGTGAGAAACATTTGGCGGGGGCGAAGGTGTAGAGTGTACAGTCTTGTACGCCACGCCCATTTTACTCATTTTACTCAATTTGCCGTTTGGGTGTAGACATTGAATATAATATATAAAGCGGCTACAATGCCTGCCTCATACGAATTCCTCACCTTCCAAAGGGGCGACTCCTTCCGCTCTCTCGTCTCATCTAATCCCGAAAGCTTCAGCTCTAACGGAGAGCAATCGTCGCAATCATTGTCTAGGTTACATACGTGCCATTTTGTTTGCTCACCTGATAGAAGCAGGGAGTTTACGGAGGAAGTAGACAAATCACGACAGAAAGACTTGATACGACGCTACTATTAATTTTTTCCATGCCACATGCTCCAGGCACCTACTTCTTCTTCCGACGCCCACCACCCTTCTTAGGCCCACCACGTAAGCCTAGGGCCTGTTGATCGAAACGGCCAACTAACGATTCCTCTGACCAAGGACTGTTACAGAACCGCGTAAAGTTAATAAGGCCGTGGTCCACAGACGCTATAATGACATTTCGCTGTCCATGTTTTAACCTTTGATGAAATTTATATGGCTCGCTGCCTACAGCTGGGGGGTCGTGTGGCGTCGAATCTAAAAGTCGCGTAATTTCTTCTATGGTCGGAATCTGCGTGTCATGCGCGTCCACTACCGCGATACGGAAATCTGGTGGGCCGGGTCGTGACTTGGAGAATGCGCCCGCAGCCTTCCAAACGTGAAAATGAACTTGGAAAGGCTCAGCAGGATCGGGTGGTCCACTCTTGGTGAATTTAGAAGGAGGGTCATGTTGCCGAGTGAGAGCGAGTTGTTTGAATATGGCGTTGTATGAGCGGTAAAGTCCCGGTTGGAGGAGGGGCCCATCAGGTGGGCGTGACTGGCCGGGAGAAGGCAGAAGAGAAATCAGCCACTCCAAAATCGATTGTTTGGGCAATTCCTCTTCAGGTCCTCTAGAAGATCCATCATACTCTCGTGGTGTTGACCGGAATACATGGTAGCCGGCGCGTCGTAAGTGGGCGTACACCTGGTATTTTGCGAGGCTGATCTTTCCTCGATCACCTTCTTCTCCAATGAGAAAAGTATAGGCTGCCTCTAAACTCATTGGTACACCTGAATCGAATAAGTTGACCGAATCGAAACGTTTAGCGACTGGGGGCGGTGTGGGTTCTTGTGTGCCATGGGCGCTGGCCCGGGCAGGTGGAAGTACGGTTTGAAGAGGCAGATACGGCCACCACAGGTTGACCGTGCCTCGCTCGACGAGAAAGAGAATCTCCTCGGGGAGGAGCCACGTTTTGGAGAAGGCAGCATTGTCAGCCTTCATCCCTGGTATGACGCGGCCGGTCGATTTCAGAGGCACACCCTTGTCCGTCTCGAGAACAGCAACGCGGTTGTTGAGACATAGGTCCAGGGCATCCTCTACGGTTGCCTTTGTGCTGGCAAAATCCTTTCCTCCCTGGTCACACGCCCACCAGTCAGGATAATACCACGCCCGCACCCAGCTCTCTTCGCGGTGTGTTCTCGTATAGCTGAGCACTTCTTCCATTACGGTTCGGCTAGCCTCAAGGGCATTATCCTGTGCACGCGTCCCATGACTCTCAAAGTCCTTCTCACCCTTTCGAAGTGATTGACTTGATATGCCCTTCTTCTTGGTGAGAGATGAAGCAAATTTGCGAAAATCGGGTGCTTGGTCCTCGGCAATGTCTTCATCCTCTGCGTCAGGAGAGCCAGCAGCAGGGAGCTCCAGCGTCGGATTGTCATCATCGTCAAATGCCATATCTTGTAAACGATGAGTTTTGTTGAGTTCTATTTTGATTTTCTTGTCCAGCACAAGTTAAACAAGTTAAATGCAACAACACACATCAGTACAGTCACTAAAAAAGGTGTAACGAAGGCGCCCCATTATTTTTTTCGCCCATTCAACAGTCAAGGCTGTATAGAAGTCGATAGTGGTACCCAAGACACAATTAACCATAGGGAGTTTGGCCGAGTGGTTAAGGCGTTGTGTTTAGGTTTCACCAAGAATCTAGAACCGCAATGGGGCAACCCGCGCAAGTTCGATCCTTGCAGCTCTCAAAATTTTTGCTGATTCTAGTTCAGCGCCACCTTTTTTTTTTTTTTTTTTTTTTTTGCTGGTATCTTTTTTCATGATTTGATCGGTAAATGATGCAATAAATTTTAATGCTCTATCACCTGTCTTCGATTTTTTTGGTCCCCTTCTCAAACACATCAAAAGCTGGTCCAAAGATTACGAAGTTTAGTACTATGAATTGACCCTCCCTAGTACAGAATAAAATGGTAGCGCGCATGTGGTGGTTGAGTGCGGGGCACCTAGCAACCACCAAAGCACGGCGGTAGCACTTGAATAAACACTTCGAAATCTCTCCTTGCTTGAAACACTTCCTACGTGTACACCCATGTATGCATTGCCATTTTACTCAACTCCTCCTCACATCGAACCCGCCTGTAGCTTTATCGTCGTTCCGCGAGAAATATTCGCCCTTATTGTACTCGGTCGCCGACAGAATTTGCAGCTCGGGGTCTCTTAACGCACTGCCCAGCATTCCCCTCTTCCAGAATCTCGAAGATGAGTTCTTTCATAACTACCGTGTTGGTTTGGCCCCCAGGAGCCCTC
>JADHKT010000210.1:0-30091 GCA_019925285.1 Graphium sp. VPRI43844 | reverse complement strand
CGGGCATGGCGCTGGGTACGGCAATTAATACAGACGCGGAACGGGGCCCTGCCTAGAGGAGTAGGGGCGAACGCAGAATCCGGGAGACGGCATTTGCACGCAGAACAAAAATGTGACCGGAAAGTGGCCGACACAGCGGCAAGGCGGTTTTGGGCATCGCGTCTCGCAGCTCGACACGTATTGCAGGACTTGTACGACCTGGAGGCTACACGAAAATCAGCATCCGGCAGATCACGTCCACAATGCGGGCAGGAAGGAGCAAAACAGAACTGGCCCCTGTGAATGCGGTAAAAGGAAAAAAAACCACACTTTCGTTCCGAAAGAATAGGGCGGCCCCACAACAGTTTTTTTAGTGAAATATGGAGTAGTACCAGTACGGGGATGTATAGAGAGACGCCAGGGTTTGGCGTATCCGACGCCCCTCCCGTCGCTGTAAAAGTTTTTCACTTAGTAATTTTTTTTTGCACTTAGTAAGTGTTTTTCATTACTCCGTATCTTTTCAAGCCAAAATATATGGCCAGGATACCTCCATTCTGCACTATTTTAGGCCAGCTCAATTCAGCGACTCATTTCTACGGCGCGTATGCAGAACGCGACCTAAACGGACAAGCGGACCCACGGTATTTAGATAGAGAGGAAGGGCAACATCGCCAACACTCGTCAAAGCTATCAAATGGTTCCACCCTAATATTTCCAGTGCATAGATCGCCCGGACATGGCAATCGTGACATCGCTGGGCCTTCATCGCCCTGCTGGGTTGCGGTACGCCATAGCTGAAGAGATTCTCCCACCCAATGCCCCGCCGTCCTCCTACAGGTGGGATATTTTTCTCGACCGCACTGGCTCCGACACAATCGAAGATGAGCTTCTGGTGACTGAGCATGTGGTGATATGGTGCCGTGGCGGGCTATTCCGCAAGGCCTTCAAATTTGAAGTTGAAAAGGAGCCCATCATCCAAGCTCTTGTCACCTACTTTCCAGCCTCCGAGCCCCCAATCCGTAATGCTGCCTCAAGTGCTAGCACAGGACCGACGAAGCCACCGCCATCCAAAACACGACTGGAGAAGGCTCTGATTGTCTTTCTCAAAACCCAAGCACACATCTACTTCCTCACCGGCGCCAGTCATGTCATCCACATCCCGTTCGAGATCGAGTCGGCGTGTCCCGCCCCCGTGGGCGTCGTCATACAGCGCAAACAGGGGACGGAAAGTTCGGGCCCAGCCGCTCTGAAGTTCCCTCGGGTTCCTCCAAACTCGTTTGTTTCTTCTCAGATCACAGCACCGTTGGATCAATCCTTCCGATCTACATTTTCCATCGAGGGTCTGGGCAACCCTAAACCACTACGGCTGAGCTTGACGCTAGAGAATATGTGGGAGTCACGATTCGACCCGCCCGAGTCGCGTTGGCCCCGATTAGTATGCCTTACCGATCCTCTCCTCGAACTCGGTCTTGTTGTCACACAACCTGACCAACCATCGGGCCGCCGCGACAAACCTCGGCCAGGCACCGCTTCCCGTTCTCCTAACTTCCTCGACTCTTCCGAAGAGATATTGCATATTGAAGAGATCAAGAATCTTCCTGGACGAGATAATTCCAAGTCCGAACCCTTGATCTTAGCCATCACTATCAACCGAGATACCAATACATACAGCGTCTGGACGATATCTTACCTCAAAGCTGAAGATCCATTTGTGAACCAGCAAAAGAAACCGAAGAGAAAGTCCTCCCGCCGACGAAGCTCTATGCAGCCTGGCTACGCCAGTGGTACCACAACGCCTGTCCACTCCAACTTTCGAGACAGCTTCGGCGCACCGTTGCCCGGCAAGAGACCTAGGAAAAGCGAAAAGCTGGAAAAGCCACAAATCGATCTTGTTGTCTCATCTTTGGAGAACGAGCGCGAAGGGGTCATTACCAGGAGACAGTCCCGGCGGGTAAGCTCCATGCTTGCTCGTGCAGACCTTTCAGCCTCTCAAGACAGGTCAATATTTTCAGAACAATCGTTAGCGGCCTCTGGTGCTGGAGGAAAGAGACATGATTCCCTCGGAAGCCATCAAGGCAAGGTTGGTGGTGCGTCCTTTCACGGCCAAGCACTCCATCCTAGTTTGGGAAGTCTCTTAGAAGCCCCTGTCGATAGCCTTCTCGACGAATTAGGCCGGGGTGGCGATTTCGAGGGCTTCCACAGCATGGGCTTAGATGACCATGAATTCGATGGGTTGACTCAGGAAATGTCTTTCACGAGAATTAAAAGCATTCCGGTTGAAGCATCCAATATACGGTATTCGCTATCAACCGAACCTGCAGCTTCGCAAAACCGTGTCTTTATTCTTGTGGCACCGCCTTGCGCCGTTGATGAGCAGCATCGTACCCAAATTCTTGTCGGGATCCAAGACCCGATCGACAAACGGCTTCAACTCCTCACACTCTATTACAGCCACGCTCCCGTACGGTCGGATGCCTCGATACGGACCAACCGTAGAGCAGCAACCAAGCATCAAGATACTCCAGTCTTGTCGTGCGGTCAGTTGCGAAGAGCACAGAGTGTGGTTGACTCATGTAAAGTCGAAGATGGAAACCTCAGCATGATTCTAATTCTATCGGAACGGCAAGAGGGTGGCCATGAGCTCAGCATCCAAGCACCTTGGAACCAGCTCGCAACCATATCACTCCCCGTTCTTCGCCTCGACAATACTTTCCACGTTCAATATTCTGGAAGGCCACTTGACCGAGATGTGAATCAGAAAAAGACAGAGACGATACATCTCACAAGTGGCCATATTGTAGGGCTCAAGAATCCAATGTCACGAGGGGTCGTGGATGTCGTGGATGTGGATGGCCGCCTGCACCAAGTGCGTCTTCAATTACAACCCAGCTCTGCACGTGTACGCAGGATACTTGACATCTCTCGCAGCGTTCTACCGCACTCGCACAGCGAACGTATGATTGCTGGGTGGTGGCACACCATGCAATGGGCGCAAGAAGATTCAATACAGGAGCCTGACCTCGAGTGGTCCTGTCTGGTGGTGGAGCTTCTCACCATTTTCCTAGCCCTCTCGGAAGACGACAGCATGCCCCAAGCCTCATCCCGGAAACCAACCAGGGCCAAACGGCGCACTGGCTCTCTGTCGTTTGGGGGCGTTGCAGATAGTGTCGAGTGGAAAAGGATGCAGCAATACGAAACACGCAACGCTTCTTTGGTCCCGACGTGGGCTACCAATCGGGCCTGGCAGTGGACGCTCGATAGCGACGTGTTCAACACCGGCTCGGGAGAGAGTGGCCAATCTGGCTCGTCCCATTTCATTCCCCGCCATATCGAATTAGCACGGCGGTACATGGCCTCGCGGTTGGGAAGCGCTGCTATCGGAAGCTCTGGATATTTGCCAACCGCCCGAAGCCTTGCGACAGACATCCGACACAGATTTGCTTCTGCTTTGTTTCTCTCGTTGCACTTATTGCTTGAAGAGGACAAACTGGACATAGCCAATGCCGCGGCTGGGTCCGGTTCAACGTCCGATCTTCAAGTTGTGATGTGCCAGATTGCAAGGTGGCTTCAATGGCCCGACTTCGCTGCCCTATACGAGCTGGGGGTTCAAGAAGAGGTGAACCCGCAAAACGATTACGGTAAGCTGCTTATGATCTCGTGACAACTGGCGAGGAATCTCCGAAGCTAACTTTGTCACTGTGCTTGTAGCCCTATTTCCTCACAACACGACGCCTATACTGCAGCCTACGAAGCCGAGGTCCATCCTGGAATGGATACAGGCAAAGTTAACTGGCGTTCCAGTTGAACCTTTCCCGACCCTTAGTGATATTTATTGCTCCGTTTCACCCACTTCCGACAAGGACCATCCGACTGAGGATCGTTGGGAGTTGTTGACGCCGAGGACGTCTATGCTGATTAAGTTTTTCTGTCTCGTCAAGCCTGGATACAATTTTGTGAACATGGTGGAATCTTTGCACCTAGCCGGTATTGATGCTACTGTCTTACAGACACTTCCCGAGGCAGTCCTTACGCCCGTCCAGGACGCTCTGTCGATGTGCCGACCACATCCCCCGACCCGATGGACAAAAGAGCTATTGGAACTGGTCAACAGAACTGACATCAGCTTTATCCTCACTCCAGG
This sequence comes from Graphium sp. VPRI43844, assembly GCA_019925285.1. Lineage (NCBI taxonomy): Eukaryota > Fungi > Ascomycota > Sordariomycetes > Microascales > Graphiaceae > Graphium > Graphium sp. VPRI43844. The sequence continues at coordinate 25,971 of JADHKT010000210.1, read as the reverse complement.
TCCTCGGGTGCTCCGCCATGCTGCACCAATTCTTGTAATGCATCCCCTCTTCCCTTTCGCCCTTCTCTTCCACGTACTCTTTAGCTAATCCTTTTGCTCTATAAACAGGCACCTACCCATGTAGCAACATGGGATTATCGGCTGCTCTGCCAAAGTGTAGAGGACTGCAACAACATTGGCTACGAGGATGGTGAAGGAAACGAGAGACAGGCCATCATCCGAGCTCTCTTTAAAGAAGACCGGCGTCTCAATGAAGCGCAAGACCTTCTTGCAACCCACAAGTCACGGCCCGTCCGGCTTGAGCCCCTTCATTCATGGACTGAAAGCGAATACTTGGAGAAGCAAAAGGAGCTTGTCGCAAGGATTGCCACAGGGACACTCGCTATTCCGGCAGGCCGAGGTCTTCTCTACTATGGACTCAAGTTTCCTCTGTTGACACAAAAGTTCCACATTAGCGGATTCAATTTCAACTGTGTCGTCAAGCCAGCAAACGTTACTGTCGGTGTCGACAAGAGTCTCTTCACAGAGGAAAAGGTTTGCTGGGGGTTTTTTCATCAGGGTGTCGCGGCTGGCCTCGCAATATCGCCTGATGCCAAGGGCATCGATACGTCGTGGATCCTCTACAACAAACCCAGCCAGGACCTAAGCAACCGACATGCAGGCTTTCTCCTTGCCCTGGGCTTGAACGGCCACTTGAAAAATGTAGCCAAGTGGGTAGCGTTCAAGTATCTCACCCCCAAACATACCATGACCTCAATCGGCCTCCTTCTTGGCTTGGCCGCCTCCTACATTGGTACCATGGATTCTTTGATCACTCGTCTACTCTCCGTCCATGTTACGCGCATGCTGCCTCGGGGGGCAGCCGAACTGAATCTCTCGGTTCTCACGCAAACCAGCGGCATCATGGGAATCGGCCTTCTCTACTGCAACAGCCAACACCGACGCATGAGTGAGATTATGATGTCGGAAATTGAGCACATTGATGAGGAAGACGAAGAGGAGCCTTTACGTAGCGAAGGGTACCGCCTGGCGTCTGGATTTGCACTCGGCCTTATCAACCTCGGAAAGGGCGCCGACCTCAAAGGCCTGCACGACATGCGCATCACGGAAAAACTCATCACCATATCGACAGGCACCAAGAAGGTGGAAGTGGTGCACATCCTGGATCGTGCTTCGGCTGCCGCCATCGTCGCAATCGCTTTGATCTACATGAAGACCGAAGACCACATCGTTGCTCGCAAGATCGATGTCCCAGACACCGAGATCCAGTTTGATTACAATCGACCAGACCTGCTCATCCTACGCACAATGGCCAAAAATATTATCCTATGGAGTCGAATACAGCCCTCGTTCGACTGGGTCGGGGATAGCCTACCTACTTTCTTTAGTCATCAGCATATGCTGGCAAACGTGAAGCGACTCAGCAGTTCCGATCTTCCATACTTTAGCATTCTTGCAGGGCTCTGCTTTTCCATTGGACTTCGCTTCGCAGGGACGGCAAATCCCGATGCCCGTGAGGTCCTGATATACTACCTCGACAATTTTATGCGTATATGCCGCATCCCGTCGTCATCGTCGTTTGGTCTCCAACCCGGGGAGACTGCTAGCCCAGTCTATGACGAAGAACTAACCCGGTCTCATGCTCGCATGTGTCTCGATATTGTTGCGCTCTCTGCTTCCTCCGTCATGGCGGGAACTGGCGACTTGATAGTTCTCAGGCGCCTGCGATCCATGCATGGCCGAGACGATCCCGACACGCCTTACGGCTCCCACCTAGCTGCCCATCTCGCGATTGGTGCTCTCTTCCTGGGTTGTGGAACTTCAACTTTCAGCACCAGTAACCTTGCTATAGCCAGTCTCATCATCTCGTTCTACCCCATGTTCCCTACCTCAGTCATGGACAATCGCTCGCACTTGCAAGCCTTCCGGCATTTCTGGGTTCTCGCGACGGACCCACGCTGTCTTGTTGTCAAAGATATTGCTACCGGACAATCACTCCGTATTCCAGTCACTATTCACTTGAAACCGCTCTCCCCGCACCTCGCTGCCAGTTCAAAGGCGCCCAGAGAGCTCACGCCACAGACACCCTGTCTGTTGCCGCCACTTGCGGACATAGCACGAGTCGAAACCAACGCAGGGCCAGACTACTGGGACATTGTGGTTGACCTCGAATCCAACCCCGCCATGGCCGAGGTCTTCTCCAAGAATCAAACATTACACATCCGCCGTCGCCCCACCGACGAAGCTCCCTTCACATCCACCCTCCGCGCCCTCGGCCGTGCGGTAGCCACAAATGCCAGCTCAAGCCGAGTCGAGCGGAACCCTCTCGAGTGGGTTTTCAGCGCGCCGCACCTGCGCACCCTCACACACGCAGAACAATCCATTGCTCTCGACACAAGCACCGTCCCAACCCAAGACGGCGCCATGAGCTCCATCGTCGATGCAAAACTCGAGCTCGAACGCGGCCTCGATCTCCCCGACAGGGATCGCCTGCTCGGTCTGCAGATGCTCTTCGCCTGGGGCGACAAACGAGCCGAATTTGCACGCGGTCGCAGTGAAAGCGAGTCGGAAGACAAGGAGAATAGCGGCATGGCAGGCGGAGATTGGTGGATGAGAGATAGCGTGATTGATGCGTTGAAGGAAAAGGTTTGGAGCGAGGGGATGAAGTGGGCTGAGCATGAGGGGTAGAAACCCTCGGATCGGAAATCGCTTGTCCCTGCGATGGTGATGGAAGATGGAGACGTACAAATGGGAGACAGTATGCACAACTAGCTTTATGACATTTACGTTTTTTTTTTTTTCAAAAGAAGAAACGTAAATCAACTTATTTTACAAACTTGAAGGGTTCGATGTCCTCCAAGGAAAATACATGCAGTGAATACCAACAATCACGTTACGATTGGTGTCTACGTGTATGCACGCAGCAAGCCTCGGATTGCTGGAAAAAAAAGAACAGCTTAACTAGAGAAGAGGGATCTAAAATTCACAATTGTTCCGGAACGCCATGCGCAATTACCAAAGCACAAGACGAAGCTTTCCTGTATGTTTTGGTATCCTCTCGCCTTCCCTCCCCCCAAATGATTTACCCTGGTTATTTTGGTCCCCCCTTCCCTTCTCCCCCTTCGCGACGCTCTCTCTCTCTCTCTCTCCGTAGACTTTCCTCACTGTAGAATGCCATCTTCCGAGGTGTCGAGGACTTTTCTTTTTTACAATTCATATGCGATACGCGCTTCTCTCTCGCCCCTCTTTCTCGCTAAGTAGACAAAAAAAATCATCAAAGGGAAAAGAAAAAAAGACGAAGGGTCAGAGGGATGGAAGGTAGAGAGTGTTTGTGTGGGTGAGTCGGCTTTTTCCCCGCCCGCATCCGCTATACATCATGAGCCCATGAATCCTGCCCGCTCGGTGCGATGCAGGTGTATGTATGGAGAAAACAAACTCTCTTAGTTTTCGCGCTCCATCTAGTTAGGCTACGCCATAGCCAGCCAGTATCGCGAAAGCCCCAAATCATCATTCATAACTTGTTTACTTAGAAATAGTAGATGTCATGACAGTTGTGCGGAAGAAGACACCCTTTGTCTTCTCCACAACTTGCTGATGAACGTTGTTGGGTGGGTGGTTCATTGTGACAGTACCGGCCTGGGCGTCGATCTTGGCGTCCAAGCGCGTCTCCCGGATGAGGTTGACGATCCATTTCTCGCCCTCTTCAGGGTTAAGGCCAAGTCTGTCGCTGAGATCTCTAATCCGCATACGACTGTAAATCTTGCAGTAGCTTTCGCAGATAAGGTGACGTGCTGCGTCAACAAAGGCGTCACTGAAGCCGAGGAGGAAGAAGTCGTTGCGGCAGACCTCCTCAGCCTTCCGTAGAGCTTCCCTCGCGGCGTCGAAGTCATAAGAGATGTAGAGGGCGGAGATGAATTGTGTGACGGGGTCCTGGTACTCGTATTCCTCCTGTCGAACGTATCGCACAATATCCTTAAGTTGCTTCTGGTGAATGCTCGAGTTTCTCGCGCGGCCACGGCCGGTAATGACAGCCGCAACGAGGTAGCGTAGGATCCATGGGCAGAGAGTCTGGATGGTATTGATATAGTTGGCGGAGAAGAACATGTCGAGAATAGGATCACGAGCGGCATCGTGGTTGAAGAGAGGGAAGAGTGCCCAGTGAACAAGCATGGTTCGCTGGTCCAGCTGAGCTCGGGTGTTGTTGAATAGCTTGGTGTCAATGTTCTCCTTGACCTTGAGAAGCTCCTCGACAGCTGAGTCCCAATTCGCCGTAAGAATGTCAGAAGCTAGCTTTCCCCAAGTGGCCTGGAAGACCTTATCGTTATCAGTCGAGAGAACACGGAACTTGTAGAGAAGTTCGGCCGCAGCACCGTAGTTGCCGCATCGGAACTGGAACTGGCCAAATTCGTATAGGGCATTGACCATCTCAACCGTAACCTAGATGTTAAGGGAAACCCAAGAGTCAGTACACAGCTTGAACGTGGCCAAGATAAAACCCAATCCAGTCAATAGGCTCGTGCGAATCATTAAGACATACCTGATGTTCCTTTTCGAGGAATGCCAAGTTAGCCACCTTATCACTCCGCAGGCTGTTAACCACGTCGTCTCTTGTGAGTAGCTCGGAAATTCCAGCCGTGTCGTCTTCAAATTTCTCAAGTTGCGCAATAATAGCTTGTCGCTTCTTTGTGTACTCGGACGGTGCTTCCGACACGCCGTGGAGTTCGCAGTACAAGTTGGAAACGTAATCGGTCATGTTGGTGTCCTCGAGAAGGGCAATCTTGGACTCCAAAATGTCTCGGATTCGGTTGGCATCGCCTGACTCCTCGGCCTGGCCGGTCTCAAACTCGATCAAGGGGAAGAAGAGATGGCGACTGAACCAGGGGGCCATTCTCTCTAGGACGTTAAAGTCCTCCGAGGCGGGTGTCGTCGCTGCCATACTTGCGAAATTCGGGGTTGGGATGGACAGAGTGGTCGGGTCGTAAAAGATGAGTGTGGAAGAAGAAAGGATGGAAGGAGTTTCTGTTTCAATTTCAACAAAGAAGCCACAAGGTTCTGGGGACTTCTCGTTTGTCCTTTCTAGGTCGTAGCGGCAGACGTGAGATTAGGAGTCAAACACCATCAAGGGGAAAGGAAGGGTTCATTCCATACTTCATGGCGGGGCATTGGATTTTGAATAATATTCAAAGTGGTGTGGGGTTTGGTGAAAAATAGTTATACCGGTGTTTTACCGACCTTCCTGTGCTCTGTGGAGTGGATCCCACGTGAAGTCCTAATATCGCGAAACTTCAACCAAGACGAACCCTTGGAGCTATTGATTCCGAAACTAAAACATTTTAGCAAGTATTTGATTTATTCTCTTCTTGTTTGTCTTGGTACATTTTCTAATATTTCTTATTTGATCCCATATCGGGTCGACCTTGCTCAACCCCCACCGACCTAGCCTCTCCTTCTCAGTCACATCAACAACAATGGCAGCTCTACCACGATGTCTAACCCTCGCGCGGCTCCGAACACCCGTTGTCCTCCGATCAACCCTATCTCTCACCTCTCGAAACTATGCCACCGAGACCATCACAATCTCTAACCCTCTCTCCTCCACTTCTGCCATAAACTCAACCCCCTCTCCCGGTGCCGTCAGCTCTTCACCCTTCTCGAGCGAGCAAAAATACGTGGTTACGCGTACCGGTTTTCGCAATCTTCCCGTCTACTTACAGACTTCCGGGGGTGGCACGCACCTGTCCACCGTCATCAGGCGTGTGGAAGGGGACTCTCAAGCTCTTCGCGACGACATAATTGCAGATAAGACGCTTCTTGCTACCCTGGCTGTCGACCCTTCAGATGTCAAAGTCAACCCCGTTACACGACATGTAGTTATCAAGGTAGGCTAACGGTGGCACAATTTCACCCCCCTACAGGTGACATGGCCAGTATACTAATGCAATTGTTGATTAGGGTTCTCACGTCAAGAAGCTTCAAATTTGGCTAGGATTACGAGGATTCTAGCGTACAGCACAGGCTTTTGTTGAAAGACCAGGAGAAGAATCCAAGCAGTTTGATGGCTGTCAAATTTGTGATGTTTTTATATAGAATACTGTGGCGCATTAGGCATTCGACATTCTCCTACTTATATCCCTACGGACATGTATGATAGAAATCTAGTGAAAAAGGCTTGCCGATGCGTCCATTGGAAGGTCAAGCCAAGGCTAGTGTAATATTATAAAGCAAAGGGGAAGATCGAAATACATTCGCATTGCAAACGCTAAACATAATCTTGGAACGGCAAGAAACGATTCGTTTTTTTAGAGTGCCCGTCAATACGGTTCGCATTGCTATGTATGTACAAGTAATCCAATAGTACACCAAATCCAGTCTTGCTTCGATATGCCTGGTATCCCACCACCCAAACCACGCGCCAAGGCCTTGCTTCAAAATAGAGCCGTGAATCTTGAATTCAGACTTATACAAGTACCAAAAGAGGCATCCCAAGAATAACGCGACGAAACGACAGAGATAATAAAAGGTAACAGTATGTGGCGTAATAAAAACAAGAGACGGCAGCGACGGAAAGCATGCGCTTGCTGCCTCGCTGGGAGAAAAGAATAAACCAGGAGAGTGTGGCATCGCTGAAACGTCTATTTTGAAAAGTTGGAAATTGCAAGTAACTGTTGTAACACGCCTTCCTTGGTCCATTCAGGAGATACCATGGAAAGAGCTCCGAGGATGATATCTTTTGAGGGTAGGGCCGACGGAGGCAATGTCAAATTGGGTTGGCTGGGGTCCCTGGACTTTTCGGCCAATCGCCGGAGAAGAGTAACCCCAAGGACCACGATATAAAGCAATGAATCATCTTTCCGCGGGGGTTGGCCCCGTGGCGCGGGGATCCGTGCTGGTTGGTCGAATAAGCTGCTCATGTCTACAACCAAGCGGAATAGATTGGGGGCCAGGGCGTTCTCAGACGTGAGCCAGGAACGCACTAGGCCAATATCGTCACCCGGTGCGATCGAGACGAGAATATCAGCCGCAAGAAGACCCTGCATTAAGAAAGGCTTGCGCATCTCAAAAAGGGGGGGCAGCGGTAGGTTTCTGCGCTTCATGTGCTGATCGTGGTCGGGAATTGGGGAAATCGCAAGACCAAAGGCTCTCGTGAGAAGCTCAAAAGGTTGTGCACCGCCCATATCGGTGTTGAACAATAGCTTATAGAACGTCCTGTTCGGCTCGTCACGAGCCAGCAGTTTTGCGAGAGCATCCACGGCATGTGGTAGGTACGGGTGGAGGCTCGCATCATATGGCGTAAACAACAGGTCTTCACCAAATGCGGTGGGACCCGGGCTTGGCGCAAATGACAGGATGAACTCCAAGAGGCCCATGGCTTGTTCGCGGCCGGGTATCTCAATTGCCCCTGCAATGTTCGAAAGGAGAGTGATGACATCCTTCATGAAGTCGAGAGTGTTGGTGTGTGTGCGAAGGACCATCGTTCGAGTTCCCATATACCTAATAACCACGCAAAGGAACTTTATGACATGTTCCTCGGCGAGAACGTTGTGATTGATATTTTGCTCGCCAGGGAAGGAAAGATTACGAAGGATGGTTGTGATACACAACAAGCGATCCGCCGCCCGGTCGAGGCAGTATTCCGGTGTGCCAAGGACAGTTTGCTCTCGGACGGTGAAAGACTCGACAGAACAAGCGCGGACTACGTCTTCGTAGGGGGTCAGTTGAATCTCGTCCGAAACTTCGACCGTGTGTTCGGCCAAGAGATCAAGCTGTTCTTCTGCGCACTCGACGAGGGCATCTACCAATTCCTCGCAATAGACAAGTTGAATATGGTGTAACTGATGCTGCGATGCGGTTACGCTGGCTAGGGTGTCCAGGGCGACCCGGACCTCACTTTGCAGGCCCGACTGGATGCTGCGTGTCAGGGCGGCGATGTCAATATTTCCGAGCTCGGCGACAGGCGGAACATCCGGCTTGAATCGTTCGAGATTTGACCCTAGCATGTTCGCCGCGCCAAGATTGACGCCACCATACGTATCATGCAAAGATAACGCGCAAGGAGTGTACTCTTCTGAATCTGTAGGTGAGCGCCGTTGGCCATCCGGCGCGGGGGGCGCAACACCGCTGGAAGTTGCCGGCACCGGCATGGGGCCAGGATGAGGCATTCCTGCGGGCATTGGCTTGCTGGAGACTGGAGATGCCATGGAAAAATCCCCTTGAGGGCCTGCATTGGGCTCTACACTTCGGGACAGGCTATTGCGATAGTGGCCAGCTGGCGTGGCAGGGCTAGGCATAGCAGCACCTTGCGGGCCGGGTCCGGGGAAGCCATTCATACCAGCATGTTGCCCGGCATTTTGAGGTATAGGCTTGACCGCGCCATGCGGTGGCGCGCTACCGGGCCCATGATGGGGTTGTTGTTGTTGTGGAGTGGGCATCATCTGTTGAGGCGCTTGCGGCTGCTGGGATATCTGGGGCGATGGCTTGACGGGGATGCCAGGTTGTTGAGTGGTTTGGCCACCGCCAGACATGCCTTGTGCGTGCATGTTTTGCTGTGCCATCTTCCGCTGCGCCAACGCTTCCTCAAACTTGAAGAGGTTCTGCTCATAAATAGACTTGAGCAATTGAGGGGCCATGGGAACCTGGGCGACGGGAATACCCATAGCAGTGGCTAGCTGGGGCCACATGTTGGCAACCGTCACGTTTTTGTACCCCAGCTTCATCTGGACCTGCTGAAACAAGTGTGCGAGGTTGATAGGACGATCGGCAATGACAGGATTAGGGTCCAAAGGAAGCCCTTTGGAGGCCATAAAAGAATGTAAATTCTTCATGAATGGCTCGGAGTCGCCACGGACGAGGCCCCGTTGTTGCTGAGGTCTCATGCCGCCCTGAGGCGCGGGTTGGCCATTTGACGCAAGTGGCATCGGCTGCTTTGTGGAAGTCATGCCACGAGCCTGTCCCTGCCCTTGCATGGCTTGCATTCGGCCCATGCCATGTGGCATATTGGGCTGCTGCATGGATGCCATGTTTCCGCCAGGAAGAACGCCGCCTTGTGAGCCCTGCATCTGTTGCTGAGCGCGCATCTGGTATAGCTTTTGCTGGTCCATGTTTTGGCCATGTGTCATCTGCGGAGGGAACATCTGGTTTTGCATTTGGGGATTCATCTGCAAGTGAGGCATCTGGCCCATCTGCGGATTCATGTGCATCTGCTGCGATACTTGCTGCGCCATTTGTGGAGTCATATTCTGAGGCATCATTTGGCTGCCGGTCATGACGCCGCCGGGGCCGGGCGAGGGCCGGGGTTGAGAGCCCTGATTGAAGTTTTGGCTGAAGCCGGGCGTCGCATTCGGCATATACGCGTTCGGCTGGGGAGTGTTATGCTCAGACGGCACAGGAGAAGCCTGGGGGCCAAATTGCTGCTGCGTATTCGGTGAAAAGGGGTGAGGGGATGCTGTGGACACGCGTTGGGGCACCGCTCCAGGTCTGAGTTGCTGATTGCTCATCATCGGAGAGGGGGTGGCGTTCGCCGAACCATTGGTCTGGAGATGAGGATAGGGTGGAGGCTGGTTAGGGCTTTGCTGCGGCATGGCGCCAGGCTGGAAACCAGGAAACGAGCCCTGTTGTTGAGGTGTTTCGGAGCGTGTGGTCGGGAGGATACCGGGGTTTTGTCGCGGCGAGCCGGCCATGCCATCTTCGCGCGGACGAGGGCGCTTCGATGGAACGAGCGAGTTCGTCTGATACGCAGGCGGTTGGTAGACGGGTGATGCATTGCGCATAGGGCCGTTAGGCATGGGCGTCATCGGGGGAAGTTGTTGCGTCTGCTGCGGGTTCTGGAATTGGGACGGGTTGAATTGGGCAGGACTGCCCATGAACGCCGAGGGGTCCATCATCGATCCGGCTAGAGACGGGTCGGACATGTTATGGAAACCGTTGCCATTGTGGTTTGGGGCCCCGGTTTCATTCATCCAGGCACTCATTGCTGATCAAAACCACAAAGACCCATCGGAGGTGCAAGGCTCTGCAAAATGGTGGCGACACGCGGTTAGCGACAGGAACAACTCTGGCCTCAGGCCCCCATTGGGCGAAAATCGCGATCAAATAGGAACAAGACTGTGGGGGAAGATGAAAAACACCAAAAGTCGCGATGGAAATGGATGAGGCGCGTCGTCGCTAGAGGCTGGGAGGGGAGGGGTGGTGGACAGTCCAAAGCAGAGAGATTTTTTGGGGGTGGGAAAAGAAGAGAAGCGAATGTGGGTTTAGAGAATTTTGGGGGGGGGGAGGAGACCTCTCAGCGTTTTAGGACCAGAGTAGGTACATTGTGTTTTTGGGGGTAGGGGGAAGAGGGGGCCTCCTGAGCCTGCTTTTTTGGGCTCACTCGGCCTCTTCTCTATGGTCCAGACCAGAGGCCGTTTCGACAGCGAAAATTGAAGCAAGCCTCGGTCATGAAAGACAAGCGATTGAAAAGAAAAATTAATCAAATCGATATCAACATCAGGGAGCAAGCCTCGCTGCTAGGGGGGACACAATAATTATGCCACTAGGCACACCGTTTGCAACGTATTCTTCATGTGGGCTGGGGGGCGGCATCAGCAGAGGCCAGTGTGTTACACCATGCAGGAATCATCACAACAGGCATCCAAATACTTTATTCGGGATGAAAAGAGAGAAACAGGAAACCGGATGGAATTGAGGTCTTACCTAAGGCGTCACGCGTGTCCGATCGGGATGTCAAACGGGGGAGATCGAGATGGGTGGATAGCGTGGTGAGGTTCCTAGGGGGGAAGGGATCACGAAAAGGGGACAGGCTGAGCCTCTCTGCACGACAGGATCGCAACGGAGGACAGCACCAGTCCGGGGGGCCAAGGAGGCGGAATACGGTGAGTGGATAAGGGGGGAGATTGCTAGGGTGGGTGGGAATTGCCAGCAAGGGCAAAGGGAAACACGGAGGCGACCAAGGAAGAATGATGAGTCGGCCACAGTCCGCACGACTGGAAAATGTTGCTTCAGTGGATGGGGTAAGTGGCTGCGGGCGGATCAGGCGAGGAGGTGCAGTTTCTGTGGCCCTTTTTGACAGCTCTTTTTTCTTGTCTTTTTTTTCCCAGGTTGGCAGTTTGGGGCAGGCTCTTTTCTTCAGACGGTGGTGGTCACTCTTACAGGCCAGCCTTCTTTTTTTCTTGGTTTCAAGGAGCTCCCAAAAAAATGGCGAAAATATTCAGGCCGGGTCTGTCTGTCCTTTCTCAAGAAACAGAAAAGTTACTACGCTAAGCCTCATTTGGATTCGTTCTGTTTGGAAGTGACCAGCCAAAAGTGGCGTAGGTGCGAAGCGAGCCAATCAAAAAAGTGGCCAGGTATCAGATGGAGGCTGATAGCGATGTCGTATGTACTGTTAGTGCCAAGGAGTCATGGTCGCAGCAACCTTAGCAGGATTACCAGTGCCTCTATCGCCTGCTAATACCGCAAGGTTAGAGACTCTTGCCCAAACAAGCAAAGGCTCAAGAAGAGGCGCCAAAGTGAGGGCTAGCAAGAATCTGGCAAGAATCTGACAAGAATCTGAGCTCTCCCAATGCTTGTCAGATAATCCACCTTGCATTTGCCAAAAAGGTGAGAAAAGGGGGATCTTTCTTGCTTTGCCGTCGGCACCATTACCGTCTCTGCTGCGCCCGTAATCTCTTGGAAAAATTAAACTTTGAACTTCGTCTCTCCGACTCAGGCTCGCATTGACGTCAAGGGTGAAATGACAGCCACGCTTGTGTTACCTAGCAGTTTTCAAAGACTGAAAAGTACCAGGGAATTGGAGCCATACAACTTTGTACGCCGGGGGGGTACTCTGTTGAAATTGGCTGGCGCCTGAGCTAGATGCAAAGCCCACGTTTAGCCAAACAAGTGGCCAGCTGGGATGTTCCAGAGCATTGGAAGAGTCGAATGTTTCATGCCAGATTGCTCCTCTAGCAATTAGAACGGGGCGTACTCCGTAAACATTGCAACAGTAGCCAAGATCTCCATATGCTCGGTGCCTTTCCAGGCTCGTCGAATCCTTGCCTCTCGTAACGTGTCGAATGTCCCAGTTGCTGTAGTCGCACGCATGTTGAAGCAGTAGGACTAAGCTATGGACTAAGCCGTCGCTCTACAGCAATCCAACATTTCTGTACATCGCCATCATGGTGAGACAGCTCCCGAGAAGGCGTAGTCTAGAATTGGCGAGGAACGGGCAGGGTCAAGCGCTCGCTCTGTCTCTGGAGTAGCTCACGTAAACACCACCATCGTGTATTCCCTTTTATTGGGATCCAGCGCGATGACGGCGAAAATTTGAGGGTCGACGCAAACGAATAGTGCCATCTGAAAACCATTCCAGTCATTCTACCGGGGTAGGCGTCTTGAAGGTATACATCCTGGAGGATGGTCGGCCAAGTCGAAAGGGTTGCAGCAAACCAGCAATGCGCCCGGCACACACCCATCCACCATGGTATGGGAGAGCGTAACTTTTGACTGTTCTTTTCAGAACACAAAATGCGAGCAATGAGGATCAAATATCTTTCTCTCTTTCGGTCACCCAAAGGCAGCAGAGGGGTGTTTCACCATTTTAGTGATCGAAGCATCTGCTGGGGTTTCTGGGAGTAGCATTCTGTTTAGGGGGGATCTGGGTCGCCTTCAGTGGGTGAGCCCCTCTGTAGTAAGTAAAGCTCAGTGGGGAGGAGTGAGAAACTGAAGAGACGGGTTCTAGGATATTGGAATCCGAGGCCGATCAGCCACAAAGAATGGAAAAAGAAGATGTTGGGAACAAGATAGAATCAGTGACAAGAAGCAAACCAAGAGCAGGAATGAACATGAAGGGAGGGGAGAGTTGGGCAGGCAGATTGGTTTGGGGGACGGAAGGCTCTTTATGTGGTGGGCGGTTTGAACCCAGGCCAGAGCCCGCCCAACGTCAGCAACCAAGGACAGTAGTGCAGTGCACCCTGTGCATACCTTGGACAGTACCCAGCGCCCGCTGTACGGAGTACCTGTAGGTAACTGTGCCGAACTATTGAGTGATTGAGCCATTGCCCTGCAGCACGGTGGGTATCGAGGGTTTTGTGCTCACTGACCGCCTCCAACGCTTTCTTCCCTTTTTCGAGCATTGAAGTATTTTCTTTCAGTGTGTTCCTTTTATTTGTTTGACTGCGTGTTTTTGTTTTTTTGACAGCATTGTCTCGTTCTCCCCGATCATGCTCTTTTGTGCGTTTGTTGGGGGGGGGGGGACAGGTTATTGGGGGCAGGCTATTGGGGGAGGGGGGCGCTAACTAACTTGTCGTGAGATGCTGGGTCAGTCCTAAAACTGAAGAGACAGGACAAGATACCACTTGTCATCATTCCATTTTACCTGCTTTCTTTGCTACCAGTATTCTTTCCAAATATTCAGTTCAGGAAACAGATTCCCAGACAAAACTCTCTTTTTCACAAAGGCAAGATTGCTCTTTGTGGGTGGGGAGGAGGGCAATCTAGCTTCCAAAACACGTCTTCCACTTGTCTTGTTCCCCACATCACCAGAAGTCTTCCCCCTTGTCTGTCCATCCAACGCCCCCCTCTCCCGCCAGCCAAATCTCATCTCCCTCATCCAAGCCCCTCATTTAGGTGACTTTTTGTCGGTATTTTATCTCGTCTACGGAGTACTCCGTACTCAGTGTTTTCTACACTCTTTTCTTTTTCCTCTTCCCGTTGATTTCTGTTGGCTGGACTCGTCTATATCGAGTACTCCATTGGCTGCATCTCTTCATCACATCCCTGTGAGACCAGAGAATTGTGTCATCCCCTAAGACTCCGTATGTTCGGCTAGCACCCCCAGACCATCGAGACCCCTCCATGCACATGCTTGCCAATCCAATAACTGCAGTGTCCTTCCCGTACTTGTAGTACTACCACACCCGAGCCACTCATTAGACAAACGCTTTGCCTCGTTCGTCCTGTTTGGATAACATGCCAAGAAACCATATTGCAACTGCAGGGCATCCATGCATGCAAGCACACACTTCTACGCTGATAGGGTTTGTAAACGAAACGCCAGGTACATGTAGATTGGACAAGGATCGTAGCCTATCCAGGCTGTCTATCTCAGTCTGTAAATAGCATTGATAGATAACTCTGGAACCCGGAAGATTGAGGTTCCTCTCCACTCTAGAAATGGCTTTGGGTATCAAAGTTTTCCAAGTCGATTGAGTGGCATATCGAACAGCATTTTGCCTAGTTCCCATGTCGATCGTCTTAAACCTTCCAAACCTCATCAGCCCAAACCTAAACAGCCAAGAACGGCTTCCATTATCGTATTGCGTACTCGGCTATTGTCTTGCACTTTCCGAGTCAATATCTCTCGGGAACCCCTTGAGTATGCCTCTTGTGCCATACATAGGCGTGTTTTCCTTTTCCTTTTTGGGCATTCCCATCCCCGATAGGCAACGAATATATGCACATGCAATGACTTGACTGCATTGGTGCCAGTATTAATTCGCCAGATCACCAAGGCTACATCTCCGCTGCTCAACTACAGGATACAAGTATGTAAGTACTGTTTAGGGTTGGGGTATTGCAGAATAATGGCCGTTTGTATAACTATTTCAGCAACAAGACAAGACTTACTTCGTATATGAAAAAAAAACTAGAGTCTGTAGAACCCATACAATGTAATGTGTCTTTACGAAAAGTGGTATTTTAATAATAACTTCGCTTTTGTCGTCGCTTTTGTCGGTGAGACTTATAATAAAGCCAAGCTCTAAAACGATCAAGGCCGTTCCTCGACTTGAACATAGGAGATAGAAAATAGCCAGTGCAGGATATATTAAAACTAGGTCTAGTTGTACAAGCAAAACCAATGTCATGTAATACTTTTGTTGATTTGTCTGTGGCATCGAGTGTAATGCAAAACTAGGTGGCAATGAGCCACGACCTTCAATGCTTCTTGGTATGACTAGGAACAGCACAAGAAAGACCGATTTGAAACACTTTATTGTTATAGAATGTCAGAGGAGAAAGAGAAGAAGAGGGAGAAGAGGGAGAAGAACGCACAATAGCCAATTTGCCCACGCTTCTATTTCCATCCAGGTTGACGATAACTACAAATAGCAAGAGACAAGAGACATCAGTCATGTGTCTTCGTTGGTGCTAACCAGTTGGATTATAAAAAGGGCAAGGTTGGAGAAAAGTTCAGGCCCTAATATAAACGTCAGATGCTAGTTGTGCAAGTAAATCGGGAAAGGGCTCGCACGTGTACAATCACTCCGCCGAGAAAATACTCATCGCCGACTAATCGACACTGCCGGTAAAACTATTTAAACACCCTGGGCTTTCCTTTCTTCACTAATTTTCTTTTTCTTCCACTTTACTACTACACCAAAATTCCCAGATTGCCTGGCCCTTCTCTTTGGAAGAGCAAGCTTTCCCCTTTCTTGATTTCCATCAACACACATCACACTTCTTTTATACTCTCTGCCTACTCTGTATTCACTTATTATATCCCCAATACAAAGAAAGAGGAATTTCCCCCCCTTCTTTGCTGCACCATGGAGCATCCTGACAATAGCCAGGCCGGAGCTCGCCCTGGTCTTGAAAACAAGCCCAAGCCTGGCTATCCCGGCCCCGTGCAATTCTCGAGCACCATGAAGCCGACTGCTCAGAGATTCATTCCTACCCGTCCTCCTCCGGCTGTCCCAAACATGGCACCCACCTACACGGCAAAGGACATGGCGGGCATTGGCCAGGCCCAGGCCCGGGCTAATGCCCCCTGGGCCCTAAACGAGACGCAGGGCAGAGCCACCAGAACTCCCAGCACTCTCACCGTGGAAAACAAAGCCGGCCCCTACATCCCATCTGGTCTTGGTGGTTTCGGTAATTTTGCCTGGGACAAAAACTACAACAAGGCAGCCGGCCCTGACGCGGCCGGCCGGTTTGAAGTGGGCCCCACTCCGCCCGGCCCCAGCCCCGTGGCCCTTCCGGTGGTCAACACCATCCAACCCATCGTCGACAAGAGCCCCGAGCGGCCCAAAGATCCCTATGAGGCCAAATGTGAGAGCAACCCCAACGTCAGAAATTCAGCAGCCTACAAAAAAATGAAAATGGATATGAAAGACCCCAAGCTCATCCTGAGACAGAAGTGGAAACGGCGATCCGTTGGACGAATTTCTTCCACGAGTCCGGAAGCTCAAGCCTTGGCTATGAAGCTGAGAAAGTAAGTAATTGTACTCAGTCCCTGCCATTCTTTTCTATTACCTTGTTTCCCCTTTTCCCCTTTTCCCCTTTTCCCCTTTTCCCCTTTTCCCCTTTTCCCCTTTTCCCCTTTTCCCCTTTTCCTCTCGACATTTTTTTTATTATTTTATTTGGCTAACGTGAGGATGTCCAGCAAATCCACGAACCCCAAGAGAAAGCCTCGACGACGAGTACCTGGCACAGGACCCGAGTAAGTAACTTTTATGTCCATTGTAGATGCTCAACCTTCCACTTGTCTTCTACCTAGAAGTTGCCTTTTGTCTATCCAGGTTGCTGACAGATTACTTTGATTGTGCCACATGCACATAGATAGGAAAAAATCCTTGGTAACAACGAACTACTTGCAAACCCACAGAGAATGAGAGACAAAAAAGAGAATGGGTTTGGTTACTCAGGATTTGGTGAACAAAGAGATTGAGAAAATTGAGTCTGGAGAAAAGGTTCTGGGTTGACAATTAGTTACAGACATCAGATAGTCAACTTTGAAGAATCAGTTCTGCTTTCAAATTGCCTGCTAGAAACACAATTTACAGACGTAACACCTGCCATTTCATTTGTGTGCTCTGCGTAGACCAATGTTTGAAAAGAAAAGAAGAACAAAAAGTAAAAACCAGCAACGTATTCAACCAAATATATGCCATTGTATAACTATCAAAGTATCGACAGAGAGAAAGAAAAACATTTTTGTATGTCATGACTCCATGAAATGATATCCTGCCCCAAGCTCCCCTTTTAAACCGTTGACTTCTATCCCTGTACTGTTCCTGCAATGTGCTCCACCACTGTCCTGATGGCCGGATCAAGGCCGCCATCAGCCAATACCTCCTGAGTCCAAGCCAGAATTCTCCTGTTTAAATCCTGCTTGTCTGATACAATTTCGCCACACTCCCCTAAACGGGCAAGCACCTGGCGTAAACCACGAGGAAACGCTGCAATGCGAGTCGAGACACCCGCAACCGGTTGGAGAATATAGCACTCGCTGGTAGCAGGATGGCTGGGATATGATTCCCGGAGAACGTCCACAGTGTGTTGGACAAGACGGGGGCTAGCAGCCACCTGGGAAAACTTGGCAAAAAGATTGAAGAATGCTTTCGAAACATCGGGGGTGAAGAAAGGTTGCTTGCAGCAAATGTCGAAGATGGCTGTGGGTATGGCACCATCGAGGGCAGGATTGTTCTCGAGTTGCACAACGGCACCATCGTTGAATACTTTGGGACGGTCAAGTGTTGAGGGGTCAGGCATGATGACCTTGCCGTCCTCATCAACATCGTCACTGTCGTCATCACTTCCAAACCTGATCTGGTCATCGTCATCCATGCGATCGGGGGCGAGAACATCTGGCGCTCCTTTACTGGCCTTTTGCTTCTTGGCCTCAATCTTGGCTAGCCACTCCATCTCACACCGCGCATACTCGACCCAAACTGTAGCATCCTGAACACAGAACCGACACGCTCGCATAAATGTGCTTCGTGCTGTGACCATGTCGCCGGAGCCAGCAGCACGGCGTCCGGCCATGACCCAAAGCCCAGCATCCGATGGGAGAAGACGAAGGGCACGGGTCATCGCTGTACGCCAGCGCTTCGAAGCTTGGATTTTGGCGGCGTAATCGAGATACTCACGCCATAGATTTCCATCAGCGGGAAACCGAGTGACAGAGCGCTCGTATAGCTTGAGGATTCGGGATTGGCCAGCGTAGCCAGTGGCTAGGTGGTGGATTCGACGGCGGCGACATCGTTTGGCTCGGAGAGTCTCGAGAGACTTCTCCCACGACGCATAATTGGAGAAGTCAGAGGGTCTGCTTCCAGGTGCGAGGACTCGGTGTTCGAAATCACTGCGTTTTTGGACAATTGTTCGAATCTCATCCTGCAACAGACCAAAACTGTTTGTTAGCGGGGTCCAATACGAAGACAGGGAGTTTTTTTCCCCCCTAACCTTGGTGAATATTTCCTTGTCTTCCCACTCACGTAGCTGAGGGACAGCCAACTCGAGGTAGAAACGAGCCTTTTCCGCAACTCCAGACATTTTGTTGGCCTGAAAAATCGCAACTTCGATGGAGAAGGTCTGAATTTCTGAATTATTTCAGAGGGTAACAAGGCTGACAAAAAAAAAGTTCAGAAAAAAAAAAAGTGGACAGCGCTAATGTTGGTAGCCTTGCAAGACTGTGGCGCTTTTGGGGCACTAGCCACGGTGTCCGTCTTACCCTAGCAGAGGGGCAAGAAGCCTCGGAATGCAAAAACAGGGGGCTTTTCCTAGCTTTTAATGGTCAGACAGGTACCACACAGCGCGGTTTGGTTGACATTTTGGCCTGTGATTTTGGCTCCAATTAGTACTCCGTAGTGGACGCAGCTCCACTAAATCTCCGTGACCTCCGGCTTACAGCTTCTTCTGTCCTGTCCTCTCTTGGCGTCGTTTCTTCCCCTTTCTTCTGCCTGTCCTGTCCAAAAATACTAGATCTTTCTTTCTTGTCTTACAATCATCGCGGCGTTGCATTCTCGTGCTTTCCGCCCATTGTATATCCCCTTTTGGATGGGCTCTTAGTTTCGCCCCCTTCCCAATCATTTTTCTTTTTTTCTCCTTATCGCTCTTTAATCTCTGTCCCCCTCCTCGCGAGCATGGCATCGCGATACAAGGACAAGGACGCGGGGGGCGTGGTCCTCACCCTCAATGGCAGCTGGGTGTCTTGGGCCCACACCGCCGCGGCCTACGGTATGCCAACCCGACATCTCATCATCAATTCAATATTTGCCGAGACTCTAACCCGGTATTTGACACAGCTGCCTTTGCTTCCGCCTTCATTGTCGGAGTGTCCCTTCATTACCATAAGATTGTCCAGAACGAGTGGTTCGGGTATCCTGAAGAATGGTTCCCCTCAGTTTCGGCCACCATTGGCGACCGATATCCTGAACGGTCATTCTTCATGCTCTTCATTGCCATCACATCAGGTACGAGGCCGCCGTCCTATCCTGGAATCGCTCATCCTCCGATGCCCCCGACCCCCGCTGTGATCCCACAGTTGACTGTGCACCCATCGTTCATCGACATACTAATCGTTGCTTCTCCTGTCCTCCTTTTGCAGGTCCCCGATTCGTCCTCGTCGGCCTTTGGTACCTCCTTACCCGAAAACCCGGTCGAACCCTCCCCGGCGCGATCGCCATTGTTGGCCTCCTTCGAACCTTGACATGTGGTGGCTGGACTTACGTGACCTCGACCGACGACCATGATTGGCATGACATCTTTATGATCTCCTATCTTCTTCTCACTCTTCCTTGGACTATTGGCGGTATCGCGCTCAGCCCGCCGAACCCGAAGGCCATCAAGTATCGCAAATACTTGGCCGGTGCCTTCTTTGGTTCTCTTGTGCCCATGGTTTACTTCTTCATCCAGCACAAGATCCACCGTGTTCCTGGTGGTATGTTTCTGTGGCCTTTTCGCTTTGTTTCGCCAACTCCCTGCCTAGCATCTCGCAGTTTCTAACTCTTTGCATTGCAGCATACACCATCTACGCGTTTTTCGAGTGGTCTCTCGTCCTTCTCGATGTCGCCTTCGACGCCGTCACTGCTTTAGACTTTGATTCCTTGGAGATAGTCGTCAAGGATGTCAAGGGAACGAGTTCGGGGTATGTTAACTGGCTTCCTAAATAAGAGACTGGATTGCGGTTTATGCATGCATAATGCTATACTACACCTGACGAATGAACAACAAAATAAAAAGAGAAAGACGAAAAAAAAAAAAAAGCCCTTTTAATATACGCCCCTTTGAAAAAAAGTGAATTCTAAATTTTCTCGTTTTTTTTGCAGTGTTAATAGGTCGGCTGTCTCGTCCGCCGTACTCGAGAAGCAGTATGTGTCCCCCCTCCAACGCTGTGGCCACGCAGCTGGCAATGTAACTTTTCGCGTGTAGGTCATTTGCTGATGCTCGTAGCAGGAAGGAGCTCGCCACCGGCGGTTTATTCTCTGGACGTTTCACATGGGGCGAGGCCCTTGATACCGCAGCCGAGATCTATCATGGTGTAGGTGCACAATCAGGACTGGCTGTAGCTCGTTCAAAAACCAAACTGACTAGGGATTTTAGTTTGTCTTCTGGTCGATTCTTACAAGCCTTGGAGTTACTGTGTGGTGTGAGTATTTCCTTGGGGACCTCTTTGACTGAGCTAACCCAATTCTGAATCCATAGACTTCCCTCTCTGGCACATGGGAATTTCTGGCTACGAAGCATTGGTCATGACCACCATTACCCCCATGTTCCTCGGCATCAGGCCTTTCCGATCCTTTGTCGTCCAGCACCAGCGAATCGTGCACCTTTTGTCCCTAGCTGGCGTTGCCGCCTACCTTATTGATGATACTATCTACCGTTTGTTTGCTGTTGGCTTCGGTGTCGGCATGGCGTCTCTCGGGTGGGCTGCTACGCTCTATGCTGAGTCGGTTCACGAGGCGCGTCTCGAGTCCAAGATTCTGGCTTGGATGCTCGGTCTTGTTCTCTCGTCGACGGCCAAGTTTATCTGGTACACCAACAACCCTATCTGGCCCATCATGCACGCCGCGAACGGTGGCCAGAACGGCATAGGCTTGGCGCTTGGCGTTTTGGCAGCCCTGCGATTCACCAGACGTGCCCCTCTCACGAGCGGAACCGACTTTTCGGCCGCCGACAAGCCCGCCGGCTCTCCTATGTTGGCCGCCTGCAGCTTTGGTGGTCTCATGTTTGCGCTCCATTCACTTCTCTCGGACACGAGTACCATGATTCTCTGGGTCTGGGAAGGTTTCCCTGTCCGAGGACCTCAGTCGGCTACTCACGGTTATTTGACAATTGCTGCCATGTCCGCTGGCCTTCTCCTCGGGCTCTACCACCCGGGGCTTGTCACCTCGTGGGCAGCCTACGGCATTGGTTGCGTTGGCGCTGCCGTCCTCACACTTTACGGAAACTGGACTGGGTTCTACGGTGCCATGATTCTGACGTCGTACCTCATGGCTGTGTCCATTCCCATCATTTCCAATGCGGCCAAGAAGAACCCAGGTACAACTTTTGGCGTGGGATTCCTTATTTACAATCTTATGGTTCTGTTCCACGTCTGGGTGGTGGCCTACGCTTTCGTTCCTGGCGGCCCGCTTGTTCGTGAACGCACAGACTGGATCATGATCTCGATGATGTTACAGATTGGCAACGGCGTTTGGGACCTCACTTCGAGACGGTCGCGCAAGGGCAAACAGCCCCGACGGCCCTCGGCGTCGTTGCAACACCGACAGTACAGCCGGCTTGCGATGGGACTTCTCAACATCCTCTTCCTCGCCGCTTCGTTTATGCGCTTCCCCTCGAACGATTACAAGCCATACCATCCTGAGGATCGGCTCATCACGGCGGGTATTTGGACGATTCACTTCTCGCTCGACAACGACATGTGGTCGTCCGAGTACCGTATGCGAGACCTCATCAAGGAGCTCGAGCTTGACGTGGTCGGCCTTCTTGAGTCGGACTTGCAGCGCATCATTATGGGCAACCGAGACACTACACAATTCCTCGCGGAGGACCTCGGCATGTACGTAGATTACGGCCCAGGCCCCAACAAGCACACATGGGGTGCTGCGCTCCTCTCCAAGTTTCCCATTGTCAACTCGACGCACCACCTGCTCCCGAGTCCCGTAGGTGAGCTCGCACCGGCCATCCATGCGACGCTCGATGTCTATGGCGAGCTCGTGGATGTGTTTGTGTTCCATTCGGGCCAGGAGGAAGACCCCGAGGACCGTCGCCTCCAGTCTCTCTACCTTGCTGAGCTCATGGGCTCGACGCCACGACCGGCGTTCCTCCTCAGTTATCTCGTCACGAAGCCGCTCGAGGGCAACTACAACACATACGTGAGCGAGACGTCGGGAATGCACGATGTTGACCCAACTGATTGGGATCGTTGGTGCGAGTACATTCTCTTCAAGGGCCTTCGACGTGTTGGTTACGCGCGCGTCAGCCGCAGCACCATCACCGACACCGAGTTGCAGGTGGCCAAGTTTGTCGTCCCCTCGTCGGGTACTCCTGAAGCGACGATGGCCTGGACCATTGGCGAGGAAGAGAGGAACCGACGGGTCAGCGAAGACGAGATCCCCGAGGGCCAGCACTTCCCAGCCTTGTTCAGAGGCGAGGGTGTCCGCGGACACAGGTACCACGTCTTTGACGAGCCTAGATACTTTAACTAGGTTTATTCTTTGTTTAGCAAAATCTGTATGATAATGCCTCTGTTGGAGGGGTAGCTTGGAGAGGGGCAGTTGATAGTATTTTGTGTTGTAGCAGAAATACTCGTTTGTCTAGATATGAAATTTCCTTTGTCCTGGAGAGCCGGAAAAGCGGAGGGACAGCATCTGGGATGTTGGAGGAGCGGGGGAAGGGAAATTGTCTTCTCCGCATTGCATCTATATCTAACTTAATTGAACTCTTGCCGTCTGTCTACTCCTTTTGAAGTTGCTGCTGAAGTTTCTGCTGAAGTTGCTGCTCATTGCAATATGGCGTAAAGGACTCGTTAATATGTCATGCAAGAGGAAAAGTGCAATCTAGAGGGCTATAAGGGCTGAGGCGATGACAGCTCAGCATTGGGTATTACCTTGGACAACACCCAACCCAGAACAATGAAGCTGTTTCGAAGCGGCAAACGAAATACTCTCTTGTCCTCTTTACCCGGTTAATTCCACTCCCACGAGTTGTTCCAAACGGCGAAATGACGGGACTCCCATAGACAGACTCCCGTCCGTCCAAGCCCCGTCCAAATTAGCAGCACAATAGGCCGGCTTGAAGACAACCTGGGCAGTTGCTGTCAGTTGACAAACCATAAACAGTCACACTCGAGCAGATATCAAACCCTCCCATTAAGATGCTTTAATCTTTGATTCATACTTGATAGAAAAGAGTAAAAGATAGGTTCAATGTGCAAGGATCTAATTAGACTTGTCCGTTACACTATTATCCCCAGACCAAGTCCTTGGCTGTACAAGTATGCGATGATGCGACGATGCGATGATGCGATGCCGTCGCTAGCCGAAGTCACATTCTCACCAACCCAAAGACCGACGTCACAACCCAAACAACCACTCCTTGCACCAACTATCCAAGGTGACACCCGGCTGCTTTACTTTTATTACACGTAGACAACCTACACGTACAAGTACTCTGTAGTGCGTGAGACACAAAGCTGCCCCGAATCCCCACTCTACCCCCCGAAGATGGCCGTCTCCAACCGTCCAGACGATCCATTTCCCTTACAAATACTCGTAATGTGAATGGACCTTTGTATTCCGCCATGTGCGGGATTGAATTTAGATGATCTTTTTTTTTTCCCTTGGGAGTCCGGCGCGGTTCGCTGCGGCCGTCTAGGGAAATTGAGGGAAGGGGGGATAGGGAGGGATAGTGTCCTCGGACTATGACGAGTGGTGTTTTGGTCTGATGATTTAATAACAAAGGGTCTTTTGACTTTCTGTGTTGCAGAATGTTTCTGTCAGACTTGAATGCTAAAAGCTTCCATGATTTGGTATCTTAACCATTTCTTCAACGACCGACCAAACATTTTCTTTTGACAGCTTCTCTCGAGTGCCCATGATTTGAATTGATATCGCAACGGCGCACTTGGGAACAACCGGATATCTATGCTCTATCCGACATGATGGACTTCAAACCGGACCTTTTGGCTAGCCATGTTTGCATCTGGCTCAGTCTCGCGGCCTGTGCAATTGGCCTCCATGTACGATGGCCATTCTCTTCCTCTTCATTACATTGTCCCTCTCTATGTAGACTCTCGCAATACTGATTTCTCAAATCTGCGTCGATAGACACTTGGCTTAACAGTTTACCGTGTCTTCTTCCACCCTCTGGCCCGATATCCTGGCCCTTTTCTTGCAAAGCTCACAAACGCCCACCAGCTCTACCACGCCTGGAAGGGAGACCGGCATCTCGAATTCTACAAACTGCATGAGAAATACGGTCCGTGAATCCCTTCATAGCTTCCCCCTCCCCCTCCCCCTGGGCTTCAAATCCGGTTGTATAAACATGCCAAATGCGCTAAACCCTTCCCCAGGTCCCGTAGTCCGCTTCGGCCCAAACAGCCTCTCCTTCAACTCCAACACGGCCCTCCGAGAAATCTACGGCTTCCGCGCAAACGTCGGAAAAGCCGAGTTCTACAATGCCTTTGTCCACCCGGCTCCCAACACCCACAACATACGCGACAAGGAGCAACACGCGCGCAAGCGCCGCGTTCTCTCCCAGAGCTTCTCCGATTCCGCCATCAAGGAAATGGAACGGTACATACTCGCCAACGTGCGCACTTTCTGCGAACAAATCGGCTCGGGTTCTCAGAATAGTAGTGAGAAGGGGTGGTCCGAGCCTAAAAATATGAGTGATTGGTGTAATTATCTCGCCATGGACATTCTGGGCGATTTGTCGTTCGGTAAGGCCTTTCATATGTTGGAGATGCCTGATAATCGCTACGCATTGGACCTCGTCATGATGGCGGCGAAGAGACATTTAATCGTAAGTGATCACTTTCAGATAAAAGAGGGAAAATCGGGAAAAAATGCTAAAGGCAAGGAAAAAAAAAAAAAGTGTGGAACAATGCCTCTTGTAGATAAATTGCACATTGATGGCATCCTCTTCCCCCAAATCGCCGCCGGTCGCGCTCGATATATGGCGTACAGCAAGGCCCAACTCATGGAGCGCACGAAACTCGGCCATGACTCGGATCGTCGTGACTTTTTCCATCATCTGCTTAAGGCCAAGGACCCCGAAACCGGCGAGGGATTCTCTACCGCTGAGCTTTGGGGTGAATCAAACCTTTTGTACGTCTTCTAATAATCTCTTTTTTTTTTTCTCTTTTTCTCTCTCTCTCTCTCATCTCATATACTCTTCTTTATTATTACCCCTTCTAACTTTGCTTCTCAGAATCATTGCTGGATCAGATACAACGTCAACAGCAATGGCAGCAACACTATTTTACCTCACACGAAACCCCCGAGCCCTCGCCCGCGCAACAACTGAAGTGCGCGACCACTTTTCCTCCGTAGAAGACATCCACCAAGGTCCCGGTCTAACATCCCTCCCCTACCTACGCGCCTGCATCGACGAAGCAATGCGTCTATCTCCCTCCGTAGGCGGTCTCTTACCACGGGAAGTCCTAAGCGGCGGCATGACGATTGCGGGCCATTTCATTCCTGCCGGCACCGTTGTTGGAACTCCTCATTATGCGATTCACCATCATGAAGGGTACTATGCTAATTCGGACCAGTATATTCCCGAGCGATGGCTAGTCGGGGAGACGAATCCCATTACTGGTGAAGTGGTGTCTGACTCTGCCGTCAAGTTGGCACAGAGTGCCTTCTGTCCGTTTTCAATTGGCCCTCGGGGATGCATTGGCAAGGGTCTTGCTTATGTAGAGATGACGACTACCATGGCAAGAGTGTTGTATCTTTATGATTTGAGAAGGGCCGTTGGCGTGGCGGACCCTGCTGAAGGGAGCGAAGAGTTGGATTCTGGGAGGAAGAGGAAGGGGGAGATGCAGTTGTATGATACATTCACGAGTGCCAAGGATGGTGTCATGGTCGAGTTTCGACGCGCTGAGCAAGTTCAAGTTCAATAGGGGGAGGGGGTCGTTATTTGGTAAACTATTACTGTCAAGTAACTGCGAATTGGTGCCTTGTAATTCAGGCATACAACTAGTTCGGGTGGAAACATTAGGTTTCCACCCAACCCACAATTATTCCTAGCTTAGCTTAGAAACAACAACAACAA
>JADHKT010000021.1:276864-287510 GCA_019925285.1 Graphium sp. VPRI43844 | reverse complement strand
GTATTAGTATTATTCGGCCAGCAGGATGCATCGTTGTCGTCGACTTAATTAAGTGTGATTCGCTGGTTTCCGGTGCAGCGCGGGGTGCAGTGTGATTGCATTGGTCAGTCAGTGCCTCAAAGCCGATAGTGCTCTAGATAGCGCCAGGGGCTTATACTCTTCTATTTTATAGTGTAGGTCCTAGCAGGGAGCAGATATGTAACACTCCCTAGACCGAATTTCAACATTTGCGTGGGTGGTAGTCACCGGTTTCTCTAACACATGCACTAATGAAATTGATACCCAAACGATCACTTGCGATCACCATCCACATTCCGTAGAGACATGCCGGTTCGGTTCCGCTCATCTTGCCATTATTGTTGTTTCAAGAAGGTGACTTTGGCGCCACTTTTATGAGCTATGAGAGGCCAGTCAGCGTACGGAGTACTCTGTGGGGGTGAAGAAGTTTGAATACCTCAGGAAGAGCAATTGGTAAATACTCCGTATGGTATGGTCGAGATTACTATCATTGTCACTGGTATAACTAGAAATTCTCTCATATAGGCCTAGGAAGTGGATCGTATAGGCCATTTTGGTGTGATGAGATTCTGCATATCTGCAACTGCGGTTAGGGTGAAGTTGGTAGTAGATGTAGAATTGGCAGAGAACTGAGAGGCAGAAAAAGAATGGGACACGCATTCAAGACACATCACATGTGGCTTATCCACTACCAGAAATGGCAAGTCCACGATGGCGCCTTCTCCATGGTGTTTTGTTTTTCTTGTCTCCTTTTTCCCATCCCAAGGAAAGAACGGAGCATGGGCTCCTCCCGTATTTTGTTAATTTCTCTAATTACCCTCGTTTTGATACCAAGTCTTGCATATACAAACTGCCGCCGTTCGCGCAGGTTCGCAGATCCTCGCAGCTGCAGGAGGCCAGGCCACGAACCACTGGGAACCACTGGTAAACCACCCTGGAACCTGCAGGACCATATCGATACAACAACCCATTAGCTCCCACACTTGGCGGCACTTTAAACTTGGGACGATTCGACAAAGGCATCACTTTGAAGAGGGAGGGGGGAAAATAAGTAAGTGATTTATTTCCAGGCGCCAAAAGGCGTCGACAAAAGAGAGCCATTGTTGCATCGTGCATACGGCATATATTGCAAAAATATGCTCAATCTACCAGCATGGACGGGTTGAAGCCGAGTGGCTGGCAGTCCGTCTTACAGGGCGAGGCACCTCCAAAAGACCCATCTCCGCCCGTCATCTACAAGTATTAACTGCGCACCACCGAAACACAAATCCCCCCCCAAGAAAATGGGACTCCGTAAACCGGACAATGATATCCTCGGACCTCTCCCGAACCGGACTATGCATGGAAGAGGGGTCAACGGTTCCGAAAAAATAGGAGTCTTGATAACCATTCTGTCAAGTATATTGAGACCCACCGAGGAGGCTCTGCTCAAGAGCGATTCCACTGCGCAATCTCATAATTTGGTTCATGACAAATGTTCGATGCAAAGGATGGAAATTCGAATTGAGCACCTCCCAGCGAGGCCGAACGTCGGTTGCCTGAATGGGCGTTTCAACAAAGCGTAATAATATCGCCGAACTGGGCGGAGTAGAATGGGGGGATATCCTCGCACTCTCACTAGCCCATCACACGGTAGCATTTTGATGATACCTCTCCAGTTCAGGACTCGATTCGTGACCTTTCCAAGTCCATTTAGCAAGCCAACCTTGTCAGCCTCTTGATTACAAGGAAGCATGCAGTGCAATATTCCGTACAATACTACGGAGTAGTCTGGGTTCCTTCTAGTTTACGGAGTACTACCACAGATACTCTACTCCGTATTAATTGAACCAGGAAATTCTTCCCCTGTCCCCCACTAATGAGATCAGGGGAGGGCAATCGTATTATCGATAACGGGAGCCCAACCCCTCACTTATTAACAAGAAGGGGAAGAAAAGGATAAGCAAATAGCGATATTGAGAAATCCATGCTTCACATCACATGGGTACGAGGAATGCATCAGTCGTGGCCACTCTTATGGTATGATTCTTTTGTTTAAAAAAATGTTCCTAAACCAGTGACAAAGCCCACCTTTCACAATCGATTCGAATGCACATACGCCAGGCTAATCATCCCAATCTAGTTTATCTCCTGTACGGAAGTGGAGTATTATGCCGCTCCTGGCAACACGCGGCTAGGAATAGGAAACAAGCAATTGTCACTCGCGCAAAACTTGTTTCTTGACAAATAGGCCCCCTGTGTGTCTTTAATCCATATGTAGTACATGGCCTGACTGGTTTGCGATAAGACAGGCAGTCACCTTGGGGCGTGGAATGAGCTTCGGATTCCGCCGCACCTCGCATGTTAGGGGATATGGGCCTGGGTCTCCGGGTTGAACATGGGTTTGTAGTCGGCCCTGTCTTGGCTCTCATTTAATATTGTTTTTGACGAAGGGCAAAACACCTTATACCAATAATAGGGTTCAGTTTACGAATGCTCGGCAAGATGTTGACCGAATTGGCCATAGTAGTTTAAAACTCATGCCTTTCAATGGGCAAAACTGGTTAGTTGGTAATATGAGTCGAAGAAACTGAAACGGGCCTAACGTTCAGCTCTCCCCTCTCCCCATCGTGACTACCCCCTGCTTATACTCCGTATGGGAACAGACACAAGAGACTCCGGGAAATACTTGTACGGAGTAGGAAGCAGACGCATGCATCCCTCTGAATAATCCTATTGTCCGTAAATGCTCCGGGTACCCACGAAGCCGAAAAGTCAGGTCAAAGCAGGGGGGTACAGTTCGCTTCAAAACGACGATTTAGAAAGCGGTGTGAGAAGATTCATAGATCCTGCAGTCGTGCATTTGCATCACAGCCGTGACGAGGCAAAGAGGTGGGGATTGAACTTTCGAACTTGTTTAAACCCTTTGCGGCCGTGCCAATTTCGGTCTCAATACAAGTATTGTCACCATCTGATCACCATATAATACGTACTCCATGAGATCCATGAAGATACGATGTTCTAATATGGAGTACAGAGTACGGAGTAGTATACGAGTATTCACTCCTTCTTGCCCATTGCAAAAGATCCAATAAGTCGCCGCTTGGTGGACAAAATCCGTTGCTTTTGCTCCATTGAGTCCAATGTCGGAATAGCACTCTGCGTCGTAGTACTATGGAGTACGGAGTAGTATGCTGACTGCGTTAGCCTTTTGCTTGTCCTCTGGTATAGACAGGGGTGGGGGGTGTCTGGCGGAAGGCTACGCCAAGGGACGTGCGTCGACGCGGGAAACATCCTTTGAAGGAAGACCCCTGAGCCGGTCGAGAACGATCCATTCACCGACTGCCAGGGGCGGGTACTCTCCAGTCAAACAATCCTGGTTCAGATGAATGCCACCAGCAACCGAAGACACCAGATCGACAGGGTTCAATTACGGAGTACGCCCTCTCCACATGTCCTGAACTTGAGCCGATGACACAGACGCATATAAATTCTTTGATAGATTACTCCGTACTTTTTAAACAGGACTTGAGGATAAAGTTTGAGAGGTGATTTGGGTGCTCATTAATCGCGAGTCGGCCGAGAACAAAAGGTAGTGTAAACGGGGCGAAAGAGTACGATGGCAGGCTAGAGGGGCCTGCACCCTAGCAATGGAGACCTATGTATTAGGTAATACCAAGCCAAGAGTTGTCTAGGGTTCCAGAGAGAATAATTTTACCATTCAACTTTTCAACTTACATGGAGGATTATGGTACTTCGTAACGAATGATATCGGCAAGCATCTAATCTACGGAGTACTTGTAGTACGTTCAAACTACATGCACTATCGAATTGGCATGAGAAGAAAGTCTACGGAGTACTATGGTAAGTAACATTCTGGTCCTTCCACTCCCTTTCTTCAGGCTAAATAACACGACCCAAACTACCACCACAACCCGACGCCTTGACTCTTCATGAGAACTCAAAAAAAAAAAATGGAACAAAAGACAAGAGGGGTAAGTGAAGGAGGGGTGGGAGTAGTGATGCGAAAAGGTCGAAGCTTCAGGTTCTGCCGCACGACGAACCCCCGGCGGGATCGATAGTGGCCGTGCATTGCGCACTGGACACGTCGTTTTGGCTTGACAAGCACGGGATGGACTGGCCATGATAAACCTCAGTCAGCAGCGGCAGAACTAAAAAGCCCATCTGATCGACGAACTCGGAAGCAAGTCCCCCTCCCCTCCCCCCCTCCAACGCAGGGGTGTAGTAGACGACCACGTGCAGCTAATATCCCACATGCCCATGTGCACGAACTCATACGGAGTACACAGAATGCACATTGAAGAGGAGCAAGTCCAAGGACATACAGGCGTACCTGCATACCGAGAACTTCTTTGAGGGCGCAGCGAGACGTAATCCATATCAATTGAGTTGCATACGGCGGCACTTTGACCGCCTCCTGACTGGTTGATTGCAACCTGTTTTGGGGCTGGTCGAAATTGGAAAGGCCCCAATCTGGTACTAGATTGATCATGGAATATGTTGTTTGTTTCTTCTTCGTTCTTGTCATGTGGTTTCGAGGTTCTGACCAGTGCGCTGATTTGCCCAGGCTTGTCTCTGCTTAGCCAAATATTATTCGATATTGGCTCTACGGAGTAGTAAGGTGTTTGGGAAAGGTCAAAGAGCGTCTTCAATAAGTCATACGGCATGAGATTGTAACCTCGATCTACGGAACGCGAAGGGTCCTCAACCATCTTTCATTCTCTACTGGTTCCAGGGTCCTAGGCGAGCTACTCCCTCCTCTTGTTTTTATCCCTCACCTGGAGATAATGGTAGGCCCTTGAAATAAAAGAAGATTAGAAAAGAGGACAAGAAGAAGAGGCGACTCCATGCCGGTTGTCCGTTTGCCATGGACGGCCTTGGGGAGCAATGTTATGGAGTAATAGGTTAGCTGGTGGGAAGATGGTGTATTGTTTACATCCTGGGGAGTTCCGAGGAAGACTTCCGTAGAATAGAGGAAACTAATACTTGTTGGTCTATTCCAGGCCGAATGGAGAAGGTGAGGTCGCGTCTGACCTCCTGGTGGTTTAACACTACTACGTATAAATGGTCAGTAATACTCCGTATATACCAGACTTATCCCAGGCAGGGAAGAGGTACTAGTTTATTAACCGACAACGAACAACACCCAATACTCCGTATCACGTACGGAGTATTTGTGTCGACAACTACTAAACTTACGATTTTAGCGTATTAAACTACGTGTACACCCTCTAACAAGCTAGCGACGTTGCTAGGTTGCTAGGCTTAACCGAAACTTTGTATTCCGTAATAGTTGAGTAATCCAGAATAAGCAACTGATAACCTGTTTATGACAAGGGGAAAGGTGAAGACGTCACAGAATGTCATCTGTGCAGCAACAAAAGCTTCGAGAAGTCTCAGCTGGCGAGACGGCGTCTCGGGCTACCTCGACAGGTGATGTCTCAGACCATTGACGTTGACCAAACTGGTGGGTTCAGGTGGTGCAAAAAGAACAAAACTATCGACGCCAGCTAAGGCTAGAATAAAAAAGGCCACTCAGGGGAGGGGGGGGGCAAGGATGAACCAAGGCCGTAAGTGGGACAAACGGTAGCTTGGCGGCCAGCCAGCCTTCACTAAATCCGATTTCCATTTGATAATACATAGCTTGGAATAGTTTGATTGATTGACCTGGTTACAGACTGGCATTATTCTCGGTTCTCGGGGTGGAGAAGAAACCTAAACTACTCGCGCACCGCCCCCACTAATATCCATTACTAGAGGGTTGTAGCCTGAACAGGCTTTTGACCGTCTTCTCCGCACTCTGTACTCCGTACTAGTTTTGTAAATTAGTTTAGTTTACGGGGTACTCCATCAGTCTCCCATATGGAAGCTACTTGTAAAGCCAGGTCGAAAATGGAATCAAATCTCTTCTATCTTCGCAGATCCTTCCCTTTCGAGAAGAGGATGAAGAAGGAGGCCGGGCAAAAAAAAAAAAAAAAACGTGGCATGTCTTTGTGACGAGACGCACGTCATCGGGTCACGATCCATTTTCTCTCTCGTCACGCGAATGAACAAGCGAAAAAGCGAGAGGCCGACCATTCTTCCTGCGGGTCTCCATCACCACGAATCCTTTAATCCTTAGCCAGTGATCTCGTAACATATCATTAATATCATTCATTGTATTCCGACTCTGTCGTCGTTTCGTGTTTTTCGTCGTCTTTACAGTAACCACGCTACTGCAGGCCAGTAGTGGTTCCGACTGAATCTTTGCAGATGGAGGAAATAAAAAGTCCGTCACCTGGCCTTCGACTTTTCTCTCGGAGTATTATTAAACTACACATGGCTGGCCAGCCAGCCTGCCTTGCCAAGAGATGCGGTGCACAGTCCTCTCTGGCTGAGGCCGCAATCATCATCCCCCCCAGTTTCTTGTTTCTTTCGATGAACGCCCCTCCCCTGCCTTGTAGTTTACTCCGTAGGGGAAAAAGGTGCACGTTTTCCCTGCATGTGGGAGGGGAGGGCCACTAATCAAAAAAAGGTGTCTGGAATATTCTAAATAATAAATCAATACTCCGTAATGGACGATAGAGATGGTTGAGGTGGAACTAGCGCATCGTGTAAGCTTTTTTAGCCACGTCCTTGTTCTCGATTGTCCCTGGACCGGTAAGGATGGCATGCCGAAATGGAGTCATGCGTTTTGACAATTCTATCCTAGCTCCCCTCACATCCACTATCACACTTCACTACTCCGTGTTGCAAGATTGCCCCGTTCATTCACAGTTCATGCAGGCGCTCAAACAGATTAAGAAGAGTCCAGAACCAAGCCCTGTACTTGACTGACCAAAAAAAGAAAATGCAACTAGTCTTCATCTTGCCCCTCTCGTACTCTCGCCCTCTGTGTCTCTTCACCCCCTCCCTCCCCCCCGGGTCTCTTCCCATTGCGCCATGATGCGCCCGAACACACAGACGAGATCATCCTCTTGTTGCTACTCTCGAACACGCTCCTGCCCCTCCATCCCCTCGTGGCAGAGAAGAGCAGCGCAACAAGGGGCGTTCATTAGTAGAAACACCATCAGAAACACTCGTTAGCATACCCAGCCTCCTCCTGCTTCATGGCAGGGTGGGAGGAGATAGTTTAGAAGTGCAGTTTTGCGGCCTGAGAAACACGGTGGCCCTCTTGCCTAGTTGAGACGAGGATCTTCCATCGACTGTCCTAAATCTACTCCGTAGACAAGACAAGTTCCTGTTGTTATCCGTGTAGACCGTCGCTTTCTTTTTTTTCCGTTCAACCCTCTCTCACTCGACCCCTTCTCTCCCGCTAGGTAGACCTCTTGCCCGTCTTGCCCGTCTTCCCGCGCGGATTGCGAACAGAATCTGGGGACTTTCGAGGCCAAAGTTGAGAATTTGACCCCACGCCGCCTCCCCCCGTCCTCATCGGATGGAGTAGTCCGGGCACAAGTCTTGCGAACCCTCAAGGGTCAGGACAAGCTTCTTTCAACACTAATAGATCGAAGCTTTCTGGGGAGAAGACAATCGGAGGGAGCATCGAAAATCGAAAGGGGGTGAGCCATAACACTTCCGAATCAGCCCCGTCTAATCTAACACAGGTGGCTGAGTTGTGGTGTGAATATCCGTTGCTCTCTCAAATCCATGCCTGGTGCACAAGGCCGGATCCGAGAACTCCTAAGTTATCCGATGCCCCTCTATTCTTGCTATTTTTCCTTAACTTCGTTTGCCTTTGTATCATACTTCAGATGACAGGCGAAGCCTGTTTCCGTGATATCGACTGTCGAAGATGGCTCGAGACCGACCGAAGAAGAGGTCGAAATAGAAACAGCATCCTAATATTCTTAGCGTAAAGGGAGAAAAGAGGTAAGACCGTTTGGATTACTTGGGTTCATGGCAACACCCTGTCAGGGTCGTCCGTCTAACCTTTCCCTCCCTCGCCCGCCTGGCGTCCCCGCCCACTGACCTTATTTTCTTCTTTCCTATCCTCCTATTTTTACTTGGGCCCGATGGCTTATCCGCTCTTCCCGCTCGCTGGGACCCTCTTCCCCGCCTCTTTCCTTGCTCATCTGTGCCGCCTCGTCTTGAGAGTGTGTTGTTGTACTCGGTAGAGGAAGTGCGACTTGGACGGGATCCTTATTT
Organism: Graphium sp. VPRI43844; assembly: GCA_019925285.1. Lineage (NCBI taxonomy): Eukaryota > Fungi > Ascomycota > Sordariomycetes > Microascales > Graphiaceae > Graphium > Graphium sp. VPRI43844. The sequence goes on along the minus strand of JADHKT010000021.1, from coordinate 279,368 downwards.
TCCTTCTCAACCAGACCGCTTGTCATTCTGGTTATGGGATATGGGATATCGAGGAAAGCAAAATCCCCCACCATGCACCGATGCAGAACCAAGTTGGTGTACTCCGTAAATGTACCAGAGTGTCGACAATACCACCTAGTCATACACACCAATGCACATGAGTGTGACAAAACTGCATGGACGAAGCTCTCTTTTTGGCATAGGACTGAAGTGGGCAGTGTTCAAAAGAAGAACCTCGCCAGGCACGCAGCTAAGTATGGCAGGTCGACACTTGTTTCGCTTAGGTTTCAGATTGTCGAGTTAGCTATCGTGCTATTAAGTAATACGGAGTACAAGGAATTAATATGGGGCTTTTATTTTTTTGTTAAGGGCACACTCATGCTACTGCTTGCGTGCGACTTGCTGCATTCCAGCGAATGTAAACTAAACTACTCTTTACGTCCGGGCGTCCTTAGTGGGCAAAGTAGTTTACTATCACCAAGTCTCTCTTTTGCTTCTCCTCTACCTACTCCGTACGAATCCAATACTACGTATTTACCCAACTAAACCACGACTGGCCATCAAGACAAACATGGCCAGGCTACGGAGTAAGCGATACAGGATGGAAATTAGGCCGCTCAGATCCTCATCGTGATGTCCTTGGCTGCCTCCAGTGTTTACTAGTTTAGTTTATTTGTAGAAGGCTGGGACTGGTTGTGACCCTGCGAACCAAACTTTTGAATTCTTGCTCGGAAACTGTAAGTGACTGAGGCTCTAAAAAGATCTAGACCATCGGGGTTAGTTAGTTGACCATCCTCTCGATAGAAAACATGGCATTTAAATGGTAGAATGCGACACAATCGGCCGCCTCATCTCGAGCTAGCGGACGTCCGTCCAATAATCACTTCCAACAATAGATGCCGCCGATATTCAGCGTGACCTCTTTATTTTTACCACTTGACTTTCCTTTTTGAGTCAAACTACGGAGTACTACTAGCCTCCTTCTTTTCTCGTCGCCCTTCGATCCCACCCTGTACTCCGTAATCGCGGCATTGATTCTCGACGGAGGGAAATGAACAGGTAGTGTAAGTGTTGAAGGGGACTTTGGCTTTGATACTCACCCCGCACCCAAGACCCATGATTCCCTGGTTATTGTCTAGTTCGATTGGTCGCACGGGAGATGTCACAACGGCCTCGGTCGTAGACAGCATGTCAGAACTTTTTTTCTTCCTGCCGTTTCTCCCTCCTTCTCTAAATGCTTCGGCCATCCAACCATACATAACGTTGCTCCTCGTCACGCACCCCCGCAAAGCACAGCATGGCTTACCACATGGGCGTGGTGCCTGACCAAGGTTACCAGATTGATAAAAGTGCCCTCAGATTCCGTTTCTGTGATCCCACCTGACTTGTCTCTCGTCTTGATTCCGTTCCGCTCCACAAAAAGCAACCTCTGTGAGCGCATGTAGATCCCATCTTTTTCAAAATATGCTTTTGGCTGGTTACCTGTATGTAACATGCGAGCGCATGGCATCCGGTCAATGTGGTTCTGCCTATGAGGTTGGGTAGATCTCGTCGCACATGACTCGACGAGCCGTGTCCCTGCGACCCTATTTCTTGTCATCGAGGGGAGGAAGACGCAAACATTGGAAGAGGGAAAAACTCTTCCTGGTCTGTAGACCGACCAAGTGCGTCCGTCCTTCCCGCGCCCCAAAGGGCCTCTTCCGAACCCGCTCCCCCGCTAAAACGGTCCCCATAGCGCGCCAGCACTCGTTAACACATCGACCGCCCCTTTCCCTCCGGCTGCCGTGTGGCTAGGGATGTCAATTGCTCAGTAAATGTTTTGCATGTCAGGTCGATATGTCTGCTGTTGGCTGTCAAATCATGACAAAAAAAAAGGGCTCCACCAAGAGGCCAATTTCACAGTGCTGGCCCCTCCTTTGATGAAGCCCTGGCTGGCCACCAATCTAATCGATAACAGCCCAACCCCAGCCCTGCAAATTGTGCAGTCGTATTAGTGGCAGAACACAGCGAACTGACCAGCGAACTGACCACCTGCTCGTCGGCATGCCGTAGTGGAGGGTGGTATACATAAAGCAGGCAGGCATGCATACACTTATTTTGAGCTAGGCAGTTAGAACCATAGAGACTTTTTTTTTTCTCTCTTGGCTACGGATATGCAAATCAAGAAGGAAGCAAAGGGAAATGGCGAAATGAAGACGAAAAACTGCGAGCATAAGGGTGGAAGAAATAGCTCTTGGAAAATCCCTGCTGTGCCAGAATCCAGCTATCCCGAGCCACTATCACGCTTCCAGCCTCTCTACCCTCACCAACCCCACTAGTTTGCCGCTTCTGATGTTACAAGTCAAATCTGTCGATGTTCGTGTGTGTTGCACTTGGCCGCTCTGGCAAGGGCTTTCAAAAAAAGCTGAAAGCGAGGAGGGGGAGGAGAGGGGTGGTAGGAAGCTTGAGCATCGAGTCGCCCCGGGGCGCACCCCCGGCGCCCGCGCGCCGCCCCCCCGAGGCCG
>JADHKT010000021.1:139293-276854 GCA_019925285.1 Graphium sp. VPRI43844 | reverse complement strand
AGGGATTTCAAAAAAACTTTAATGCTATGTGGGGTTTGCTTGGTGTGGTTGTTTTTTTTTTTTTTCTGGGCCCCCCCCCCCCCCCCCCCCCCCCTTGGTTCTCAACCACGTCGGGGAACCAGTTTCATGGTGGCAAGAAGTAAAACTTTTCATCTTCTCTCGTGTGGAAATTGTTTCGTCCTGCATTAGTGTGGTTGTAGTATCACGACCTTCAGAAACGTTTTTGGTGTTTTTCTCATTCATTTCATCCTCAGCTGGTTAGCACACATCCTCATCCAGAAATGAAATGCATTAACGAATGCATTGAGTATCGTTGGGCATTCCTTTTTGCTGATGCGCGCCTGCAGAATGAGGGCATTCGGAGCTGGCTGCGACACTGTCAAGGCAAAGGGATGCCCATAAAAGTCTCTCAAATTCGAATCTAGCAATGAGCAGCAACAGGTGATAAGGCCATAGGTTGCAAACCGGTCATGATGCAGCTACCAAGCAGGGGCTATACCTTCTCGCGCCGAAAAGCCGTGGCCTAGGAGGGAAGGGGAGGAAAAAGAAAAGGCAGAAAAAAGATATCAGTCAACACCCCTCCCCCTGTGACAAATGTACGGAGTATGCATACGCCATGCATAGTAGTTCAGACCGATGAAGTGCTCCTACTGGCCCACATAACAGACCTCTGTCAGTTTTCTCTCTCTTATGGGCGTTCAGGCATGGGGTGTTGGTGCAGGTGTGGGCTCGGAATCGTGTTGAGTGTGCGTGCGTTGCATGTTAAATCGTAGGCAAGGGGGCCATGGAGTATTTCCTCGGAGCAAGGCGGTGCCATATGTATGAGCAAGGGCGCGTGCCTCCGAGATGTACATAGTGCATGCTTAGCCTGCATGCTTTTTTTTTTCTTAGTTCGTTCTCTTCCAGTTTTCTCTGCTCTTGGTACGCTCAGAGGGGTTCGTTGCTTTGATATTTTTATCGAGTGGAGAACGACAGGGGGAGCAACTCATGTTCAAGACGAATTGTCCATAGCAGGCTGATGTTTGAGCTTCGACGAAACTGATGAACCAACAGGAAGAAAATTGTTACCAACATCTTGCCAACATCTAGTCCTGTTCCGAAACCTTCCTGTTGCTTTTCCGGACGAGGCTTGCTCCTACTCGGCTAGCCTTTCCGAACAGTGTTGCTACGTAGACTGCCAGAGACTATTTACTTAGAGCGGTTCTTGGGTCGGCATGTTGAAAGTGCCGTCTCGCTACGGAGCTTTTTGGTGTGTGGCTTTTAAACTTCTGATGCACCGCCAGTATGCCGAATTAGTGTACATCTTCCACGTCTTCCGGGCGTTGGCTTGGTACCTCTGCAACGCGCACAACGTTTTCTGCTAGGCCACTGGCCGGGCCCGCCACCGCCGACATTGTACTCCGTAAACCTATGGGTCTAGAAAAGGGGAATTGGTCCATGACTACGGAGTAGTCGGTGGCGGCTCTCCATGTTACGCCGAATGTAAAATGTCGCTTGTCCGTATTCGAGAGGAGGTTTTTTTTTTCGGCTAGGGTTCCACTGATGGGTTTTTTTACTCTGTAAAGTTTACACGAAATTTTCAAAGAGGCTATGAACAAGCTCAGGCCACATCAAGCAGAAAGAAAGGAAAAAATCGAGAGAGGGGGGTGGCAACGGAATTGGTGGTGAGGGAAAAAAAAAAGGTGGAAAGAGCGAGCCAAGTTTTGTTCAATTCTGGTACCAACTACTCCGTATTGGTTTAGTTTATTAGTTTACATTCACCGCACTCCAGCAATCTCCCGCTCAGACCAGCCTCACTCTACTACAAAGTACAACAGTGTACTCCGTACTACTCCGTAGCTTCGCATTGCTTTTTCTGTCGTCCCCCTGTCAGCCGTTGTCTTAGGTGCCTTCAGGTATTGGACAGATATGGGATGTGGAAGGGTTACATCCAGGCGGCCGGGTTGCGGGGTGAGATGGGGAACAGTATGGATTAGGTTATGGAGATTTGAGGTCGTCAACGCTACGGACTTAGTATTATTGCTGAGCTCGTACGGAGTATGGAGCAAAACTGCACTACGAACTTCTCTCTACTCTACTCCGTACATAAGTATTGGCGAGAGCGGACTCAGTCCAGTCCTCGGTACGGGCCAACTGAACATTGAGACAGCATTCTCAATTTCCCACCAGCGAACTGATTTTTGTTTCGTGCTGCTCCCTGCCTTGGTTTCTTAATCACGAGGAAGGTTTAGGCCTGAAAACTATACATGACCACCATACCTACCCTTACAGCTGGCCCCAGCTGGCCCCAACAACAGGCCCTGTAACCAAGCCTACCCTCATATTAGCTGGCTCGCAGCTGGCCCTCGCGACCCTCAGAGCTTGCTGCCGCCAGCCCTACCTACCCTCGCGACCCTCGCTTGGCAGTTAAAAAGGAACCATAGACGAGACATTTTTTCTCTTGGCTACGAGGCGTTACAGGGTTCTGCGCGGGCTGTGATTGGGTGCAAAGACGTTTCAGAATTACCCCGTAAAATCCGTACGGAGTACACGACCCGCTTTATTAACGTCAGTTATCTTCAGTTGGTGCCATCCTCGATTTCGTTTTGTGTTGCTCATGAATAGAAAGACAGCTCAAGAGAACAGTACAGGGCACTCCGTAAAGAGCATGCAAAACCTTGCTCTCAGAGCGCGGCATGTTTGTCGAGCGAGGCGAGGAGAAAATCGTTCCAATGCTCCGTACCATACTTTAACTCGCAAGCAGTATTCTCGCCCCCAGCAACAAGTCTTACCCATTTCGAACGAATGATATTTTGCTTGAACAACGATGGGATGGCCAGGGGAACTGATCATGTGTGCCCTGGTCAGAAATCATCGCTAAGCTGTCCAGGATGCAAAAGCAGTATTATTGTTCTGTGGTCGAGTCCGGAGTACAAGGATAGGGCGTGGGTAGACTTGCTCACGGAACATATTTATAAGTTTACTACTCCGTACTCCGTACTTCGCAGTCATTAGTACCTTAGTAGTTGGAAAATCCACTGCCTGGCAAGGGTTAGTTAAAGGCCTGATCCCTGCCACTGACTGTGGCCAGCTGGTGGACCGTATTGGGAAAGGTCAACATGATTTCTATTTGTTCATTGGTGCTGGTGTAAATAACCAACCCCAAAAAGCAAATCAAGGTAATCAGATTGGGAAGAGACATGTTTCCGCAAGAGTGCTTGTAATGTTAGTCGAAGTGGTGTTCTCCGTGGTTTCCGTCCGGGGGATGGGGGCTGAGTACTCCGTATTGGAGGTTGGTAATACTTGTATGGCTTGCAGGGCTTATCTCGAATAAGTTGACGAAAATGATAAAATACCAATAATATTGATACTTGTTGTCTTTGATTTCATTTGCTAGTCGCAGGCTCTGCTGAATGACCGAAGAGCACTAACAACCAAGAAAGGAAATTTTTCGCATTCAACGCATCAACAAATGTTTCCCTCATCACAACCGCCAGTGGCATTCACTCTAGTATCCAACCTGACACGCATTCTCCGTACTTTGAACTGTATCTCTGTTTCGGTTCGGGTCAAAGTTAGCGGGCTAGGCCAGGAGGGGAACCACGTTAGAGTTTGCACCACGTTGCTAAGAAAGCCACGGGTCTTGGCGTCATCCGAAATAACCATCTACGCCTTAGAGTTATGGTATGTCTATTTACATGCCGTCTAATCCACCTAAGTAGGCGGGGGTGGAAGAGAAAAGAGAGAGGCTCGTTGAAAAGGGAAAAAGGAAGAATAGAAAAAGGAAATCAAGAAGGGGGGCGAACGGAAGGAAATAAGTATCGATGTTTTGAATCTCAATGAGGATGCACGCTTGGACGTCTCAATTCAACGAGAGAAACACGATCTTGCCTGCGACAAGTTTCGTACCCACCCCCGGCCATTGTAGGTTAGAGAAGCAATTCAACGAGATGGGGAAGCCTGAACAAAATGTCAATTCGCGAGACAAAGGAGCATTTGAAAAAAAAAAAAAAAAAAAAAAAGACACCAATTGAGCGTTTATGGCGGGCGGCGGGGGATGAGGGGTACTAGAAGACTGACGTCGGCGGTCAAAAAAATTAAAAGCCAGCCACTGTCGATGCAACATCACGCACACCCTTCTGCCATTCTACCCCGCCTATCAATCTTCTGGTAGGCTCCATCCCGGTGAACACTGCTGGGAAACCCCGGTTGCAAGAGCAAAAGCGCGTACTTGTACAGAAAGATTGGAAAATAGCCAATCTGTTCTTATCAACGTCCTTTCTTCAGAGAGAAGAGCGGGAATCTAGTTTATCTCAAACCATGGTCTTTTCCCTTCTCGTGCCCTCCACTTCGATCCCGTGGACGAGTGTTAGTTGGTCTCGTTCCCCTCTCCTTTCATTCTTTGTAGTCAAAACGATTCTGCACTCTTGCCTGTCAAGATGTGTCGTGAACCCCACCTCTTTTCTTTTTCCCCTCCCCCGCCTCGCACAAGATCCTGGAGATGTTGCAAGGTTTGATTTTAACCAGCCCACGCGGATTCGTCGCTTCGCCGCCGGTGAGGGAGTTCTCTCCCACTTTCTTCAAAGCCCATGGACCGGCGTGTCGAGTTTGAGTCTTGGCATGTGCCTATATCTGGATTTGGGCGGTGGCTATGGTTGCAGAGCGTAGGCCGGTGTTGCAGTGGGCAGAGGAAAAAGTTGACAACCTCGTGTACTTCGTACTCCATAGCTCTTTCCCCCGTATTAATAATACTACATACAAAGTAATAGCTTCCCCTTGAGGCCTCTGTCCAGTTTAGGAACTCTGGAGTTTTGTGCAAGTGGGGTGACTTGTGGGCCGGTGGCAGGTTGATGCAACCTTTGACGTGCGCGCCGTGTCTATTGCAGATTTCATCTCCCATTCTCCCCACACGGCGAGGTCCACCACCAGCAACCAAGAAAAGGATTGTACGCCGTAATGCTCTCCCCGCATCTAAACAGTCGAGAGAAATTGCAATTGGGCTTTCCCCCTCTAGCCGTTTGCGGCTTCTTTTCTTTCGGGCTATTTGGTTGGCTCATTCTAGACCAATTCTCCAGAGAGATGCATGCGTATCCTCACCTGCAAGCCGAAGCGTAAGTTGGCTCTCACCGCTACTCCGTACATTTCTACTGACCGGGGGGTAGAGGCGTGGAATTCTTTTCGGTTTCGTCTTTCGCATGCATGCGGTCGAGATATGGATTCAACTTCAACTACTCCGTACGTCACTTCTCTCGAATGGCCTGAAGATGAAAAGAAATAGAGGATGAAAAGCTTGAGATTTTCTGGGGGAAATGAGAGAAAATCCGAGGTCCCTCAGTTCGACAAAGGGTAGAGGGGACGGGATAGCACGCCAAAATGAAATGAAAAGGAAACAAGAGTTGACCTTACGATATGCTTTCCCTCTGTCAGCGTCCCGTCCCGCCGTTACGTCGCCGTACCCCATCCCGTCTTCCTTCCTTCTGCTAAGGTATTAAAATGCAATATCACCATTTGCATCACCTCTCTCTGACCCAGTTGTTGGCACAATCCAGGGGAGGATGCCGCTCACGGTTGATCGTTGATGATTTTCGTGCGGCAGTTGAGATTTTCTTTTTCCTTTCTATCTTTTTATAGATGGTACCAGGCATTTTCTCATCAATTCTACCCCGTATGCACGGATGGATGAGGCATGGCACATCATCTGCTCTTCCCTCCTTGGCTTAATTTGGACAGTAACCCCTTGGCAAGAGATGTAAAGCAGACTGGATTCGCATAATCCGTTGGCAAATCTTGGGGTACAGCTGCCAAGCTTGTGACAGAAATATGAATACATTTTGAATAATCATAGAAGAAATATGTTGTCTCATCCTGCCTGAGAGTAAGAAGACATTCTATCTTAACCTCGAAGCAATACAGACATGTACGAAGTACTCCGTACATCTTTTCCATGAAACTAAATACGGAGTACAGGCCCACCACATAAAGCATGGCTCCGAGATTAGCAATATGTCGGCAGCCGTTAAGGTTAATCTCCCAATAAAAGAAAGGTACGGGGAGCAGAGAACAGTACCGCACACCGTACCAAACCAAGTGAAAAAGAGGGAATGGTAAAAAAAGGAAGAAAAGAAAAGACTAGGCCGTTGAGCCTCATTTACCAATCCTGTCTGAGGAAGGGGGATCGTTTCTGTTGCACTCCTCAACCAGCAATCATGATGATCTGCACCATGGAGGGCATTTTGTAGTCGTAGAGATAAGAACGGCATTACGGTAGTACGGTAGTACGTATTATTAGTGTTAAACAGAGTATGATGCTTAAAATATTACGAGAAACAGTGGTGACTTTCATGGGGCCCTCCGGTGAAGACTTGTTTCCGTCTTTCTATACTTGCCTGCTTCTTATTGGAACAATTGCCCGAACAGGAGGTCTCCCGATACCATTAATCTAGCATTGAAGTAAGTATTTTTGAACCGGGCTTTGAAGCCTTCATATTAGGTTTCAAAGATAAAGTCCGATTGATTGTGTGCGTACCATATTGTGGAGGAAAGACATGGCGAGGGGAGGAGGGTTTAGTGGGTTTAGGCTGTAATTAATTAGATCGACAACTCCCACGACAGACCCCCTGAACTACGGAGTACCTGGTTTTCTTTTTTTTTTATTTCCCTTGTTGGGGTTGCATTCGAATCACTCTCTGTAATCCTCAAGGGTGAAGTGGAAACAGTGATGGGCAAAGTATTTTAAATACTTTTTGTGCGAGGGAATCCAGAATGGAGGTAGGGTAGTCCGGAGGAATGGCTCCCCAGAAAACTAAAGTAGTACTAGTTCCTCGAGGATCTCTAGCGTTTCTCTGGTTTGTCTTACAAGTACAAGTATTTTGTTGTCCTTGTAATTACTTGGTAGCACAGGAATTTGCGACTATCGGCTTTTTGGCGTGTTGTGGGATACGAAAGGGCTGTCTAGTGAGTTGGCTGTTACAGCCAAGGTTTTCCAGAAGATTCAATGAAATGGGCGGTAACTTTTATTCTTTCCCGTTTGCTCTGTACGCGTATCCCATTTGATGTCCCGGTAAACCCTCTTGATTTTCCATTGTCGTTATTGGTGCCTGTCTCTGATTATCGGTATCGTGGTATCGTGGCTAATGTCACAGCCACCGCCAGGGAGAATTGAGGCGGAGAGACGAGGGAGAGGAGATCAGCAACACTGGGTTGGTGCATTCAACTCGGGTGTGGAGAGGGTAGGCGTGTGCTTCCAGACAAATGTCTGGAAAATGCGACTCTTAATGGCGGTCCTAAGATGGTCACTGCTTCAGGGATGTTGCGTTCGCAAGTCGAGCCGTGTCTGCCAGTCTCTGTGCTTTGAGAGGCGTAACCATCATTTGGCACTTGTTGGAAATCTGGGGAAGAGAGGACGGGCTGAGGGTTAGAATCCAGCCCCCTACAAGTACTTGTACGGTTACTACGGTCACGGACCACATGAACAATTTAATCCAACAAGAAAGATTTTCTTATTTTTTTCTTCTTCTTCTCGTCTTCTCGTTTTCTCGTCTTCTCGACAAAAGTCAGTCGTCTTTCTCGCTCTCTCGGCCCATCTCAACACGTGACTATAAAAAAAAGTTGACAATAGTCTGGAGTATTAACTCTCTCATGTGGAGTGTGGGCCTAGCTGGCCTTGGCTGGCCCAGGCCCTAATAACACAAGTCTGTTTCGACTCCGTATTTAACTCCGTATTTATTTTCGGGACGGGGGAGGACGTGCGATGGCATTAATAGGTGATTTCTTAATCGTTAGTGTCTTAAGATCGGCACCGTCATATCATGTTGCACGCGAACCTGGAAACGACATTAGGAAATTTCATGCTCTCTGCTTTTTTTTTCTTTCTTTTTTGCACGCCTCTTGCAAATCCCTCCAACGGTGGGAAAACATCGGTTACTCGTAAATAGTGACCGCAGATCATGTTTCTTTTATGCGTTTCCATAGTTCATGGCTCTAATTAGTACAGAATACGGAACATCGTCTCTTTTGATGAATACGGAATACACACAGAGCCATATTGGCTCGCTCACTCACATACAAGCAAAGCGGAGAAGGCAGCAGAAGCAAGTCTCGAAACCGTCGGAGCGTTTTGATTCCATATGTCCGACTCGTCGTTGGTAACCGCCCCTCAGGAATTCTTCAACGAAATTTGCAAGTGGCGTTTGGCCGCCGCCGGATTCATTCTAAACTAGACTACCCCCTCAACTCCTTACAGAGTATGATGGTTCTCTGACTGAGACCCGTCTCGTCTGGCTGGCCGGAATCCCCAAGCTAGCGGGGCAAGGGGACAGAACGGAGAGTTTGAAAGGTGTGTGACTTGATTATTACTCAATTGGCCCAATAACATGATGATCAATTGCAAGTTGGCTTTTTATGAGATAATAGATTCTCAACTTTGCCTATCCATGTGAAGTGTACTCCGTACTCCGTACGTAAACTAAGCGATATGAAATGTGAAGTATTTGCGGAGTTTTAGTTCAGGTAGTTAAGTTTACGGAGTAATAGTTGCCAGACGATCCTTTTTAGGCGGCCGGGGGGGGATGAGGGTGCCGCCCTTGTTCAAAGTCTTAGTTGACCCAAGTCTTCAAGCAAAGAGAAACGTAATAATACGTGGAGAAGAAAAAAAAAGGCTTCCGATGAGACTTACCGGAACATTTACTGAGAAGGCTGGCCAATTTTCCCCCAGCCAATTTCCTTTCCCCGCGTTTTGTCGAGTTTTATCCCTCCTGGGTTATTTCATTTTACGTGTTTTACGTGCTTGTTCCAAACTGTTTCCCTTTCTTTTCCTAGACGCAACATCTTTCCTGTGCTTTGATGCGGCTGAACTGAACGGTGGCAGGGACATGGACAGTACAGATGTAAAAATGGCACATTGAAAAGAAGCTGCAATTATCCCATCTGCTCTCCTTCTCTTGTAGGAGTTACGGAGTAGTCCGTAGTTGCTCTGTCTCATCCACAACCATGTGCTGACAACTCCTCAGAACAAGTAACCTAGTTTACCGATCGTCACAACGGACAAGCCGCCAAAATAAGCATCTTATCTGCCCACAAAATAAGACTGTTCGATGGACATGGGCAGTGACGCCGATACTCCGCATGTTGTACTATTCAATACCAAACTAACAAGTTGGGATTTCTAGCGGAAACACATAGTGCTGTTTTTTTAGTCTTGTCTCGCCCATACTAAACTAGAACATCTCGTTTAGCATGGCACTAGCATTGTTCAATCCTGGCTTGTTTGGCCCCCCGCTAGCGCATGCAAACCTGGTCTAGCGTCTCTTGTCCTCGTGGCAGACTACATCCCCACACAGCCCCTGGGGGCTCGGACGAGATGCTCAGTTTGGCTGGCACAGCTTGATAACATTATCAGTTACCGGCTAGATAAACCCATGTTGTATTAGTAGTCCAGTTATGAGACCCCAAAGACCCAGCTGTAAGCATGGGAATGGTAGGATTGCTATTGAAATAACCTATTATTGTACTACTCCGTATTCGAAGGGCAACAACGCTGGCCTGGCAGCTACTAAACTAAGCGAGACTAATGAAGAAAAACGTCATCAGTACGTGGCAGAACCCACAGACGCTGGCCTATCCTTCCATCGTTACTCAGCACCTCTTGCAGCAAGAGAACTATCAAATAGGCAGAGAAGGAAAAACAGGCGAGCCTGATGAAAAAGCTGCCTTTTCATGTTCCAAAAGCGACTCTCAAAAACCTAGGGTCCAATATAAAAAGACTTACTCCTAGTACAGCGGAATGAGGCAAGGAGGAATGACCCGGGAAGGGGGCCTAATCTTCATGATACGCCAGATACCGATACGGGAAGGTAGTGATCCATAGGGAGGGGCGGAAACTTTCGAGACTATCTTGTCCCCTTCCAGACTCGTTGGCAAAGCGGCTCGGGAATAAAAAAAACTCTTTCAATAGCGGACTTGCTATTCCAGTCTGTCCATAACAAGTTCTCGTTTTCTATTATAAACTACTTACTAGTGCCAGGTTTTCAGCCATACTATTAAGGGTTTCGTCTCTAAACAGATTCTCTTTGTACCCAAGCTTGCATGGTGGTGGTACCCACGGTCTGGCGCCTTTCCCTATCATAAAGCACGGCAAGGCAAACCACGTTGTACCACAGGGTGAACTGTAAACTAGATAATGCATTGACTGGCATTTACGATTCTTCTAGTAGCCTTTAAAATCAGACGCCATTGGCTCGCTTCCTAATCCTGCCCTGTCACCACTCTAGATCCTCATAGCTACTAAACTACTACTTCGTACTAATACCAAACTAGCTTACTAGAGCAGGGAAGTTAAGGATGGTGGGGCGTTCAATCGCCTGGAGTTCTGTACTCCGTAAATAGACACTTGTAGGATTCGGCTGGCCAAGGAGTACTCCGTAGTAGACCATAGCATCCTTCCATGCTACAGAATAGTGTATCCTTGTAGCAGGTATTGGCCTTTGTATAACAGTGACAGAAAGGGTTTCCTGTCCTCCATGAGTCGGGCTGCAAACCGACTCCGATTGTTAGAAGCCACGGCAATGTTCTACTCCGTATTTAGTTCAGTCACTGGAACACACACAAGCCAGCCACCTCCTAGTGTGTCCTGTCCCAATAAAATCAAAAATAAGCTACCTCGAGCGAGGAGAAGTCCAGTCTGCATTAGGCATAGCTGAATCTTGGCTAGTGGCCACCGCTATTTCTGACAAGCGAAGCCATAATAGTAATATTAATCGCATAGCTGAAAAGAAGAAAGCGAGAGCCAGTGAGCCGCCCGACCTATCACTGAACAGGCGATGGTTGAAGTGGCGGTCCACCTGATTGTCGTCCCTTTTAGGGTCTGGCCTGCGAGTTCGACTCATTCGATTGTGGGAAATACTTTGTAAACTACAAAGGCCACACCACACAGCAAATTAACCACGCCATCATCCCATGCCCTTTAAGCAGCCCAGGAAGCCAAAACAATACTTGGTATCGCCATTGTCATTTGGTGCTCAATCGTCGTTCATTGTCAGCTCTGTAATCAATGGAATCACTAATTTCGGATTAATCGAGACGGCTGGACAGACACTACCAGAAGGGCCAAGTCCATGTACTCCGTAAATTGCCGAGTCTTATCGATAGGGAGTAGATCTGTGAAGGCACATGGAGTGAAAAAGTCTTTTTCTGCAAGGTCGTAGATGCGACGCAAGACCTGAAGCTTGTCGTCACAGTTCCATTGTACTCCGTATGGAAGGAAAGGCAATTCTCTTTCTTTTCATTCTTTCGCCTAAAGAAGAACCAAATTGCATCTTCTTAGTGTTTGCAGCCGCTAAAACAAAAACGCTACGGGGGGAGGTGGAAGCATTTCCAACTAAGGGGCGTGAGAGAAGAGAGTGGGAAAATTCACTATTAGGGAGCAGGGGTTTGCGACACTAAAAGATGGCGGAGCCTTTTTTTTTTTTCACTGTGGCTATTGTCCCTCTCAAGTCCCAACTCTCAAAGACTGTGACATTGACAGGGGATGGCGAGGGGGGCCCAGGCCACCCCCAAGAAGCCGCCTCTGGTTCTGGTGGGCGATGTTACTTCAAGGTCAAAGGATACCTTTGAGCACACCCAAGCAAAGTCACTCGGGATAAGAACTTGAATGGAAGGGTACTGGATACTCTCAACTATGGGCGACGCCCTGGTCCATGCGTCCAATCTTGCCCTGTACCGTAGCCGTTCCCCGCCTTTAAGCAGTCTGGCGCAGTTGGCGATAGGTACCCTGTACCAGCTTTGGGCCCTTGTCTTCCTTGAGAGGGATCGAAGCTACACGTCGTACTGCTGCCAATTGCCTTTCCCATTGGGGGAAGAGGCTGTCAAAATCTCGCCGCAAGATTCAGTTCGGCGAGATCACCACTCCTGGAAGATTAGGGCATTGAACACCTACTCCGCATTTTACAAAGACGGAGTCTACGTATGCAGTTCCGTTCACGCAAGGTCGCCCGAATGGTGGTTAGCCGGGGCGGGGGAAATCGACAAGTCTCTACTCCGTACTCCGTAAAAATAAAAAGTGCAGTTGTACAGAGCCAGCGCTCTTTACAGATTATATTTTTAATCGACTTTCTGAAAGTTTCCTCCTTTTTTTTTGGGGGGGGGGGGGGGGGGGTGAGTAGAAAAGCCCACGAGGAAGAATCGGCACCGCCGACTTGAAAGACAGAGTAAAGAAACCAGGCGCACAGCGATGGTGGATGGGATGAGCGAGTCCCGTAACAACAAGGGCTATTGGTGTTTGAACTATCCATATTCCGTAACTGTCCAGAAGAAGACCAAAAAGTCGGATTAGGGAGGCGCAGCGAGAATGAGATACAAGTTCACCTAGTGACTGATTGAAACTGAATATGCTGCAGAGGCAGAGACGGCACATCTCCCTTTAAATTTAACTCGTATGCAGGTTGCCGTCGTTGCTTTCGTCGTTGTCGTCGCAGTCTGTATGTTCAATGTGACGAAGAGAGGCATGCAGTGATACGGAGGACCTGAAGCTTAAACAGAGACGGCTGGCCATGTCACTGCAGAAAACTGAGTCCCATGACCCCTCTTCTCGTTGTTTTCGATGTTTGCATTTTTATCCTCCATGATTGTCCTAGCCTACTCCTTTCGCAGACTGAGACATTTCCCAAAAACCAACGAGTTGGTAACTTTTCGTGTCAGGAGCCTCGGGGGGAACTAACTTTGGTTAAAGTTGACTACTCGAGGGGACGTGTTTTTCTTCCCGTTCACTGTACTGTGCACAGGTTGCCAGTGGTGTGTGTGCGCCAGTGTTTACTACGGAGTACAGGTAGGACCATCGTGCTTGGTTTGGGGCTAGGGACGGATATTTCACCTGTCTTGATCCTTTCCTTGGCTTTCGTCTAGTGGCGTGGTAGGCTGTTATTGGTGAGCAATTAGCGTGCCCTCTTAGCCTGGGGGGCCTGAAAGCACCAGAGAGAGGATCAGAGAAAGCCATGGCTGGCCTGGCCGCCAGCCAGCCAGTCAGCCAAGCCCTTGTTGCCCATGACTCGTCGTACTCCTCAGAATGGGGCTGTCCCCTACCCCAGACCCACGTAAAGAGAGCAAAATACTGCATATGAACAAAATACATGATGTTCTCGCTACTCGACCAGCGTTGACTTAGGGCGCCTACTCTGTAAGCTTAGAAGCCAGTGAAACATAAAAAACCATCTTCGTTAATTTAGCACCAGAAGATGGATGGCATGTATTTCTTCTTCTGCACCTCTGCCAGTTAGAATGGCCCTCGGGTATGACATGTCTTGGTTTTCTTGCTTGCCCCTTTCGACGAATCAGTCGCTAGAACCCGAAGACTTGGGACGACAATTGACTTTGTTCAATAGCGTGGAATTTAACCCCCTTCTGGTTCCACAAGCCAGCCAAGTGAATGGCATCCCACTGACCGTTATGTTCCTGATGGCGAATCCTCCATACGGAGTATTTTGAGGTATCGATACCGAATATTTCCCCCCAACCCGTGACAGAAAAGCAGGACTGGAAGTAGATCGTACATGACTACACCAACAAACTACACGTATGGAGCAGGATGTTAGCTGGCATCGACGTGCAAATTAGCTGGCGAGGGCTGGTCAACTTCCCGAGATGAGGTTACAGGGTTGACCACCCGGGTGGCTTTCGAGGACATTGATTTCTTGCTTACTATTCTCCGATCAACGGGTGCTGATGGAGTTTTCTTTTCTTTTTCTTGACATCTCTATGCGGTGCTGTGATGTGTTAGTGCGGATTCCGGCCAGTTCTCGTGCCGATAAAACCCAATATGATAGAAAAGGGAGTTGAGAAGTGATAGGGAGGGCTGAAATGTGAGTTTGTGTTGCGAGGCTTGTGACTGTGGCGGACTAGGCTGTGTCACACAGACGAACTACACGTACTCCGTAGTTTACACTCTAACTGTGATAACCAATTTGCTTTTTCTTCTCTTCCCGACTATCTCGAGTTCTTGGGTTCTGTTTTCCCCAATAGTACGAGCAACAGCGTTGGGCAGAGTCTACCCGTCATGTGCTAACACCTGTCTGTCCAGAGCCTGCCGAGGGAAGGTATTCGCTTGGTTCTCTCTGTGCCTTTCCACCCTTTACTCTCGTTTCTCAGATAGCAACCTTTCTCTCTGATTTTTTTTGTGCGAGAGAAACATTATCCTAGAGCTCGGCTATTTCAAATCACAAATTAGTTCTCTGGGCAGTTCTGCCCTCTCGAATCCTCCTGCCCCCTCAACTTTCCCACACCTGACTTTTTTGCCTTCCCCTCTTGCCTCCTGCTGGTTCTCGCCTTACTCCTTGTCAAGGTGGATGATCTAGAACCAAGCGAAGGCGAAAACTGGTTCGAGTGCCCTAATCCGTCCTCGCCTTCTTTCTGTCACTAATTACAACCACCCCTTTCTGAACGCCCCCCTTTCCCCCCCTCGCCATTGACCCCCCTCAGCCTAGTACCTCTCCACTTCCACCCCCTCCCGGCATAGAGGTCCTCAGGTACCAGGCTTCTTCAATCTTCAACCGTCACCCCCCTTAAAGAGTTGGCATTTGAAACTCACGCACCCCCCTCCCCCCCCTCTGTTCTCTCCAATGTACGGAGTACCCTACCTAGCCTATCCTTATTCTGGCCCAGCCAGACCACCACTCAACATATTTATACAAAGCTATGGAGTGCATCGCACTCATCTCCAACCCCAGACGACTCCACGATTTCCTTGCCATTGTGTCGTCGCATACATAACCTGCGAGGCCCCCCCTCCCATAAACACTCGATTGGCCCTGTCTCTCTATATATCTTATGATTATTGAAGTGTGCAAGAGATATCGGGCTCATAGCTAAATCAACATTGTGCTCGCACTGGACATTCTTATCTTGCGATCTTCAACACTCTGTCGACACCTTCCATAGTTCTCAGCATCATCCCGCGACACATATCAACTATACCAGCAACCGCCATTGCTTCGACATCTACAATCTCAGCCTGGCCTCGCCCTATCCGCGTGCTTTTTGTTACACTATACGGCATTATTTGTATTGTTCTTACCAGACCAACACCGCGCAGGACGCCGTAACAACCGACTATCAACTCGCAGTCGTTCCAGACTATCAAATTGTTAGACTACGGTCGATCAGCCCTCCGTTGGCAGACAGTTTGATAAAAACGACATTTCTCCGACATGGAGCTCATGGAGTTGGTTGAGAACGAGCCTACTGCCCGCCCTTTCCAATGCGATTGGCAATCCTGTAACAAGGTATGCGCAAATCTTCAAAATCGCTTCAAGGTTCTCTTTCTCGAGAGAGGATAACTAACCTTCTGCTTCTCGGCGCAGAGCTTCAACAGGAAATCTGATTTGCAAAGACATTATCGCATTCATACCAACGAGCGGCCTTACGCATGTTCAACTCCAGGATGCGGCAAGAGTTTCATTCAAAGAAGCGCCCTCACAGTTCACATCCGGACGCACACTGGTGAGAAGCCGCACCAATGCCAGCATATCGGCTGTGGAAAACGATTCTCAGATGTAAGTCCCCCATCGCCCAAATACATAGATTTGCCTCATCTTCTCCAGGGCTTTTGTCTAGCCAAATCAACATCGTATACCTAGTTCGGTTCTAACCTGCCATAGTCCTCGAGTCTGGCGCGACATCGCCGCATTCACACGGGCAAGCGGCCCTATAAGTGTGCCCATGACGGATGCCTCAAGAGGTAAGACAGCTGACAACGTCCATCAATTCTGCAATCGCGGCGCAGCTTCTCTTCCTCTCGTATTGAATTTTTATGACTGATATGAAGAAATAGCTTCTGCCGGAAAACGACCATGGTTAAGCACCAACGACGGTCACATCAACGAGGATTGCACCCCAACGAAATCCTCGACGACTGCACCTCGGACTCGGAGAGCGGCGAGTCTCCATCTACACCCAAGCATTCGAATATCCAGTGGCCCATTCCGGGCGTGATCGGAACCACACATCCTTCTATGCCTCACCATACCCTTCACCGGGCCGCTTCCTTTGCCGATTTTGGTCAACAGATGAACCCCTACGCAATGCCTCCCCAGTACGGCCATCGCCACAGTGTTTCGAATTCCACCCACGATCTCCATGGAATGCCCATGAACGACCAACACAACGGCGTTCCGATGTTGCATCGGACCTCCAGCATGCCTCAACAGTCTCATTCGTATTATGTGACGGAGCAGAGCAATCCTGGCGTCGCCACGATGAACACAAACCCATTGCCACCCCAGTACCAGATCCCACGGCAGCCCGTCGAGCGCCTTCCTCTGGAAATTCCATACACTGCACCCGGCATAACACATTCCATTCAAAGCAGCCCTAGCAGCTTCTCAGCAGCCTCGGGAAGAAGCCCGTCGACCCAGGAAGGCTTCTACACGCACCAACCTACACAGGCCGCCACCTATGCCCTACACACGGCATCGCCTGTTGAGTCTCAACAACAAATGGTGCAATATCCCCCGCAGATCAACCAACAAAACCTCAACTCACCGCAGCAGCCTATGCACAGTCAGATTTCTCACGAGTCACCTGCCCCGCCCACCACGGAGCAATTTCAGCGGGCGCCTCCCCAGCCCGAACCCGAGACTTGGTACAGTGGTGTAGCCTATCAACCGCCCGTTGTTACTACCATCGGTCAGCTTCCCACATACGGCTCCGGCGTCTACGACCCTTGGGGCCCCAAAATCGAGTTTGAAGACCCGTCCATGCAATTGCCCAGCGCGAGGATTGCTACCATGTAAACCACTGCATTCCGGTTTCTCATATGGGACTATTATTTCTACATCATCTTTCTTCTTCGCATTGCATATTCAACAGGCGGTGTTTGGCGTTATGTTTTCATTTGATCAGTTCACCCTGGATATCATGGAGGGCTTCACAGGACCAAGATATCAACTGACAGAAAATCTTTTCTTCTCACTTCTTGGATTGGCGATGCTCTGGCAACGATTGGCCCAGTGCGATAAACCTGTCGGTGGTGGTTTCCATGATCTTTTTCTACTTCTGCCCAACACTTGCATCCTTTTTTTCCCCCTTAATTGCATTCCCCTTTCACAAAGCCTTCTCCCCCTTCTACCCTTTCCCTCCTATTTTATTATGTGTTTATTCGGCAATTTCTTCTCATGTTTGGTTTCCCCTTTTTTCATTCGGATGGTTGATCCTCTTAATTTCGAAGGCCTCGAGATAGCCATTAGGGGCATTTGGTGGTTTTGATTCGATGGGTTGAACTTACGCAAACTCGGATGCTTTGCGAAATGCATTGCGCTCTTTTGAACGGCCGAGGCATACTTCCCTCCCAAAGCGCGGATGGGTACGATTTGGATGACAGATCTCTCTCACTCTCTCACGATATCCCGAAGATGACGGCCGATACTTGATTAACGAAACGATGGCTCTTGTCGGGGCCACGTGAAACATTATACCCGACAGCGATGGGGGGCGGAATTTGCGGTTGTTCTAATATGTGGACGAAATTCTCTTGGACAAAGGGACAAAGGACGGGCGGAAAATGTGTGTGCGTACCTTGCTCTGGTGGGCAAGGAGAGCGAGGGGGGAAAAACTCTCTGTATGCATCATTGTGTGTGCAACTGGATGGATATACTACTGGTGGGCGGAGGCAAACGGGCAAACGGGCGGCGGCAGTCTTTTCTTTTTTTTCCCTCTCTCTCATCTGATGTTCAACTGTCCCACGGCGGATTGGCCTTGATACCACTGTACGATTATGGCTTTTTTCTTTTTCTTTTTTTTTGGATTTCCCTTTGTTTTTCGGGCCTTGGCTTTATTTTCGCTACGTCTCTGGTTTTCATTTCTTGTTTCCTTTCATATGTCAACGTGGTAACGCCTGCTTCTATTCCTCCATCATGCCTGTCATGTCATTTTCTCTCTGAGAGGGCTTTCTGGCACTGGATCCGGGATGTCTCTGTCCTTCTTCTGGCTAGAATAGTCATTTAAAAGGATTTCAGAATGGAGGAACAAATGGTAGACTTGTACTATTATTACGTTAGTTTCCTACCCTGAACAAAACCACTGGCGCAATTCGCATCGGTGAGCCGGGAATCTCAACTATTAGGACAGTTTTTGAACAGCCTTCAATCAATACCTCGGTGCAATGTGACGGCACGTATATCGACATCCGACAAAGCGAGAAGAAAGAACACTACTCCGTAGATGTCTTTTCATTGTGGTACTCCGAGTTTCCTGAGTAATCACACACTCACACTTTTATACGGAGGGAATAGTAATACTCCGTACTCCGTAAGCTATAAGCTACACTACGGAGGCAACTCCATGCAAAGACTGGTGCCCCACAAATTAGATTCCCACTTTTCTTGGGACTGACGATTTTTGGCTTGATGAAAAAAGAGTTCGTTGAATGCGCGTTCTATCTATTGTGTTTGACCCGGACTGCCAACATTAGATCAGTTTTCTTTTTTTTTCTTTAAGAAAAAAGGAACAGTTACCGATATTTCCCTCTAGTTTTCGTCTTCATTCTCACACATCGTCTCGATCAAGGACACCTTTCAGCCATGTTTGCCCTCGTCATCAAGGCAGAGCTCACGGGGTAAGAACCGCCAGGAGAGGAGAGGAGAGGAGAGGAGAGGACGGTGCACTTTCTTTTCTTTTCTTCTTGGACTGTAATATTGCGATGACGGCAAGATAGATGTCAAGGGGGACAAAGGCGAAGGTGGTCGAGTAGTTACTTACTCTCTTTAGAGTCACCAACTTGCGCCCCAACGATACGGCTGAGAATCCTTTCTGGTACACATTCACTGTGCAATGCACCTCTTGCCGAGAGACACATCCGAACACCATCGCTGTCAGCCGGTTTGTAAGTGCATTTTTGGTCCAAGGCTTGCAGAAAGTATAGAAGGCCAGTACTGACAATAAACTTCATTGATGATAGGAGGAGAACGAGATGAGCGGCAGCAGGGGCGAGGCCAACTTTGTGTGGAAGTGTAAAAACTGCAAGGTGCAGTACTCATTGTTCTCTTCACCTTTTCTCGTTTGTTAACCTGTCTTTTTTTTTTCCCAGCGCGAGTCCTCGGCCACTATCAAGGCGGCACCGACAGCATATGAGCAAGCAGAACCCGCCAAGCCCAAAGCCATTCTAGAGTTTGACTGTCGAGGCCTAGAGTTTACCAAGTTTAGCCCAGAGGTTTGTTCTTGGCCTTGAGCCTCTTTTTATTCTTTCAAGCAGGCGCAATGGCAGTAGTGCCTTTTATCGGAGCTGCAACCATCCTTGTCGCTAACGTACTTGTTTTGTTACAGGGCGAGTGGCTAGCAGAGGGTGTCGATTCGAACACCAAGTTCACTGGCATTGAACTAGTTGAGGGTGAATGGTTCGACTACGACGACAAGGCTGGGGAGGAAGTGAGCATCACGGACATAACGTGGGAGATTCGCCGGGCATGAGGATGCGAGACCTTGAACCCTCGGTATTAGTGCGGTGATAAGTTCCAAGGGGCGTATTATGGCGTAGTATACTCCGTAGACAAAACGTGCCATGTTCAGACACAGCTCTTGACAACTAATCGGCCTCACAGTGATCTGTTGATCTCGGTAAAGGAAAGAGATAGCGGGGGGCTACTTTTAAGGTCTATCTAGGTGGCCTTGATTCTGCCAAAATTCGAGCGATCGACGTGGTGTTGAAATCACCATCATCATCGACACTTTTTATATTTTATTACGCTATGAAGAATCGCCTCTGCCAAACTGCGTACTTGTAACAAGCGTGCTCTATCTATCGTCTGCGCCTGGCAATTGAGGGGCAACTGAAAATGAGGGGCAGAATATTGGTGGGGCCGCCAGAAAGCTACTTGTACAAAGTATTAGACCTGACCAATGACGCAAAGTATTAAAACACTTAACCTTCAGCTTCGACAGCAAGAACTCACAAAACATGGCCGAGGTAACTCAGATAGCTCCCTTATGTACATGGTCCACGGAAATTCGGACTTGAGCAAGATGGGGATTAGAGAACGTGGGCGCCTCTCTTCTCCAGTTTTGACGGAACCAGGGAAACGGAACGATGGAACGGAACCATGCCGACAGAATCAGCTAGAAACGTTACCTACCTATTCTACGGCAGTGTATCTACCCCGTTTTGGACTGCCGACTCTAGGCCGATGGATGACTGTAAATAGTTGGGCATCGGCTATTTCTCTTCAATCACGTATTTAAGTGACTAGATTTCCAAATCGACAATTGAAAAAACCAAAAAAAAAAAAAAAACCAAAAAAAAAAAGATTGAAAGTCGCATATATATATATATATATATATATATATACGTATATACTTCAACGAGGCCCTTCCAGAACCTCCCTCAACATCCCCACAATCCAACCCCTCTTAAGCATTGAACATTCCAGTTACCTAGACCAAGATGACCAAAGTTCTTCTCACAGGTAACGTCATAAACCATGACCGGCGCTCCAGAGCCTTCACTCTGCTAACAAAGCCAACCAGGCGGATCGGGCTTCATCGCCGGTAAGCAAACCCCAAAAACTCACATCAAGCAAGCTCCAACAAGAGGGATGAGGGCGGGAGGGGCGCATACATACGCTCGCGGCTGGCCTCCTGGACAGTTTCATCGCAAAGGCTAACAATCCCTTCAAAGCCCACATTCTCGAAAAGCTTCTCGCCAGAGGCTACGAGGTCGTCACCACCGTACGATCCGAAGACAAGGCCGAGAAGATCCGCGCCGCGCACAAGGACCGCGCCAATAACCTCACTGTCGTCATCGTCCCCGACATCGCAAAAGAAGACGCCTTCGACGAGGTCGCAAAGATTCCCGGCCTCGACGTCGTCCTTCACACGGCGTCTCCATTCCACTACAAATTCAGTACGTACATTCATCGGCCCAAAAAAAAAAAAAAAAAAAAAAAAAAGGCCTGTATCAAAAGACTTGACTCACCATCTCGCTTCACAGCGGACCCCCAAAAAGAACTAATCGACCCCGCCCTAATCGGCACAACCTCAATCCTCAAAGCCATCCACCGCTCCGCCCCCTCAGTAAAGCACGTCGTCGTAACCTCCTCCTTCGCCGCAATCCTAGACAGCAACCACCTGACCGACACAACCGTCTACTCCGAAGCCTCCTGGAACCCCAGCACCATAAAGGACATCCACTCCTCGCAGGCGACCGCCTACCGCGTCTCCAAGACCCTCGCCGAGCGCGCCGCCTGGGACTTCGTCGCCAACGAGAAGCCCAACTTCACCCTCTCGACAATCAACCCCCCCATGGTCTTCGGCCCCGTCGTCCACCACCTCGCCTCCCTCGACGCCATCAACACCTCCAACGGCCGCATCATCGATGCCCTGAACGGCAAGTGGAAGGAGGGCGCTCCCCCTACCGTGGGCGCCTACATCTGGATCGACGTGCGTGACGTTGCCGAGGCCCATATTCGCGCCTTTGAGAAGCCCGCTGCCCACGGGAAGCGCTTGTTTGTTACCGAGGGGTACTTCTCGCACAAGGAGCTTGCCGATATCATCCGCAGAAACTTCCCCGAGTATGCTGATCGCTTGCCGAGTCCTGATGCCACGGCCGGCGACCTCCCGCCCAAGGACCAGCGATACATTGCCGACGACGCTGCCACTAGGTCTGTTTTAGGAATCGACTACATTCCATTTGAGAAGAGCATTGTCGATCTGGTCAAGTCGGTCAAGGAGCTTGGAATCTAGGTTTTACCGGAGCTACTATTTGGTTGTTGTTGATACGTCTTACCGAATATTAAAATGTGGGAAATGTGGGAAATGTGGGAAAATAGCCACAAACAAGACACACGTTTAAACATGGCACTCGGCCGGTATAAAAGGCATTAAAAATTGCCATAACCGACACCCAGCACCACTGTCGGGCTCTACTCTGCTAATTCAGTGGCCAATCCTTCCTTTGCACCATATTTGCTGTTGATAGTTAGGTTTGCCGTCTTGTTTCCGTAGGCTCATGAGTTACTTGTACAAGACGGAAGAAATACGAAAATCGTCTCCCAAAAAGACTTGCGCGGAAGAAAGTTCCCTCTAATCAGACGATAAACTCCATTTATATAGATAATCCTAGTAGAGAATACCCAGTCTGCCTAAAGGTCACGCTTGTTATATCCCCTGATTCGGACAACGACAAAAAAAAAAAAAAAAAGACGAATTTGAAGAAGTCGAAATGAGAAAAGGGACAAGTAAGAGTGATGAAAAAAAGAAGATGAAAGGATGGACAGAAAAAATACAGCCCCCCAAAAACATGAGATAACGAGTCAATACTGACTAGCCATGGCACTTAAATCCAAATTGGGATTGGGGACGTCCGAGCATGGGAGGACGGTGAAAGAGATCATCGACTTCAGTGATACTTGCCACCCATCCTCTCTAGGTCCTGCTCTCCCAGGACCGGACTCGAGACACCTCCCATGCGAGTCCTGTCAGTACTACCTGGGCTTGGACCCGGGCCGCCACCGCAGCCACCACCAGTACCACTCCAACTTCCCCAGCTCTCTCTCGCCTCTCGGGCGTATTCCTCTGTTAAGTCACACAGGTCCTGCGAGTCCTTCTCGAGGACAACATCTTGAGCGGAATTATGGCTTGCGAGGCTGGTCGAGACCGTGCTATCGCCTGAGACTTGGTTTCCGGCCCCAGTTGTTGCTGGATGAGTTGATGGGGGTACATTCGGTGTGACGAGATCTGGTATGTCGAGGGTTCCTTCATGAGGGCGGGGCGGCCGGGTTGGGGATAGGGGTGGTGTGGTCGGAGGTCTTGTTGAGGCCGTTGAAGCCGTGACGCTGTTGGAGCTAGGGTCGCTACCGCTGCTCGCATTGCTTGTACAGCGGGGACCTCTTTGGGAGGCGGCTGAGGCCGAGGCGGGGGGTGCTGTGCGGCCAATACCATAAATACGTGGGTGTCTCTCTGCTCGGGGGACTAGGACACTAGTTGTTGGCGCGCAGATAGGCGATGGAGGAAAGGTGCCTGACGAGTGCTGCGAGAGGACCACTTGGTGTCGCTTTTCCATCCGGAGGAGCTTGCGGTCTTTAAGGCGCAAAGGCGGTGTCATTGACCCCGGACGCGGAGCCGTCGGGACGCCCACAGTATGGTAGGGTACGGTGACGAGGCGGGCTGGTGAGTCTAAGGGAGACTGATTCGGGCTGTGGCTGAGATTGCTGGTTCCGTAAATTCGGGTGTTCTTTGAGGGCAACGTATTGTCGCTGGTACGACTCTTGCTACGGCTTCCACTATCCAGACTATCCCCCCCTTTGAAAGTGGTGATGCGTGTCGCAAATCCGCGGGCCGAAGTAGTTGGCCGGTTACGTCTGCGGTATAAGCAGATTACGAGGCCGATGATTGTTGCAAAGCCGACCACGGAGGCGACTACAATTGCGACCTTGACCCCCGTTGGAATGCTTGATGAGTCCTTGTCCTGCTGGCTAGCACCATCGGTGCTTGGGTTGGCCGTCATAATGCTCGTGGGTGCGTGAGAGATGGTGTGGATGACTGTTTGCGTGGTTGAGAGAACGGTAATTGAAGGTGGCGAGGAGGATATGTCGGGGACACCTTGTGCAGCTATGTCGGCTACCTTGCAAGGCCCGGGCTCACCCGGAACGTAGACAGAATCGTATGGGCAGCGATATGATGGCCCAGGCACCTGGGGAACCGGGATTTTACTATAACCACGGCTTATGGCCTGGGTCAGCCCAGCCTCTGACATTGCTTCTCTGTTGCTAGAGGAGTCACTTACTCTGAACATTGAGCGATGATCCCATTCACGTTGGCTAGATAGAAGCGAGTCTTTTGTTAGGTTGGGTAGGGGGAGAAATTGAATGATAACATTGAAGAAAGCGGAATGGTCCAAAGAAGGGCGGTGTGCAATGACGATGAGCGTGGGAGAAGAAGAGGGAGAAGAAGAGAAGAACGTACGATCTGAAGCAAAGACACGGCCCTCCAGTGTGTATCGTACACCGCAGCGTACCGAGTCACAGCAGAAAAGAGGGCCAAAAATTCCAGACTCGGGCAAGGGTGTGTTGCGGCTCAGATTGGCCAGGACTTCACACATGTTGGGAAGTGTCTCATCAGTTCCGTCAAAGGTCGGTACGACCTTTTGCAGAAAGCGACGGCGACAGTCCTCGAGACACATGTCTGCGTTTGAGACATAGATGGCAATGGCACCCCAGTTCTTCTCCGGCGGTACATCCGAGGCCGAGCATGCATCCAGAGCGGGTGATGCCATAATGGTGGTATTTGGTCCGACCTGGTTTCAGGAGAGGGGGGCGGTAAGAAGGAATTCTAGCGCCTCGAGGTTAGTAGTCGGTGAGGAGAGGAGACATCCCATCGAGTTAGGGTAATGCTTGCTGTATGAGGAGAAATGGAGAAAAAGCACACCTGTCGAGTTGGACCAGAATGGGGTACTCGAGACTTTTGTTTGGGGTGGCCAAGTATTCGTGGCTTTCCTTCTATATTAGAAATGTTTCTCCTGGGGGAACATTTGTGGCCAGAGGGCCGTCGGGAGAGAGAGACTAATTCAGAGAATTGGTAAAATCAATCAAGAGACAAACCCCGCTCGATCGAAATGTGAGTCTTTTTGTCTTTCCTTTGGAGGCAGTGGAGGGCTAGGATGCGAGTAAATATATATAGTACCCTGCTCTGTTGAAATAAGGAGATCATCAACTCTCCTGGCCTCGTTGCGGTTGGATGGTGATAACTGGGATACCGGCGCTAACAGAACACGAGATGGGAATGTGATTGTGTGCGCCGACGACTCGAGTTCTTCGAAGAATGGACAATGTATCTGAATACTTGGATGACCCTGGGTTCACGATTCTCAGAAGCAAGAGATTGACGGGATCTCTAGGCCTCCCAAGTCGTGAAGAGTTCGAGGGGTGATAGAAGAATTTGTCCGAGATTCACAGATTTGTCTCCTTTTTGATATCGTTGTCTTTCTTATTGACCTGCGACGGATGTTTTGGTTAGGGGAGGGGGGACGTTCGTAACTATCTGTACGCTTGCGAATCAGCAGTGAGAAAGGAGTCGACTTGGGAGAGAGTGGAATACGAGCTGCCCTCCCAAGGGCTGAATGGGTCGCTGGTGACACAACAGCAATAGACTGATGCGGAGGCCGATAATAGAAAATACCAATAATTGAAATACCCAGTCGTGCTGTGTAGAGTGGAAGTGTAGAGAAGAAGAAAGGGGGGGACAAGGCGAGAATAGAAATAAATTGGGGGAGGGGGGAGGAGAGGAGAGAAGAGCAGGAGCAAGAACAGGACCCGCGTTTAGGAGGGCTGTATAACCCAAGAACGAGCACACAATTAGAGGGAAAGAAGAAGGGAGATTACTGTGTGGATTTCGTTTTGTCTCCCTGACTGGGGTTATTTGTTCCACGAGGCATGCAGAGGCATGCAAACTCCCGCTCCCTCGTGACGAGGCAACAGTGGGAAAGAAAGGGAGGGCGATGGAACAATTGCGGCAAAGGGAGCCAAGGAGAAGAAAGGAAAATAAAAAATGGGAGCGGGGGGAGGGGAACAAAAGAGCTAGAAGAATAGAAAGCTCAAGCATTAAACAAGATATGAAGTCAACTTACTACTTCTTGACAATAAGGCCTGCTCCAAGAACACATTTGTGCAAAGGGCTGGCGATCCGATAACTCTGCAGCAGATATATACCTCTTTTAGCCATTCATTTATGATGGAAGAATACACTTTCAAAACATAGGGTAAAGAATAACAGAGCTGATAAACTTTCAGGAAAAGGCCATAAGTTTGTCTATTTGTTTACCTTGTTTCTATTCTGTTTGCTTGCTCCGGTTGTGAGGCAACCGTTTATGGACTGCAGGTACGGAGTACACACGCGCGAATGAGTACACCACCAAATCGGAGCGCATCAACGAGGCAAAAAGTATAAAGATGCATCCATGTTGCTGGATTGAACACTAAATCACTAAATATGGCTTCTGTCACCTTCGTCACTACACTCTAACCGACGCTTATTGTCCTGTTTCCTTTCCATGTCCTGTACAAAAGGCAGCACGATGGTACAATGGTGTAAAACAAGGAGATTTAGAGGTAAGAAGAGAGAAGAAAGTAAGGAATAGGGCCATACCATGAGTTCATGCCCTCCTTTCTAGCGGAAAACAGGTGTAAAACAGGTGTATCGTTGTAAGTAACTGCACAACGCCATCGTAGATGCCGAGGAACCAGCTGACATGTCCTTTGTCAGAATATTTGTCCGAAAGGTTAGCAGAGAGAATGATTGGTAGTGTACTGTCTGTCTATCAACGCAGGTACGCAGGTACGGCTACACAATCATGTGTCCTATATTTTCTGCTCGTGTTATTATTATGCTATTGTGATGACTGGATAAACAAGGCATATTGACTTTCAATAGTCATCTCTACTCTGTGAGGTACTGTTTAGTTCTCTTAAAATAGAGCTGACGAGAGTTCCTCTCTCCTATAATTATTGCCATTCTATAATATCATGGAAAGATAATTGACTCCCCGCTCTCTTCTCTCTTCCTGTATCAAGGTCAGACCAGCGAAGCAAAGACATGGTGTTCAAGGTGATCCAATTATCTTCGATCCTTGGCGACCTGCCACCAAGCCAAATTTGAATGCACCACTTTAATTGTGTCACAGCTGCGAGAAAATGAGATTTGGAACTTGAGAGTTCTATTATCTCTATACTCCGTACAGGTACAGGCTATAGTACGAAACACAAGGTGGCACGGTCATCGCGTGTGTCGTGTTCGAAGAGGACCCGGGATCGCCCACCG
The DNA here is from genome assembly GCA_019925285.1 of Graphium sp. VPRI43844. Taxonomy (NCBI): domain Eukaryota; kingdom Fungi; phylum Ascomycota; class Sordariomycetes; order Microascales; family Graphiaceae; genus Graphium; species Graphium sp. VPRI43844. Next base: position 250,088 of record JADHKT010000021.1, on the reverse strand, counting down.
TCTACCACCACGTGTGGCTACGGATCTAAACATCCCTGCATAGAATTATACGTGGCAACTATTAGAACAAAACCAGGGTAAGTAGGGGTCCGAAAAGGTGGGAGGGATGTGTGTTACCGTCGGTAATCGATCGTCTCACCGACACTTGGGCCGAGATTACTCGTGACAGAGATAGCCCGTCTTGCCTTTGTGTTTTCTGTTTCCCTTGAACAGAATGGTGAAATAAATTTAGCCATTCAATCACAGATATTTTCTTCAGTATTATCACATATGATTAGAAAATAAACGTAAAGGATTGAGAAGACAAACAGTAGAATGGACAAGCAGTGCATTGGAGGAGAGGGATGGAACGAGAGGATCGGTACAAGGAGAAAGAGGAAAATACGTGTACAGAGGTACCTAGATGGCCAGGAAAGCCCCTGGAAAGAACACATGGATGACTGGGGTGGAAAGAGGGCAGGAGAGAGGAGAGGGAGGGGAATATGTGAAGGAAAGAATGACCCTCCTAGGGCTGTCCGCGAGGGCTTAAACCCTTGTTTAGTTGTGGCTTTGTCCAACCACAAATGTATTGCTTCTTCTGGCGGTGGGCGATGAGAGACATGCTATTTTCTTCTGCCGACTTTTCTTTGAGGGCATCTGATTTATGTCCTCATGCTTCCCTCTGACTAGGCCTACTTTGGTGCCTCTTTTCTGTTTGCTTCTTCAAGGTAAACAAAACCTTGTGCAATCAGAAGAACCCCTAATATTTTGGCCTTTTCCATTTAGATATCTAGAACTGGGCAAGTGAAAGATAAAGTCAAGTCTTTCAATCTGTTAAGAGGGGCACCCTTCCTCTCTGTCCGTTCAACTAAACAGCCCCGGCGTGGCTGGCTGATCATCGGTTTCACAGGGCTGATTCCACGCCCGTCAACACACCAAGTACTTTTTCAACTGGCCAATAAGGTTACATCAGAGACACCAGTTTACTTGCCTGTTCGCAAGACAGGGGCGAAGGCTGCTAGTGCATGAGTAGTACTACGAAACACCTCTGTCGACACAATCCTCGAGATAGAGTGCCCCTCGGGCCCCTCGAGGTGATAAAATTCTCAATGGCCTGGAATATTGGCTACTAACAAAGGCATGCCGAGCAATCATCTACCTCCCATGATGCCATTTTAATGGTACAAGCATGTCATGCCAGAAATGATCCCAAATCCTGTGCTGTTTCTATTTCTGGCCCTCACGCCAGGAAGTCCAGCAATATTAGGGTGCGTTACACAATACACGTACAAATACGAGGCCATACTCTGGCCAGCCAAGCCGCTCAGAAAGAGAAGAAGAAGAAAAAGCCCCCATGCACCCCTGGCCGACAGGATAAATCAATCTACTCCCATGCTCTGGTTGGAAATCAATGCGATGATTTTTTGACGACTCAAGCGTTTTTTTCCTTACATTTACTATCTGTGGCCAAAAAGGAAAAAAAGAGTTTCATGGGAGATATTCTCTTTTTTCTTTTTGGATAGTCATGGGTGGAATTTCCACATAGTTGAGCAAAATGGGTTCTCGATAGCCTAAGAAGAGCCACTGTGCTGCGAGGAAAATCGCCCCTTGTGAAGGGCGCCATCTACAAAGTATTTGGTAAAGATGTGGCCCAAGAAGGCTTGGACTGGGTTCATAGTCCGAGTCCAAGTTCTGTGGTTAGAATACGGAGTACAGGGTTTGAGATGGAAGAGCATTGTCGAAAACCAAGATGCCAACGACTTGGTACACTACTCCGTACTGAGCTCGTTTACGGCTCGTTGTTAGTGGGTGGTGTGGAGGCTGGCCAGGCCACAAATGGGGCCTCGCGCTATCACAACCCCCCACAAGACCTACCGAGACTAAGCTCCAGATGTCGAACCGATCCCCGGCATACTTACCTCGGCCAAACCCACACCTACCGACCCCTCCCCCAGCTTTAAACATTGGTGTGTAACTACTCTGTAGGGTGCTTGCGATTTTATAGAAAAGCTAAAACTGAAGTGAATTTGTATGGGTGAAAGAAATCCAACCCTCGAAATAATCATACTGTCTTGGTTTGAAGCATTGCCAAAAGTCGCCGATTGTCTTAACTCCATCTCACGATTACTAAATCGTGTCAGCTTGAACAACCAACATCCAGAGCATAAACAGTTACTGAGATCACAGCTGCCAAAGGTGTACCAGTTTCGTCCAAAGTTGCGCTAGGACCGGAAAACAAGATAATTTACGAACATCGACACCAAAAGAAGATACAACAAAATGCCAAAGTCCGGCGAGAAGCTCCCTGCGATTACCACAGTGGCGCCACCGTCCACATCACCCCGCCTCATTGGCAAGGTTGCTATTATCACTGGTATGTGCTATTCGTATCACCAATGCCCACAATAATGCCTCGACAGCTCTATTTGAATGCAAATTTGTATCCGGGATACAATCCTGAGGGCATCCTATGCTTTGTTTGAGAACACCTCTCTCCACCCGTCTTCACGCCCCCGTCTGACATATTGCTTCACATAATCTCCCACCACTTACTATAACCTATCTCTCACACTCTCCCTCTACAAGGTGCAAACTCTATTCTTGGAATTGGCCGTGCTGCTGCACACCAGTTTGCTCAGAACGGTGCCCGGGCGCTTTACATCTGTGATTTCAACGACGAGTACCTTGCCCGCCATGCCGACGAAATCCGGCATGCTTACCCGTCTGTTGACGTGTTCCATCGTCGCCTGGATGCCGCGCGTGAGGAAGATGTTCGAGCCGTCGTGGCAGATGCGATCAACACCTACGGTCGGCTGGACATCTACTTCGCAAATGCAGGCATCATCGGTCCACTCGATGTTACACCCGATGCTAATGTTGATGACTTTATGGAGACCTTCCGGATCAATACTCTGAGGTAAATTGATCTTGCCAAAGCCCCCTTTCCTTTTAACCATCTCACTAATGCGACCTCGAAGTGTCTTTCTCGCTGCGAAACACGCGGGACCTGCGATGCGTATAACATCGGCCTCAAAACCCAAATCCGGCGGCAGCGTCGTAGCTACAGCTTCCGTTGCAGGGTTACGCTCGGGTGCTGGCCCTGTCCCTTACTCGGCATCGAAGGCTGCCGTGATTTCTATGGCTCAAACTCTTGCCTATCAGTTTACAGGCACCAATGTGCGCTTCAATGCCATTTGCCCTGGCCTCATTGAGACCGGAATGACGCGCGTAGTCTTCGAGAATGCTCGTGAGCGGGGCACTGACCACAAGATAGGCCAACTGAATCCGCTGCAGAGGGGCGGCCATGCTGATGAAATTGCTCGGGCTGTACTCTTCCTCGGAAGTGACGAGTCAAGCTACGTCAACGGCCAGGCGTGGGCCATCGATGGCGGATTAAGTGCGGGCCACCCGCAGACTGTGACACGCATGGTGTTGCCCAAGATATAAGAAACCAGAGGCTTGAATTAGAAAAGGATGTCTTTCGACAGATCTATGGCCAGGTATTATTTCAATTTTGTTCTCTCCATCTCCTGTCTTCGATAGCAATGTACAGAGTTGAATAAGCTGTATTAATATGATATCATTCATCACGAACCCTCATAAGTACATGTCTGCTGTTCTGAAACTTCAAATTTAACGAAACTTGATAAAGCAATATCCATAAAGTGCGATAGCGTCATATAGCAAATAATTCCTGTATAAAGCCCGAGTATGAGCTGACTGTTGGTGGCTGTTCCATGACAATGTTCTCTGGCGACATTTCTGCCGCGAATAACCAATGAAGCGACATTGGATGCAACAGAGTTAGTTTACATCATGAAGGAATTTTTTCCATTTTATTTGCATGGTGGCCTTGGGCAATGGCTGGCGAGTGCGTCCGAGTTTGTAATATCCTCATGAATCGATTTCCATCGCACCCGCCGTTTTCTGTTCTAGCTCTTCGATTTGCGCAAGGATGCCCGTGCTCCATTCTTTGTAGTCGGCTCGTCTCTTGTCGCTCAAGAAATCGTATCGCTCTTGGAACATGGTATCGGCTCGATGCATGACAATCTCCTTGACGGCCATTCGGTCCGAATTCGCTTGTGTCCTTCTCGACCCGGCATCCCGATCGCGGTCGCTAGAGCGCAGAACATCCTCGATACCGCGGAACCAGTCGGACTCGATCCATTCGCTCGTTTGACTCAGTCGTTTTGCTGCTTCTTCGATATCAGATCGTGTAATGTCAGTCCAGCCTTCCCAGAGGTCTGCCTTGGAGAGACCCCGAACTTCTAGCTCTATTTTGGCCGATGCGAGAGAGGAAAGAATTGTTTCCATGGCTTCTGAAATCGCATCTTCACTCAGGCCTTTGTTCGTTCGTAACCTGGTGACCTCTTGGAGCACGACGAATACTGTGGCGGCAACAAGTGCCGTGAGATTGTTTATTACCCATTCGTCTTTTGTCCGACGGCCTCCGGGGGCAAGGATAAATTCAACACCAGCAAGTATTGTGGGTGTGTATCTTTTGAACCCTAGGTCTTTTGCTAGAATTCGACATGTTGGAAGGGCCCATGGATGCAGTCCCGGACAATTAGGTCCGTCTAGTGTACTGGACTTCGTACGCGATTTAGAAGGAGTGTTCTGAGGTGAATTCCCAGTAGCGGCCTTAGATGTTCGGAATTGGGCCAAGGATTGTGATTTGGTCGGTGTGGCACGCGAGGGGAGGCCTCTTTCTGTCAGTGGGCTTTGGGCCCCGATAACCTTCGAACTGGGAGTCCGGACGCGTCCAGTCCTTCTAGACTGCGAAGGGAGGACTGTATCGAGATGTGCGTATAGCCTTTTGTAGATTCGTGGAGGTATTGGTGGGCGAGGTACTATCGGCGGTAGATCCAAGGCTATCTTTGATCTTTCCCCTTGGGCGTCAGAAAAAACTGTCTGAAAGACGCCATGATTTTTGGGGGGATAAACATACCTTTCGCATGCAATATGTGCGCATGTGTACAGTCGCGCGATCTCTTCCTCTGCACGTAGGGTACTCGCGCGATGCCGCGACTGGGCAAGCAACGAACCTGCAAGATTAACTAGCGCACGTGGAAGTTCGGGCCCATGGGAGGGCATCAACGCGAGCAACTGTTGCTCGATTGACCGACTCATGGTAAGCGGTTAATATGGATGCCTTCTTCTGCCTCTCTCTTCTTGCTGTATGCGAAAGATGATCGCCTCTATCTTAGCGGCCGAGGCGTAGGAACGGGCGAAAGAGCTCAATTACTTTTGATCCGTAAATGTAGTACGGAGTACTCCATAATAGTGTTGGTGGACAGACAAGACACACTTTTTTAAGGCGCTAAAGACTTCGAAGGCATATTAAGGCAGTTTCAGCGGCTTTTAAGTGGTTGCAGCACAGGAACACGTCTATCGGCACAAGGATAATAGCGTATGCGTCCCTGTTCTTCCCCACAGACACCCCTAGCCTTATCGCCGATAATGAATGGTGGGCTAGAACCCCTAGCAACGAGAGTCGAGTCGCCATCTCAATTGCCAACCGAGTGATGACCTTTCTTTAGTCCGATGCTTCTCATAATCAACCATCGCATATTATTCAACCCTCGCCAACTCTCTTCAACTCCGCAATGCAAATTTTATCGCTCCAAATCCTATCTCTCGCCTGGGCGGGCGTCGCCCTTACCCACAGTGACCACGCACATGGGCAAAAGCCCATGGTAGGTGAAGATGCGAATTGGATAACAAAGCACATGGCTGGTACAGTGGACTCCCCCTTGTCTTTTTACCCCCTTGGATCTGGAATCATCTCTACTAACAAAGGATTGGTCGTATAGAGGAACATCACATCGAAAACTGGGATCATGCATCCTTTTACACACTCCACGACTTTAACGGGGACGGCTTCTGGCAACCGGAGGAACTGATGCGCACATACGGCCTAGCGGATGAATCCAATAAAGATATTCCACAGGCACGACGGGACGAGATTCGAAAAGAACTTCTTTCTCTTCTAGACAAGACTGGCGATGAACTTATCAGTCGTGACGAATGGACAGACTTTATATCCCAGGGCGGCACGCTTCCGGATCTCGGTACTGGACCTGGCCACCATGGTGATGACGAGTACGAGTATGAGATTCACCATTGGGAAAAGTAAGGAGAAATTGTCATATGCGGCCTATGAACGCTTCCGTCAGCTAACACGGGAATTTTCTTTCACAGATATCATGACGAGAACACCAAGTTAGAAGATCTTACTCACCCAGAAGATATCGAACATTTCAAGAAGCACGAAATGATGGAAGAAGAGGAGGAAAGATTGGAGGCGCTGAGAAAACAAAATGTCATCGAGGCGAACATTCCTTCTCTGTTTAAGCGAAACTGATGAACCCAACATCCCAATTCGAATAACGAGAGAGGAGTCAAAACCGTGCAGCCCCTCGTGGGCTGATGTACTATCACAGGTCATGTATGAGAGAACGACTGTTTGGAAGGGGATAGCATATGATTGCCTGTCCTGAAAGGAGTTCGGCATTGCTAAGTAATTTTATGTTCCATTAATGTACACATCGAAGACGCAGTGCCACACGCCGGGCGCAAACGTCTTTACTTTCTGAACATGCTCCACAAATGCTTCCTTCCAAGGGGCCTCAATCTTCTGCCATTCATCCAAGCGCCGCTGGATCTCTTGCTTCCGGCCTTCAATATCTGGTGCGCCTACATTCTCGTGAAAATGTAGCCAGGCCCTCGAAGTGGCCTCTCTGGGCATGACCATATCCCACGACTCTTTCCAGGTCGGCTCACTCGTAGGCAGGAAGCCGCAATTGACATGCAAGACCTCGAGAGGTGATTCTGAACCATCCATGTGCGCACGGAGTTCCCTCATTCGTCTTGGTGCCTCAGCATTAGACTCTAGAAACACCACAATTGTAGCATCGCCAATGACTTCAGCCGTCGGCCGCTCCAGCTCACGGCCGCGCATGACGTTCACAGTCCACCCGTTCCGCTCCGCGCCGCGCCTCAAGCCTTCGACACTCCACGGGTTCAGTTCCCAGCAGAGAACCCGCATACCAAGACGAGCATAGGAAAAGGTAAAGTATCCGATGCCCGCGTACAGGTCAACGGCCCAACTAGACCGCAAACGCGGACTGGAAAGATTACGGGCCGGAAATTGGTTGCTGTCGGTTGCTGTGTGGAACTTCAACACTCGGTCTTTTTCCGTGACGTTGCCTCTGCTGAACATTGTATATCTGGGCGCCCAAGTTTGGAAGATGCCGTTCTGGCGCGTAGATACCCAAAATGCGCAGTCAAAGTCATCGTCACTTGCTTCCTCCCCTGCGGCAATCACAGGGCCAAAATCACCATAGAGAACTTTCAACCCAGTCGGACTTCTCAGCACATTTTCCCTCTTTTGCGCATCGTCGTTCTGCGCTTTGTCGTCGGCGTCAGTCCCCACGTGCAAAGGAATGCCCTTGTTTATGGCCAGGTGCGTTAAGGGATGGGGAGAGGACTTGGAGATTTCTTCCAGCACTAGAAGCCAGAGCCTTTCGCGCTGTTGGGCGCTGACTGTGTTCAAGATGGTAGTCCAGTCCGGGTCAGAGAATGCCCCGTTCGAGAGGAGAACCATCGGTTCGTAGACAACGTAACGTTTCGGCACCATTTGAGAGAGTTTGGTGCTGTCGTAATTGGCTGTTGCTAATGCGAGCGCCGTACTGGGAGGACAAGATTCGAGCCATTTTCCTATAATTGAGCTGGTATTGTAGGCAACTGTCTTCTTTCTTTGTGGCCGTCGCTGGCCTCCCGAGGCAGAGGGCTGATCTACTTTGGAGTCTGGTTTCGGATCGGCTGTTTGTGCGATCGGTTCCTGATCCATAGCCACCAGGCTTTTTTTTTTTTTTTTAAGAAAAAGAAAAAAAAATGTATGGTAGAGTAGGACTACCGTTTTTGAGGAGCAAATTGGCACTACTGGTTGCTGAGCGTATTTGGGGTTGGGGACTTGCCGCATGCCGTGTATATAGATTTTTGTGGTACATCCCCAAATCCACAACAACCCAAGCTCTCCAACTTCTCTTCACACAAATTTGGCCAGCCTCTTCTCTACACCAGCAAAGGGGGTCCCCCCCCCCCCCCCCTTTCCCCCTCTCGTCCGCCTTCCCTTTCCTTTCCCGACTACTTTTTCTTTCGTTTCTTTCTTCACTTTTTGGTGCGTATAAACACAATTTTCATATTTTCATCTACCAAGGGTATCAAGCCTTCTATCTTCCGAGAGGCTAACATGCATCATGGCCGATATGCAGTGCGACTAGGCCACCACCCAAACCCCAAAGAGTCAGATGTCCTGAGTTACAATGCTAAATATTTCCTAACTCCGTTGCCGCTCCTCCTCCATGGATCATTTATACTCGGTTTTCCTTCTTCAAATGCTTCCATCCTAGCTCGGGGAAGTCTCCATACCATTAACACCCTTTGCAAAAAACCTTTGCGCCTACCGTCCTGTAATGCCTGGTATAAATGATCGGAGTGGCAGGAAAACAACTAGGAAGGACCGTGCCATGCAAAAATAACAAAATCTGAGGGAAAAGAAAAACCATTGAGCGGGTGTCTCCAGCCTCCGCTCTTTCGTCCGCAGATTACATCCGGCTTAGAGGAAGTAATCTCCAGGGGCGCGTCGATTGGGAGGCGTGTGCCTTTGGTCATCTGGTACGGCGCTGAAGATACTGAATTTGGGGTTCAGATCTTTGTCCACTTCCATGATGGATGCAACATTACCGCATCGGTAACAGTAGTTTGGGGCCGACCAAACAGTTACCACCGAGTTCTGCGAGAAGTGATACTAAGAAATGGAAGAAAGGGTTAGCGACATGGCACAGTCTTGTCGGGGAGGGAGGGGATCGGAATTTACGCACTTTGAACCCTTCATTAACAAGCTGATGAGCGCGAGCGATCAGCTTCAATCCGTTGACGTGGTTGAATTCGGTGGCCACTCTATCGCCAAAAAGCCAACCAGCGCCTCGGGGGCTAATAGCCCACGTCTCTACGTCCTCAGGGTCCGACCAAACCAGGTCACAGAAGGCTCCTTCGTGCGGAATTTCCTGAGCTCGGGCCACGACTCGGATCTGGTCAATGGTTCGGATTTCAGGACTCAGGCCTCCGTGGACGCAAAGAATCTCGCCATCAACGATGGCCGCAAGAACGAGAAAGTCAAAAACGTGGCAGCAAGCCTTCCAGACTGACGCGTTTCCATACTTCTGCTGACACTCCTCGTAAAAGCCATATACTTGGGTGATCTGTCGCGACTCGTGGTTTCCACGCACGAGGACAATCTTTTCAGGGTACCTAGCCAAATGGTCAGCAAAGTCGCAGAAGAGTTAATTCCCCATCGAGAGGCTCATACTTGGCTTTGAGGCACATCAGGAGCGTGAAAGTCTCCAGACTGAAATATCCTCGATCGACAAAATCGCCGAGGAAAATATACCGCTGTTCGTAATTTTGCGAAGAGGATGCAGAAGGAACGGTTTTGGCTTCTGTTCCACCGGTATATACCACCGATGAATCATCTTCATCGTCGTCACCCTCGACACCGCCCGGCTGTTTAACCTTCTTCTTGAGCTTGGGGTCAGTGATTTCTGTTGGTGGTTCGAGATCATCGGATGTGATGACATTGGTGACGGTTTTCGGGGCCTCGATACCCGACTCGCCTGGCATGCCTCCAGAAACACGGAAGAGTTCCAACAAGTCATAGAATTGACCGTGGATGTCGCCACAAATGGTCACAGGTGTGCAAACCGGCTGGATGTTGGACTCTGAAGGGAATTACGAAGCACGTTAGGAAATATTTTGCAACAAAAGATTGACATCAGACTCACCTTCCATCAATACCTCCTTCACCGTCTCACAAAGCTCCTTCATCACATTTTCCGGCAAGTAGTGGCACTGCTTTGCCTCCGCAAGCCACTCATCTAAGCCCGAGTTGGGGCCAAGTTTGGCCGGGCCTGGCCGGGGCACTGTGTTGGTGGACATGATAGTATAAAGGAGCAGGATTTTAGGCCAGGAAGCAGCGCCACGCGATTTCTGGTTATAGTCGCGGCGGCTGCTGAATTGTGAAGGATAATCGGAAGCAGTGCGACGCGACCGAGGCCTGCCAGCGGTCTTGGATTGGCCCTGCTGGGAGCTTGTATTGTTCGCTCCACCCTGGGGGGACGGACCTTCGTCGTCGTCGGGTTTCCGATCGAACTTCTTGAATGGATGGTCGGGAGGACCCTGAAACTCGTCCTCGGATTCCTCGTCCGAACTATAACGTCGAGAGCACAATCATTAGCATAGATGAAAATCAATCCCATTTGTCTTGTGTGTTTTTTTCTTGTGCTTTTTAATTGGTTTTTTTTTTAAATTTTCTTTTGCTCATGATCACTTACTCGGTATCCTTAGCCTTTTGGTCAGCTAACTCTACGTCACAGACCTGTTTCTCAGTGGCTGTAGAAGGATTGTTCAAGTTCGAACGAGCTTCGGCAGTAGAAGGAGGTTCGGTGTCCTCTGGGATAGCAGGGAACGGTTCAACATCAAACGGAATAGGTCCGCCAGCGTAGGGCAACTGGGCGAAAGATGATCCACTATTGATATTGCGTGGACGGCGCGTGGGGGTTCCTCGACCAGGACTGCTCAGACTCAGACGATGCTGAGAATGATAATCCGGCGACAGGTGAATTGTGCGATTGGCGCTTGTAACAGCCAATGGCAGGCGACGGCTTGCAGGTCCCGTTTGGGTAGCAATGAGTGCAGTGCGATTAGTAACGGACCTATTAGGGGTAAAGAATGGAAATCCTGGAGGGGGAGTGCCGGTCAAAACCACAGAGCTTCTACGGTGGCGTTCCCAAGGATGAGGTGTCCTGGGAGATCGGGCTTGAGGACCTGAATTGTTAGGGGTTTGAGACGGCGATTCCTCGCCAATGTCTTGCTCACCTCGGGAGCCCTGTGAAGGGTCTCCAGGCGATGGTGGACCTGAATCCATGTCAACGGATTTCAATCACGTGGTATGAGCCTTGACAGCTTCGGACTTTCTTTTTTCCGTGATGGTTTGATCACGTGGTGTGGTGGAATTGATGGAAATTGTGAAATGCGGAATGCGGAATATTACTTTTTCCGAGATGTGAGAGTCACGTGCAGTTCTTGAGGAAAAAAATTGTGGCTACCTTTTTATTAGTGCCAGGAAATGCACCGTATCACTATACAGATTTTACACTGTATACGCATAGCAATTGCATATTCCTTACGTAGTAGTCTAGTGTGCAATATTCATTTTGCACGGCGTAGACATACAAATTTACAGGCAACGACATGATGAACGAGACAATCAAATATGCCATATTACAAATTGAAAGAGAACAAAAGAGAAATAAATAGCTACACCTTTGGTTTCTTGAAGATAATATTGAACTGAAACTACATGCTACAAAATCTTTGCCATGTTGGTGAAGTGAAGTACTTTGTGTGCCTTGTCGATAGCTGTTTTAGGGGATTGTTCGCTACTCCGTGTGCTTGACTGCACTGCACCATTCAGTAACAACTCTCCTTCGTTTGGCACTGCAGGGCGACCACATAAACTAAAGGCTGAAGAAAGGCTGTTTGTTCTACGCCTTAATTATTCAAAGCAAAGGCCTTGTCTTGGTTAGACGGGTCTTTCTTCTTTTTCGATTTCCCCATCCATTTAGCACTTTTCAACATTAGTTTTGCAACGTCATCCCTCTGCTCAGCAAAACCCCAAAGCTTTGAGGCAGTATTTCACATTGGCGCATCGGGCAAGCCGCCCATCCACACATTGCCCTAGGAATTGTTTTCGCCCTCCAATTTTCGGGCCCCTTCTAGAGGATGGCAGGCGGTTCGGACTCATCAGCACGGACAAATGAACGGACAAATGAACGGACACATGGGGTGCTTCCGAACCTTGCGAATGCCCAAGCCGGCAAGTCTGGCAAGGGCGGGCGCAAACCCAAGACTCCACACGAGGGAGTCAAACTGAAGATTCGCTATCTGCCCCCCGGTATGAAGGAGAGTGAATGCGTAGAAATTCTCGGAGACACCTGGAAAGTCGGCAACGGCAAGATTGACTGGTTTCGGTTTGACGCCGGCAAGGCATCGAAACGGTGTGTGGATCCCTCGAGCCAGATTTCTCTGTGACTATGCTGAAAGTCCTACGTATGCTAATCCGATTCTCAAGGCCTGGCAAACCATCCACCCCTTCAGCCGCCTACGTCAGGCTTGTGAAGCAAGAATTTGCCCCTGCTTTCTCTGAATTTGTTAGGAGTACTGCTTGGGAAGATGCAGGCGACACATCCACCGATTCCTCTCTCCTTTTCCCTCCCTACGTGGAGAGATGTTCGTACCAGAAAACCCCTTCTGATAAGCAGCGTGCCGATCCCAGGGCCGGTACAATTGACCAGGAGACTGAATTTATGAATTTCCTGGAAGAGTTAACCAGTGCCAAGGATGTCCAGCCTCTGGAAGTTGCCGACCTCGGCGAAGTTTCCAAGGAGGGCGAAAAGCCAACCACAACGCCACTGATCGAGTTCCTCAAGGCCAAAAAGGCTAGCAAAGAGAAGGAATCTGCTGCTGCTAAAGGCTCCAAGCAGACTCGGCAAGATGCCAAGGGCGGCAGGGGGAAGGCCGCAGATGATAGTAGGAGAAGTAGGGAAAAGGGCGAGAAGGTAGAAAGAGTTACAAGGTCAGAAAAGAGCAGGGGAACGGTCAAGATTCTTACCAAAAAGGCGGCTGCGGGAACCGCATCATCGGATACTCGAAAATCTGTGGCACCATCCTCAGCGACGGCTTCTGGATCTGGTACGAAGTCATCCTCAGCCCCAGCAACGTCGGCTGCCGCCGCAGACGAACCGCTGAAGAGTCGCAGGACTGCCATTGCCGCAGCTGCCAAGATTCTTCAAAGGGACCTAGGTCTTAGTCCTGGTAGTGCACATCGCAGAGCCCGTCATGAAGTCGTCGGTTCTTCAAAGACGGAAACAGAACCGAAACAGGCCGGAGAGTCAAAAGGTTCCAACTCAAAGCCATCTTCGCAGACTCAGCAGGAAAGCACAAAATCCAAAGGAACGCAACCCGCCCCGAACACATCAACATCGACTTCGAGCCCTCCTTCTTCCACACCGAGTGGTACAAGCTCAACTAAAGCCAGAGGTCGAGCCGGTCGAGGCGAGAACAAGGGCAAAGCTAGCGAAAGTGCTTCCGGATCGGCGAGTGGCTCACGCACAAATGCGCCCACCGCTGTTCTCAAGAAACGGCCAGAACCAAGCGCTTCGTCGTCATCCAAGCAATCAACAGAGGTACAGCCCTCCAGGATAGCCACCAACCCATCAAGAGGTTCCAAGGCAGACAAGGCGTCAGTAAACCCGCCACGGGCTCCAAAAGCAGCAAACAGCAACACGGCCCCCGGCACGGCCCGAGGGTTCATCAAGCACGCAAACATGTCACAAGGCATCACCGAAGCTCTTCTCAAACAAAGCCTCTCTACCTTCGGCACCGTGACTTTCATCGAGATTGACAAACGTAAGGGTTTTGCCTACGTCGATTTCGCCGACGCTGCCAGTCTTGCCAAGGCAATCAGCGCGAGTCCCATTTCCATAGCCCAAGGTGCAGTGCAGGTCCTCGAGCGTCGTGAAAAGAAGCCCGCCGCACCCAGCCAAGCCGCTCCGACCACGGTATCGACGCCAGCGGCAAAGGCAATGCCTCCAGCCTCGGGATCCCAGAACGCCGAAAAGCCCGAAAAGCCAAGCCAAGGCCGAGTTCGTCGCGGAAGACGAGGCGGCGAAAAGGGTGGCTCCAGCAATGGTGGAAATGCAACCCAGGCCTCGGCTGCCAATGCCGGATGAGCACTTTTTTCGGCTTCATTGCCACAGGACTTTACTGTCAGCCCCAAGAAGAAGGCTAAAGACAGACGCCTCGCCGAGAGCCGTGACCTTCGCAACATCAGGTTCCGAATCGGATATCCCAACCAAGAACGATTTGAGCAATCTTTGTAGCGACCAAGTGGGATGGTATGCATGACCAAAAAAAAAAGTCATGTCTATCTGCCGCCTTGAAGGCTACAGAAAAAGCTCGTTCTTGCTATCGACGTACCAACAGCCTCACGACCGCGCCACAGGAGAGTGCTGACGCCCATTTCAACATGGTGTCTGTGTCAAGACGCATCGAGAGATTCGTGTATTCTCAAGACTTAGCCTGCTGTTTCTTTTCTTTTGCTTCTGTCTCAAGGGCAACCTTTTCCTCATAGAATAGTTGTTAGGCAATATCCATGGGTCACAGGACTGAAAATACTCAAGAGCGGCAACCTCTCTTTGGCAGCGAGGCTTAGCGAATGGCCTATGCGTTGTTTTACTCTAAGTTTCAGAGAGACACGATTATATACAAAAAGTTAGCCTTCGAGGGTATGCAATTGATTCTTCAATCTTCATTACGGTTAGGATTGTGTATCAAGAATTTTATCCTCTATCCTAGCTATTTTTTGCTTCGTACCCGTAAATTTTCAACATTGATACAAGTTACCACGGCCAAAAACCAAAAGAAAAGAAAAATCGAAGGGAATACGGAAAAGCGTAGAAAACAAGAAGAACAACCGAAGCCTGGCGGCTGATGAAGAAGTCAAGGAAATCTATAAAGAAAAAGAAGAGCGATTAAAACAGAAAAAGAAGCTCTTAAAGAAATGAGACATTCGCGCCAAGCTTAAGCGAAAGCCAAGTAAATACCCTTGGCCCAATACAAAACAAAATACACAATAATCGCAAGAATGGCGCCTGCAAACAAGGCTGCCTTTTCGTGCATAAAGATAGTGTAAGCACGGGTTCGAATGTCGCCAAGTCGCATCCACTCGCCAGCATCACGACGGGCCAGCCGCAGACCAGGGAGTCCGTCCATGCTCTTTGCATTGTTGGCTGTCTGGTACCCGCGCATTTCGTTGGCATCAGCCTTGTGGCGGGCCCATTTATCCAGGGTTGGACGGCTACAGAAGACGGCTAGCTCATTCTGGACATCGATGATGGCTCCTTTTTCAATATCGTGGCCGACGCTTGGGGGGTCGGTAGCAGTGCCATCCCCGGGGCTCTTGCCATTGTAGAGATCGCTACGGATCATGGGAACGCCGAACCCGCAACTGGTCTGTACCTCATTGATATGGAGAAGAATTACGGCTCTGGCACCATCGAACGAGCATTCTTTCCCCCGAGAAATACGCTTCACGAGTCCATGGAAGGCAGGGTCGTCATACTCGACAATGGAGGACCTGCCGAAAAGACGCATGATACGGGGTGCTGGACCAAAGCTCATGAACATGAGCGTGAGACGACCGTTCTCGTAGGAGTGGGCTATAGTTTCGCACCCAGATCCCGTGCGGTCAATATATGCACAAAGGTTTGGCGAAAGAACGGCAAAATGAGCCGAGAGGCCCTTCGGCGAGATGTTGACATGGCGGCCGTGAGTCGGTGCCGAGCCTGTAAAAAAAACAGGCTGCTTCTCAGCCCATTGGGCCAGGTCATCGCTCAATGAGGGGAAGAGCTTCATTGTAAGAGTTTCTAAGAGGTCGCTGTCTTGGGTGGCATCAAGCTAAAATAGGGGCTAGCTTGGTAGGGTCTTGGAAGGGAAAAGGCGGGGGTGGATGGAGGGGTCGAGGTTGAAATATGTCCCGGTCTTCGTCTCGATGTGCTTGGTGGGGCAGCTTTGACTCACCGCCCACTCCCCCCTCTTCCGGCCCGAAACAGTACAGGCGCGCCCGTAAGCACTTTCACACCAGTTTCCCCTTTTTTTCTTAAAAGAAGGCTTAGACAAGGCAGCGGGGTCGGTGACAGTATCCGCTGCTCGTGCGGCGAGAGTGTTGTAAGGGCTTTCGTAGTAGGGAAAACACGCGATGGCTGCATTGGGAAACAAAAGAGACGATGGGCACCCAATTGGTCCACGAGACTCCCGGAGACAGCGGCTTTGGAGTGCTAGAAGGGTCGCGTCTCCTAAAAACGCCGGGATTGCCTTCAAAGCAGTCTGAGTATGTAAAAGCCGGCCCTTTGCGCGAGCGCGCGACAAGAGCGGTAATGGGGAGACAATGGGGAAGCAGTGTTGGCGCTGGCTCACAGGCAGGATGGGAAGGGGGAGGGGGTTTCGCAAAGGCATTGAGGCTGCTAGAGTCATCTGCCGATAGGAATCTTGTCTCCGTGGTACCCGCCGTCTTCGAGGTAAGTGGACTGGCGGCGGGAGCTGTGGTGCGCGTATCGGGTTGATGATGTATTGTAGGCGACGGTAGGGTAACCCTGGGAGTCGGGATGTGGCAGTTGGGCGGCGTAATTCTCAACGTGGATGCTGCCACGGCGCTGCTTGGTGCGTGTACCGGAACCGGAGGACGCCTGCGAAGGCTCGGCCGAAGGCGCCTTGATCTCGAAGCGCTTGGCAAGCCGTTCAAGCTCCTTGGCCTTCTCCTTCTTTTCCTTCTCCTTCTTGTCCTTGCTCGAAGATTTAGGGGCTGCATCCGACCCCTCAGCAGGACGCCGAGTGCGGGTGGGGAGGGCGCCCGAGATACCATGGGAGGAGGGAGGCGAGTACTCGGCAAGGCGCTGTTGGAGGAAAAGGACCTGCTCCGATAGGTCTTCGACTTTCAGGGTAGCCTGTTCGTAGAGAGTCTGGTACTCGTACCGGGCATGGACTGCGCGGTTCTTCTCGTCTTCGAGGACCTCGTTACGAGTCAAGTGGCCCTGTAATTGGCTGTAAAGCTCGTCGTAGGCCTTTCGGGTCGCTTCAAGGGCTTCTTCGGCTTTCTTGCGCTTGCGTTGCTCGAGCGCAAGTTCGTTCTTGGTGGGTTCGGGGTAGTCTTGAGCTGCAAATCTCCTATCAGGATGCGGTGGGAAGCCGTCTAGGTCACTCAACGAACCAATGCCCGAGTCACTACCGTGATAGTAGTGCTTGGTTCCCCTGGAGGGGTTCCGCGCATACTCCGCCATTGCGATGGATGGCAGGGGGGAGATGGGGTAAGAATAAAAGGAAACGTGAATAGTTTCCTGTGCGAAAAAAAGAGGCGGACGAGTCGCTAAAAAGTCGGGATTGAGTCACACAAATAAAGTCCTGGATAAAATTTTCGTGGGGACGGCAGTGTAAGTGCCAAGCGGAAAAGAAAGAGTAGCAGCAATAATAGGTAGCAGTAGAGCAGGGGGGAACAAGAGGGAGAGGTGGGCAGGGAAAGAAAAAAAAAGGAGGGCGGACACGGCAGGTCGGAACGAAGGGACGAACAGGCGAACAACGGTGAACGTTTTGTTGACACAGGAATATTCTTCAACACCAAAGAATTGCTGATTGTTCCTTGGTAGGTTTGTATTATGAGAATATGAGTTGGAAGTGGGAAAATATAGATAGATATAAGAGGGAGAGTAAAAGGGATTGATTTCGGGGCTGGGTATCGGCCTTGGTTATGTATAAAATTGCATTATGTATAAGAGCCATTGAGGGGGGTGGATTTGGATTGTGCGAGACGGTGTGCAAGAGTAGAGGGGCACAATTGAGAGGAGGCTTTTCTAGGCAAGAGGTGGTGGGGTCAGTACTGCTGCCTTGGAGCTACCTTCCCAGGAACCCAGGCAGGACGAGGAAATGGCGAGAGGGGCTGGAAGGGAAGGAGGGGGGAGGCTTCGGATCGTCCCCTTGGAGACGTGGTTCACAGAGGGTGCCAGTGTTCATTGTGGAAGGGGAGAAAGGATGGAGGGATACATGTCAGATCAGGCCGGACGGGCTGAACAGGCGGTTTGTCTCTAGGCAGAAGTCTTCCAGCCATCAACAGCCATCAAATAACGGAATCTTATTGGTATGAGGGGATTGGGGGCCATTGGAATCAGACCGGGGGTGCGAGAACAGCAACTGGATGTGGATGTTGTGGATGGATGCTTGCGAGTCGGTGATTATGTGATGGTTTTGTCGTTTCTTGTTCCCAGTGAAGACTCCGTAAGTGGAAAAAGGAGCAGCAGACTGTGCGGCAGGCATTGCTGCAACAATTACTCTGCAGAGGGCCAGGATGTGCCCTTGAAACTACCGCGCCGCTGCGCAAACGGGTCGTGGAGCATTAGGGGGGGTTTGGCTGCTATTACTCAAGTACAAGTACGAAACTTTTAGTGGGTTCGCATGCGGGCTGAGCCGTGGCAGTGGGTGGAACCAGTCCAGTGATGCTGCGCCTACTTTTTTTCGTCTCGTTTTTAAGCAGTCGCCGCCGTGTCTGAAGCCTCACGATTATGCCATCAGAAGACAAAAAAAAGGAGAAAGGGAACCCCTGGTATTACCAGCTATCCAGGTTTAGGGGAATCGATTAAAAGGAAAAAGAATAGCAAAGTCTGTGAACAATCAAGGTATTTGTACAGGCCCTCTCTCGTTTCAGTACGGTGTTGCCAAAGGTACAGATCTTATCTCTTCACGAACTGGCACATCCCCTTCGTCGCAGCCATGTTTCCTGTGTGATTTAGACAGCTCAACTTCATACTGAAACGCTCACCAACGATACGAACAAGGCAAAGGGGTAGATACGGATCGAAACGCGTCGACTCACCCTCGTTCTTTTTTGTTCTGCTTCTGTCTCCTTCCAGCCCTCTCCCCCCCCCACCTCCCTTTCCTTTCGTCGCCTCTCTTTGGGGGAGATGGAAGAGCGCCTTGCATTAGTTTTTGGCCCCCAAAGTGCTCCTCTGGGCGGTGATAGGATCATGACTCCTTGGCAGGCCATCCTTGGATAGCAAGACTTGGAAATGGGGTGGGAATGGACTGAAAGATGCATATCACAAGCTCCGGTGAGTCACTACTTCATAGGCCACGGAGAATCGCTGCGGGGGCTGCACCCCATTGGGAAGGTTGCGATTGCATGCATTGCGCACGACACGGAACTTAAGTGTGTCGTGTCCCTGTCGCCCATGAGTGACGCTCGCGCAGTCGCGCGAGAAAAATTTTAAAAGGCCAGGCAAGAAGAAATACTCAACAAAATCTATCCAAGGAGACTGCGGGGTTCGCGTCGCCATTGGGCCGAAACAGTTGGGAGACAATGAGGGGGGGAATTCTTTCATAGACCGACAAAGATTGACAATGGCGACTCGACTACTAAACTAAGATGCCTGCCATATTAATACCTTGTTGCTGCCCCAGTCCACACCGGATAGCGCAAAAGACGGCTGGCCTACGGAGTAATAATTCTTCGACGGCCTGGGGTTTAAACTGTTTAGATGAGACGTCTCCACAACTGGGCTCTAAACCCTGCCTCGTCTTGCTGCCTGATGGTCGATCCAACCCATGCTAAATTGGTGGGTAGGGCTGAGAGAGGAAAACGTCAGGATTGGCACGGGCCGTTGACAGAAGGGGAGAAAAACTCCGTACAAACTCCTCAAAACTCCTCGAGGGCTCTCGAAACAAGACTACGGAGTAGAAGCTGCACCAAGGCGGCGAACGATGTTACTCGAAACGGACGTCAGAGGTTCTCGTTGTGCCCCTCCTTTGATGATGCAGAAATTTACAAGGGAGAAATGAGAGTGTTATGGAGTATGGAGCAAAAAAAGAAAAAAGAAGAAACCGTGGTCCGGCCACAAGACATCGTGCCTCACCGATTGTGTCGCGGCGCTTTCGGCTGATAAACCCGAACATCTTTCCTTCTCTGTGGCTCGTATTGTGGGGTTCATCTGAGTTATGTGGCGTTCCCTAAAAGTTTCCAAGAGAGGAAGAACTAAACTAGAGTTTCAAAAGTGAGTACATGTACCGCCGAGTCTAGTTGGTGCCTGACCAGACCGGTCCTCAAGTACTCTGTAAATGCAATCTCGGGCTACCAGCGGGAAATTTCGTTCAGATTACCCCCTTTTTTAACCACAACCGAGAAAATTTTCTTCGCCGTTCCCTTAGTACGACGGATCTGTCATAGGTGGAATAGTCCCAGGGCCTATGACGGAGCCAGACATGATGCGACTTGACTTTTTTTCGTCTCTCTCAGGATGATACAATACGAAAGTAATACCTTTTTTGCCCGGTTTGTCAAACGTCCAACACTCCAGGGACGGCACGGAGGGGATGTGATCGCAAAAGTCATAAACGGAAGGAATCGAAAGAGGCATAAGAAGCAGAAGCAGCAAAGATCGCCGTGTGCCTGCTGCATGGCCCCCAAATACAAGGCAACAACTTCATCGAAGGGCAATGTTGGATTCACGAACGACAGTGCAGTACTTACTTCAGGTATGTGAAAACGAATGCATACTCCGTAAAAGAATGAATCAAGACGGTTTGCAATAATGGGAGCGCTACAATGACATGGGAGGCTGGCTGGAAAGATTTATTTTCGGTATCATCACATGGGAATATTACTTGAGAGAGTTTACCTGTTGGGATTCTGGAACCCCTCCTCCTACCCCTCCTTTTCCCTGCCATCTGCCCATGATTCTTGGCGAGCACTTCCCCCCCCCAGCTTTGTGGCTTCGTTGCCTGAAAAACCAGCCCCTCAAACAAGAAAAATTGAAGCACGGGTGTGCTCTGATGGCAGCTAAGGACTTTACCTTTTTACCATTCACATCCCCCCGCGTGTTTGGAATCATTGGGGTGCGGAGTGAACCCACGGAATGCAACATGTGTGGATAGCACGAGGACACGATGGAGGGTGGGAGAGTCTATTGCGGGCAACGAGACACCAGAGAGAGGCGTTGGTGAGGGTCCTCTCCTTCGGGTACCTCACATGAACTTGTCATTTCTCAGACATCAAAGCAGAGGATCAAGTGCCATTGCAGGACGGAGGCCAGCGCTAGCGCAGGATTTTGCTGAAGAGGAGGAGAGATTCTCCAGGCATCCACATCACCTCATAACAGGAAGCAGTAGTAAGATCGAAATGCCGTCACTACATCACATCACTACAGAGTCTTCTGTGATTTCGTAGGAATTTTGCGCGGTCGACACACCCTCGATTTGATAGTCTTCTGGACTTATGACCTGACCAAATTCGCTAAATCGTTAAGGCTTTCGGTAAAATACAGGTGGAAATAGCGCCGTTTACCCTCCCTGTTAGTGCCCCCGCTACCGAGATCCAGTGTCTATCCTTCTAAAGATACTCATCATCTCCCCCTAAGCGGGTCTTAACCAATAGCTTCACTTACACTTCAGTCTCAACTAACACGACGTACGAAATCAAATATTAGCATCTAGAAATAAAACCTCGATATATATGCCTAAACAAATAGAAGATAAATATATAAAATACGATGGAATAGTAATAAGAATTCCCATGTAAAAGCTTAGAATATAAGATGATGTTTCCTCAAAATACACTCATACTCCCAAATCTTCTTCTTCTGCCTCCGAACAATCTCATTCAAGTCCTCCACAACCCCCTGCGAATCATCATACTTGTCGCGGAAGAACCTCGCCATCCGCCTCAACCTCTCAATAAGCGAATCATGTCGATCATGAGAAAGCTCCCGTATGCGCTCCCGCAAATCGGCGTTTTCCTCGGCAAGTCTCCGCGCCCGCGACCGAAGTCTCTCATTGTCCCGGTGCAAGCGGCCCTCTCGCGCAGCGAGCCCGTCCAGAGACCGGCGCAGCGCGTCGTTGTCGCACGCCAGACGCTGTATTTTCGTGTCGAGCTGGGCGCTGTGGGCTTGGAGTCTTCGGACTTCGGCGTCGGCGTTTTCAAAGTTGGATTTGAGGGTGAGGTTTTCGCGCGCGAGACACTCGTTTTCTCTGGTCAGCCTTTCGTTTTCTTTTGTGAGTTTTTCGTTGGCGCGGCGGAGGGCTCGTTCGTGGGAGAGGAGATCTTTCCATTCTTTGTCGGGTGAGGGGCAGCAGTGGTGGTCTTGGTTTCGGTGGCCGTGACCGTGACCGTGGCCGTGGTGGTGGTGGGAGTGGGAGCGCTTCAGGCGGACGAACTGGCCGTCTGCTGAAGGGAAGGTCTCGATGTAGACCATTCCGGGCGACATTCGCAAGCTCTCTTGCTCTCTTCTGGCACAGCTAGTTGAGTATTGAGCTTTTTTATCCGATTCGAACACTTCTTTCGAAGGTCTTTAACTAGCGTCTCGGAGGGGAATGTTCATAATATACTGTCTTCAAGAATACAGGACTCCGGTTGAGGCCCGCGTGTATTTACTGGCTTGGTTATCGAGGATCAAAGGTAGAACAAAGGCAAAATACCAGTCCAGGAATGGAGACATTTCTTCTAGCACAAAAAAAAAGATAACATGGGAATATAAGAGAGACCTCGTAGGGAGAGTCTACGACTAGATCACACAGCTTCTGAATAGACACGCACACGCACAAAAGACATGGGTAGACGGGGCATGCGGATGATAGCAACAGACGACATGTTGGAATACAATTTGCGAGAGAATGTGGGAGGGATGGGCACATCGCCTGACTCGTCGCTTGTCGAGGACTCACAGGGCGAAGCCATTTCCTGTATTCTTTGTTGTGGACGTAACTAGCTTCATCTCTCCTCTCTACCACACTCTCCCTTGACCGGGTAGCAGCTGAACTATTCAGTTCAAACAAAAATTCGGCGTGTGGAATGTGACGCGCTTAACTAGCCAAAGGGGGCGGAGGGTGACCTGTTCCTGCGCAACAATATATCCACTTACCCACAGCACCCAAGTCAGGCTCGGAAGAGGGACTCGGGGAGTGGACAGCAAAAGCGAGAGACTCTTGCGCATAGGTTTTCAGTAGTCTTTTCGAAGCGACGCAAGAAAGGTGACGATGGCTGAGGTCATGTACCCAACCATGGTCAGGACGCCTTACCACGCGAGGGTGGCTAATATGTCTCAGTTTCTTGGCTTGAGGGTGTGTAAGGGTGCATATCACATATACCGCTTTTACAAATCAGTCGCATGCGGGAAGGCGGGATTATCCTGGTAGCAGGGAGACGGCGTTGGTGGATGGTTGTGGTGTATAATACATGTGAGGCCATGCGGATCTGGGTCTGGTGGGAGGGGGGCAAGGGTCCGGTTTGGGACGCCTTGCCTGTCTAAGACTGACCGCTTCACACGCCGACTATTATGACTGTATCAAAGTGGAACTAATCCTAGGGATGGGTCGTGTTTCTGAGGGTGTGAAGAGAAGCAAAGAGGGAGAGGTGCGGGATAGATGTGGCTGGAGGAAGAGGAGGGCGGTGGTGGTGTGGCGCATTTGCGGGGCATCTGTCGGCGTCTGTCGGTGTCTGTCTTCTCACTCTTTGCTGGTTATGCACGTCAACGCACGTGTTAACAAAGCAGCATTCTGGCCTCATTCCAAACCTTGACATGGGAACTCGAAACAAAGGGCAGGCACATAAAGGCGAACTGAGCAGTGAAAATAGAACCTCGAATAAAAGACTGCAGCTCTGAACATTATCTACGGGATTCATCCGACGTCAGAACCTCTTTACAGATCCGTATCTTAGACATGCAGGTCTTTGACCTGGTCTCCTGCAAATCCTTTCACAGCCTGTCTTGACATGACGGATTCGTCGTTGTAGATGGCCTCCAGGCTCTACGTAAGGGGCAGAGCAACGTCCTGTCAAGCAACCCCCACATCCCCTTACTCATATATACAGATGTATATCTCCCGAATCCTGTAATTTCTAAGAGGAAGAATCTTCAAAAGAGTAGAGGAAAAGGGACAAAAGATCTTGTGCGTGGGCTGGCTGATGCAAGCCTCATCGTGGAACCCCCAACCCTTCCTCCCCCCCTCACAAAAACCTTCAAACTGATTCCCGAAGAGCGGGGGTCATATCGACGAATCAAAAACTCGCCTGTCACCGAATTCTCCTTTTTTCCCCTCCAAGGATGCGAGTAAATGCGAGGCGACCTGCGTGCTGCGCACTCGAGGGAGGGGTGGAGCAGCGTGCGAGTGGCGGCGGCTTTCTCTGCTAGGATTGGCAGCAAAGCATTCCACCCCCAACCGTATGGAAGTACGAAATAAATGAATCATATTTGGTGTCTGTGTCTTAGTACGGGCTGTTATGGAATGATTGAAATTGAACGGGGGGGGTTCGAAAGACAGATTCAGTGGCAAGTTCTGAGATGGAGAAGTTGAGAGGCCAGCATGGCTAGGAAATGCTTCGTGAATATCGCAAGAGAAAAAAAGTCGTGACAATACATGAAGTGAAAATACCATCTATATCCAGAAGAAAGGAAATACAGAGTGTTCTTATTCTGTGTATATCTAAGAAACATCCTGTATCTGTGTCCATGTACGAGAAACGACTGTCGTCCGAGTTGTCTAGAAGTAATAGGAAATCACCATGGGATAGTACGCAAGCATATATTGAATAAACAAGCACTGGACCTAATAATCTCCTCTTCGTTTCGAAATCAAATTCAAAGACAGTCGAAGAGTAGACCACGTCTTCCTCCATGATCAAAGAATACCAAATACTTTTTACCGATGGTAGCTACGTTTTGCCACTCCAAAGCCAAACACCCGCCGAATACTCCTTCTAAATCGGCCCCCATCGGCGAAGATCCCTCTCAATCTCCGGAAATTGCTCCACCAGAGGAGTTCCATGATCAGCGCAGAACATACGTCTCCCACGAAGGGGTCCCGTAACGCCGTCGACGAGTCGGCCACAGCCTGGCACGACGCAGCTCAGGTGCTGGACGCAACAGCCCGATTCCCCGACTGCGGGAAGATTGCAGCCTCCGCGGTGGCAGCTCTCGTTTCCTTCTGCGTTTGCCTGTGGAGCGGGGAGGGCACCGGTCATGTTGGCTGTCTTGTCCGACCCGGGCTTGGGCTTGTCAGTTTTGGCCGGCTTGGATTTCGAGTCATCTTCCGCTTCGACAATCCGGACTTGTTTGGCGTTGTTTGGCCCGAATGGGTACCATGGGCCCGTGTCGTCCGCACGGTGTATGATGTGGTGCATAAAGTTGCAGCTGTTGTTGACTTGGACTGGGTATGCTGGGACGGCGAATTGAGGGCCTGAGACCATAGTCGCCTGGAGGCATCCAAACTGTTGAACTATCTCCCAGAGTTAGTATCAGTAGCCAAGGAGAGGCTTTGCATCGCCCATCTTATCAGCTTCCCATCTGAAAGCCAGAATAGGCCTTGGTGATCAGTGATATTAGGACTTACCATTCGAATAGAACTGTACCTGGCTTTGATGACCAGGGCACTGGAAGTACCCGCAGAACGAAGTTGTCATTGTCGTGTTCTTAACCGCAGCACTAAGCTTCAAGGATTGGTAGTGATGGCAGTCTATCGATAATATCTGCCGCTTCTTTTCACAGGAGTTTGTTGTATTTCGGTGTCGATGATGTTTCTTAAAACGACCTACCATGATAGAGAAAATTAAGGAAGGTAAGAAGAGAGGAGGAAACTTCACTTGGGAAGTCTTCTCTCTCACGCTTAGTAGAAGTGTATATAGATATTGATCAAGACCTTTCCGTCAGATGAGATGAGGTCTGCAACTTGGGAGATGATGAAGGGGAGTGTAGAGGGGATTCTGGAAAAGGGAAACGGGGGAAGACTGACTCTACCTACAATCCACCCTTGTAGCGTGTGGGATTCCTCTCTCCAAGTCAAAGTCGACGGGGGGCTTGCCTCCTCGATCCGAGGTAGGCCGTGTTAATTCATGCTAAATGAATGGGGCAAGTGATTCTGCTGTGTCACGTATTGCATTGGCCACCACTCACCTTCAACGGCTTTCTCTCTTCCATTCATCGTCTCAAGACCATCCAAATTATATTCGTTCTCCGTTAAAGGGAACGATGTGCATGTGTACGGCATGGCAAAGTAGCACAAGACCCCCCTTTCGAGGAATAATGAATACATGATTCGTCGGATTTATTACGCCGGAAGGTGGTCCGACTCGCTACCTGAATCTCTAATCCAATCCCTGTTGTACATCAGTCCTTTGTCCTACATTGCCATGTTGTTTGGATGACTCGCTTCGCTTCACCAACCAGGAACCATTTTTTTGTAATGGAACGTTATCCATTTTCAACCTCCTCATATTTTTACTTTCTGTGTCCCGGATTCCAAAGTATCTGTGCCATGCAGACCATCATCCAGGAAACTCCAGTTTCTCATCAATGTTTAAACCTAAACCCACGCCCAATTCGTCCGACTCATATAATTGAAACAAACCCCAATTTTGCAAATCAGAACCAAACTCCGTTGTTCGTCCCGTATCGGGTCTATACCCTTCTAGAATTGACCTCCCATAGACGGCATATATGTGTGCAGAAGACGATAAAATGAGGCGCTATAATAAAGAAAAGTAATGGAGACAAAAGATTTTTTAGCTAGAAGCTCTAGCAACTGCAGCCTTGAGGCCCTGCAATATAGAAGCATCCTTCTCTTGCGCGGCGGTTAGCCTTGGCGTCAACTCGGGAGGCACCGGGGTAGGTCCTGAAGGAGTAGATGTTGGGGCCGGCGATGGGCTTTGTTGGATAGCAGGCTTAGTTGGCGGAACCTGTAAATTTGGTGTTGGGGCAGGAGACTGGGATGAGGGTAGAGGTAAAGGTAATGATGCTTGCTGCTGCTGCTGCTGCTGCTGGACTGGCTGTGGGGTTGGTTGCTGCTGAGGTTGTTGTAGAGTCTGTGGTGGGGCGGGTTGGGCTTGCTGTTGAGACTGTTGAGGCTGTTGCTGTAATTGCTGCAATTGCCGAAGCTGCTGAAGCTGCTGCTGGGATTGGTGCTGCTGTGGCTGTTGAGGTTGTTCCTGTTCCTGTTGCTGTTGCCGTTGTTGTTGCTGCTGCTGCAATTGTTGGAGCTGTTGTGGTTGTGGTTGTGGTTGTTGAACAGGCGTCGGCTGTGCGGGTAGTTGGGTTGCTGCTTTTTGAGGAGATACTGAAGCCGTTGTTGGCTGTTCAATGGTTGGTTGAACCGCTTTCGGAAGGGCTAGTTCTTGAACAGGCGGCTGGGGTGTTGAATTCTGCGAGACTGAAGTAGATGGCGGTACAGATGGTAAAGGCAAGGCTTGGGGTTGCCGAGCTGGCTGTGTACCGATCTGGGGGGCAAGGGGACGCGGAGAATTCGAATTCTGAGGCACTTGTTGTTGGGCTGTTCGCTGAGCTTGCTGACTGGCGAGCTGTGAGGAAAGACTTTGGGCCAATGTCGAGCCCGGCTGTGGTGCCTGTGGACTAACGTTCGCCTGGATTCGTTCCTGTTGCTGGAGAGAAGGTATCACGTGGGCTGTTTGATGTGCTGGCTGTTGAACAGTGGGGGCCGACTGCAGTTGCGGGTTGGGCGATGGTTGGATATGCTGGGGAGTTGCGATCCCAAGCGGAGACTGCGACGCTGGAGGCTGGGCAGAGGCACCATGTGGTAGCAGTGTTGACATTGCACGCGGTGCCACTTGTGTATGATGAAGGCCGGACTGAGGTGCTTGTGCAATGGACTTTTGGGCTTGATGTGCTGCTAACGCTGCTGCAGTGTGTGGGAATGTGGGGACACCGGGGATAGTGGGCGCTGGAGAAAGGACGGGGGGCTTGGTAGTCGATGGTGCTAGACGCTGTTGACCGGGTAGTTGGATACCCTGTGCGGTGTTTTGCGCGGCTTGTGCGGCAAGGGCAGCCTGGGCGGGCGTGACGACTGAATGGACAGCCGAGTTAGCCGGGGCGAGAGTTCCAGCAGTCTGGCCGGGCCTGACCGGGGGGCGATGGTTCTGTAGCCCGCCCGCCAACGTCATTATTCCATTAATTCGAGCCTGGTCCTCTTCAGAATTTAACCTAGCTCGCTCTTCGGCCTCCTTGCGGGCCGCCTGCGTCGGCGCACGAGTCTTGAGCTCTCCAGTAACCGCCTGGAGGTAGTATGGCATTTCAGAATTTGTCTTGAGGAAAAAGAGCTTGAGGTTGCGGGCCTTGTCCTTTAATTGAACTTGCGTTCGGTCTTTAAGGATATCTGAAATAGATCCATTAGGTCCGAAAAGAGACAGGATTTGGCTCCAATGAGGTCCCTTGACCATGTCGAGACCTGCCATGAGGGCCTTTTCCTCCTCCTGACTCCACGGCCGCCGCGTTGAATGAATGCCTTCGCGCCTGGTATGCGCTGTAGACTTTGACAACGCTGCCTGTCGAGCTTTGTCGTACAACACTGCACTAGGTAATGACTGGCTGGGGGGGAGGTTGTCGCCACCGCCAGCAGGTAGAGGTGCCTGGACTTCGGGAGCAGGATGGCCATAACCATAAAACGGGTTTTGAGGCGGAGGTTGTTGTTGGATGTGAGTGGGGTATGGGCTTGGCGATGGTGGTTCGGCACCTGCTTAGGACGTTAGCTTGTGGTTCACAAAGCACTGCTACCTCCGATGAATCGAGGGCTGTGGCAGTTTAACTTACCAGTGGGTGTCGGAATTGTTGGAAGCTGATATGTTACCCGTGAAAGACCATTGAGGGTATTGCGGACGTAGTCGTTGGTGCTCTCGGCAACAAGGGCCTCGAGTTCCTTGAAGTCGGTTGCGATATCGTTCTTAGTTGCGTTGGCGATCGCTTCAATGTCGGCAGAGTCGTCTGTTGCCTCTTTCGACTCAATGCTCATGAGATTTTCAGACTTGACGGCTTCTTCCGTCTCGAGAGAATTTGAAGAAATCAGTCCGGCAAGAATGTCTTGGACCAACCCGCCTGTGGACTTCTCAAAAGAGGACACCTCGATCACGTCTAAATCCATGCTATCGTCAAGACCCATGCGCGGGAGTCCGGGTTGTGGTAGCGGAATGGCATGCTTCTCGCCAAGGCTTGTGAAATAGCATAGATTTTCTCGGATATGCTGACTTATTCGTTGGCGGAGGTCGTCAAGAGGCCGTTTCTCAAGCACAGCTAGGGGCGCGCGCGCTGCGTGTTAGTATATCCTACTGGGTTATACAAAAGGGGGTAGCAAAACCAACCTGACTTGGCATCCCCTTGGAGTTCCATCAGCAGCTCGTCCTTTCGTGATTGAGCAGATGCTAGCAGGTTTTGCTCCTCGGCGGTCAGCTCTGTTCCAGGATGCTGCTGCAAAAGCCTTTCTCGGGTTTTTACTAAGAGATGTTCGTCTAAAAGGCCGTCGAAGGATTGAGGCTGTATCTCTTCAGTCAGATGAGCGAGAAAAATCTGGGTTTGGAAGCTGAGAAACAAATCTCCTAGGTCGGCTGGGAGAGCTGTCGAACCGAGAAGGAGTGTCGAGAGAAAAGATGTAGATAGGCTCTCCAGGTCACCTCGCTGGCCCTCGAATATCCTGCAGCAAAACTTCGTTAAGTTCGCTGCGCGAAATGTTTTATGGTCATCGTCGTTTCTCAGATCCAAGTCTTCGGTCGAAATCCAACCCTGTGCCTCGGGAAATATCTTCCAAGTTTGGTCGAAGAGGGATCGTGCGACTTGAAAGGCCTTGTAGGCGTCGGATTCGGTATCTCTCAAGGCTTTCGTCACATTTTCGAAAGGATCGGCGGAAAAAAACAACAGTAATTGGAGAGACTAGAGTTGACCCCAGCATTAGAATCGATACAGAGGACAGGATCTTGGAGGCCGCGAGAGGTAAAAGGCTTACCAAGTTGCCCAATATAGGGATGCCCATGGCCCGTATGGAGCCTTGAGGGTCTTTGAAAAAGTCTGTATGCGTCAGAGGCTGTGGTTCCTGGGAGGGGAACCGTATACTCCCATCGTTGGCATCCGGCATAGGTGTTGTATCCATAGGGGGGAGGGAGTCGACGCCAGAGACTAAGTTGACGAGGCTGGTGACGTCGCCTAGTGCATTCTGCACCAAAAGATCCATGTCGACATCAAGAAGCTGGTCCGACATGGGTTCGGGCCCAGGCTCGACTTCTAGCTTGAGGCGTTTCGGGCCATTGGGGTCGTCGAGGTCGGGAAATTCGAGGGACCGTTTCGGCGGGGAAGGAGCGGCAGCTGCTAGGAATTGAGTAGTCAGGTCGACAGGCTCTTTCTTGATGTCCACTAATTGCAAACAAGTTAGAAAAGGTTCTAAAGGAATGAGAGAGGGTCGTTGCGCGGGTACAGGGCCAATTGGGGTGCCTGTGGCCTTTGGTTCGTACCATTGTCTTCCACAACAGGTGTTGGATTGGTTTGCGCCTGTTGCTCCATTGTGGCCAGGAGGCAAGACAGCGGCCAGAAAGTCGGGGCCACAGTAGCTCTGAAGGCTGTTTTATTGACCTATGCCATCCAGACGGCGATGCAGTGGATTATTCGGTAGTGGTGGCGGCCTGTTGACGATGGTTCGAAGCTTGGCAGGGTCGAAGAAAATTGTTGCTCTTTGGATTTGCCCTTATTTCTTGCCCCCGAAAGCACGTTTCTCCCGATAATTACACAACACTGGAAAATAACTCGACGTAGGTCGGGGCCGTCTTCTGCTTGCAAAGGCTTGGGAATCCGTTATTATCGCGTCTCGGGAAAGGGCCGTAATAGCAGTTGAATTATCAAAATTGGTGACAGGGTTTCGAGACTTTCATTTCCCTTTATTGTTTAATACTCTGTAGATTGCCTTGTATGATTGTATTGCGATTTGGTTTGATGGATGTAAACTGTGGGCTCTTGTTTTTGCTAAGATAACACCTTCGGTCTCATATATTTCACTTGTGCAGTCAAGTACCTCACTAACAGGAAGTTCTCGTTCTTTTTTTTTTTTTACTGATAAGATATACTGATAAGAACTGCCCCTCATCCTTTTTTTTTTCCACCAGGCTTATCGGCAATGCAAGAGAGGGGTGGTTACAACGGAGTATTAACTTTTCCTATTGCACTATTGCGGTGTCGAATCCATGAGCTTTGTGTTGCTGAATTGCGCCAAAAAGACCGTGAAGTCAGCCTTGGAAGCAATCAGGAGTACAGCTTGGCCTCAACGTAAACTAGACAAACCCTTACTGTAGGTGCATGGCAACAACTCGACCAGGGATAGAAGATAGCATTTCCATGTGATTGCTTGGTTACCCTTTAATAGCTATCCTGGACTGTTTGTTTTCTAAGGATATGGCATGAAGCAAGTAAGTATTCGGGATGAAGTTTAGCATTGGTTCGAGATCCATTCAAAACATTCCTTTCTCACAGCGTGCACTTGTCAACTCCAAATCTCCTATCTCTTTTTAAATACCTCGAGTTTGGGGGCCCACGTTTAATATTCTAGACGTCTTGGTAAGGATGGACTGTAGATGATTTCTAGGTCATTTTGCGGCCTAATAAGGGCCATACAAATTAGTATGATGGTGGCAGGACATGCTGAACAATGGAGGTCCCTAGAGATTTTCGTCGCATCTTGGAGGTTTTTGAAGAGAACCAAGCAGTGCGCGTTCGTCCTTCATTTATAGACTTTCTTCTCCTCAAACGAAAAGAGGAAATCTATACATTTCGGGTTCTAGAACATGTAACAGCTTTTCAAACAACTCTCATCATTTGCTCGCTGGTATTTCTCCCGAGTGTCGAAAACGAATGCCCCACCAATGAGGCAATGAGGGGAACGAATCGTCAAAGGTGGAACTTCAGGCAAAGCAGTCTGTGTACAAGTGGAAGATAGTTCCAAGTCTTCAAGGTCCGGAAAATCGATTTCCGAGCTCCTCGTCGCTGCGTTCCTGAGGTGGGATGGACATTATCACAGCAAACTAGTAGGCCACAAGATGGACTCGTCTCGAGCCCTTCCTTTACCAGTACAATCCATTCGCCAGTGCTGCACTCAATAATGACCCTTGAGGGTTGCATACCCCTCTTTCTAACCGTGAATTTGATGAACGAGGCAAATGTTGGAGAAAACACTAGGCGATGGTGGGTTGCATCTTCAACATACTGGCCAAACTTGTTGTCACAGGGCAAAGACTTCGGACACAATTGAACTCGATAGCCTCACGCCCATACTCCGTATCAACAAAGCGCACGTTGCCATGGCCAGGCCCATTCCACCGGCTCAGAGTACTAATAGGCAGGGGTCACGTTCCGGGGAAGGTTTATTAAACAACAGGCGTCCCCATGTTCCGGGGAATGATAAAAGAGGCGGCGGAGCCGCAAGCAAAGCTCCACTCGAGCCCTCGGTACAAAGGAGCACGAAGAAACGACGCAAAAACGAGGGCCATGCTACCCAAGAATGAGAAAAATTAAAAAATTGAAGGAAGAGGGAGCGCATTGCGGTTGAAGGATGGGCAGGTTGAGGGAAACGAAAAATAGGCGACCCACGTTGCATACGCAGCAAGCCGGTGCATGTACTTCGTATACCGAGAACAACGGGGGAGCATTGTGTGTGAGGCTTGAGATTCTAGTTTATTAGCATTGGTGGGTGATGCAATTCCGACAGTTGTTGGAGTGGAGCCGGAGTACTAGTTTAGTTTAATAGGAGATGGAGGCCATAGAGAGTTGGGGCTGCCCCTATCATGTTGGCAAGGGTGTTCACAAGTTCTGCTTTTCCACTTTCTTTCAATCCAAGTCCGACGGATCTTAGCTATGGATTCGTAAGTCGCCTGCTAGTTACTAGCGGTTATCCTGCGCTACAGTTGCGATCGTGTGGCAAATTCGACTCCTCAGATAAACTATTTGTATATTTGTAATTGTTACAGTTCATGGGTTCAGGCGGATCACAGGGGGTACAGTATAGTACAGCATGTCCTAATGGTGTCATCAAGCCTGAAGTCGGCCACTGTAACCCCGCCTCTTGTTCCTCACATTACTCCGAACCCTTCCCCAACGGAAGCTAGGGACGATTGTGCTTTCGACATGACAACGAATGCTCGTACATCACCATCACAGCATCATGGTACCCCAGGCCTGATTCTGAACCGGTAACTGGTGCATTAATTACCGACGACGCCCTTCTTGGCCGTTGTCCACTGGTCATTGACGTATTAAAACAAATACCAGCCCCTTTTACATGCAAGCCGATCCTCTCTTGTCTCGTCCACTTTGTTAAATCACCTACCCCGCATTCTTCTTTTTTGGCGAGGGTGTGGTGGTGTGGTGGTGTGGTGGCGTGGGTGGAGGTGATCGAAGTTCAAAGAGCACTCTCAAAAGCACTCTCAACCTCTCAACAGATGGCTCTAGGGAGCCGCGTGAGGGATACTTTCGGCATTATCATTACGTCTACCAAATATTATTTGCCATGCTACCACCAGTGCTCCGTAAACTACAATTTTTTTTTTGTTTTCTCCGCTCCAAACCACGCTAGGCCTGAAGGCGGAAAGGAACCCCAACCATCACCAAGCCCCTTCTCCATGACCAGAGGGGTCCTTGTAGCGCGGATCCGGAGGGACTGTAGCTCGATTCGGTGCACCTTTTTCGAAAGCTTGGCTGGTCTACTCTCGCTCGCCCGTACCTCAACCTGGTGTAAGGCGGGGGATGATAGCAAGGGGCTCCCATGACTCCGTCGCATACAAGTATCAGCCACATCCTCCCATCTGTTACCTACCTCCTTCCTTGTTCATTAACCCCTCCTTTTACACACCCCGTGCTATCCGCTATTCTTCATCGTCACCACCTCTATCGCCACTATAAACTATAATCTTATTTCGCATATAAGATCCAGTTTCCCCCCTCTTTGCTGTCTGCCCTAGACTTCATCCCGTTCCTCCAACCCTCTTTTCCATCCTCTCCACACATCATGTCTCTCTTCGTCGATATCCAGACGCCCCTCACGGGCACCATCAAGCAGCCCGTTGGCCTGTATGTCTCTCCAATATTCTCCAGTCTCTCCAGCACCAATTGCACTTCGCCCCTGTAGGCGCTTCTATTCACAAGCTAATTACCGTAATTGTGTTTAGTTTCATTAACAACGAATGGGTCGAGGGCGTCGATAAAAAGAAGTTTGAGGTTATCAACCCCGCGACCGAGGAGGTCATTTGCTCCGTTTGCGAAGCTACCGAGAAGGACGTTGATATCGCCGTCGCCGCTGCAAGGAAGGCATTCGAAACCACCTGGAACAAGGTTACTCCCGGCGAGAGGAGCCGTCTCCTTTCCAAGCTCGCCGACTTGGTTGACAAGAACCTTGAGCTCCTCGCTGCTGTCGAATCCCTCGACAATGGAAAGTCTATCACCTACGCTCGAGGTGATGTCGGTGCCGTGTCTGGCTGTCTCCGGTATTACGCTGGCTGGGCCGACAAGATCGAGGGCAAGGTCATCGATGTTGACCCCGACTCGCTCGTCTACACCCGACACGAGCCTGTAAGTTTTGCAACAATCACCCGTGTCATTCATTACCTGTCCAATGAGTACAGTTTTTAACATTGACTGCGTATCTAGCTCGGTGTCTGTGGACAAATCATTCCCTGGAACTTCCCCATCCTTATGCTTGCATGGAAGATTGGCCCCGCTCTCGCCACCGGTAACACTATTGTCATGAAGACTGCTGAGCAGACCCCCCTCTCTGGCCTCATCTTCACTCAGCTCGTTAAGGAAGCTGGCTTCCCTCCGGGTGTCTTCAACTTGATTTCCGGTTTCGGCAAGACTGCCGGTGCCGCCATCGCCTCTCACATGGACGTTGACAAGGTGGCTTTCACCGGATCCACCCCTGTCGGCCGTCTCATCATGAAGGCCGCCGCCGATTCCAACTTGAAGAAGGTGACCCTCGAGCTTGGTGGCAAGTCCCCCAACATCGTCTTCGACGATGCCGATATTGAGGACACTATTTCGTGGGTCAACTTCGGTATTTACTACAACCATGGTCAGTGCTGCTGCGCCGGTACCCGTATCTTCGTCCAGGAGGGCATCTATGACAAGTTCCTCGAGGCCTTCAAGAAGCGCGCTACCTCGACCCAGGTCGGCGACCCCTTCGACAACAACACCTTCCAGGGACCCCAGGTCAGCCAGCTCCAGTACGACCGTATCATGGGCTACATCAAGACTGGCCAGGAGGAAGGCGCTAAACTCGAGATTGGCGGTACTCGCGTCGGTGACAAGGGTTACTTCATCGCCCCCACCATCTTCAGCAACGTCAACAATAACATGAAGATTATGCAGGAGGAGATTTTCGGTCCCGTCTGCGCCATTGCCAAGTTCAAGACCGAGGATGAGGTCATCCAGCTAGGCAACCAGACCACCTACGGCTTGGCTGCTGCCGTCCACACCAAGAACATCGGCACTGCCGTTCGTGTGAGCAATGCCCTCCGTGCTGGAACCGTCTGGGTCAACGCCTACAACAAGCTCCACCACCAGATCCCCTTCGGTGGATTCAAGCAGAGCGGTATCGGCCGAGAGCTCGGCGAGGCTGCCCTCGCCAACTACACCGAGATCAAGTCGGTCAATATCAACTTGGCTGCTGGTGGTATTCCCCACTAAGGGAGAGGAGAAGTCAACGTGACCAAGAGCCAAAAAAAAAAAAAAAAACGACAAAGACAAAAAAAAACTATCCAGGGTGGCTCCTTTGTTTTAGGGTAGGGCCCAAGAAGGCAAATGACCTTGTACTGGATCATGAAAATTTGACGCTGTGGAGATTTGTACTGTATGCTATTACGTGTTGTTGGATTATCGAGTCTTCAACCAACAAGACCTGCGGGATCTATGAGTGAACGGATCCTAAATTGGATTTAGGCGATTCCAAATGATCAATTCTTATGATACCACACACTATACTCGATGTTTTCCTCGGTTTGACATCCAACAAGACTATAAAGGATGGCTTGACTTTTTTCTGTTTAAGCGTACTACTGTTCCTCTGAAGATCGTCTTCGCCATAGGGTAAAAAAGGTGGAGTGTGGATGTTCCTGTTACCTAAGCACGCCAGTAACCCCGCCATTTCCAGCGTACAAATAAACTAGGTTGAAGCGCGTCATATGGAAGAGCTCCCAGAACCGTTGTTTTCAAGCTTTGGTTTTGTGATCGTGGCGTTTCTACCTTCTTTACTATCAGGGTAAGAATTCAATCCCACCAACAAAACGGAAAAAAAAAAATGTCCACTACACACCGGCCGGGCTCTGCCTTTGGCGCGAGCACCAGCGCGGGGAAAACGTATTTCGAACAGCAGAGAGAGGCGCTCATTGAGGAGATTGCAATGGTAAGAAACGGCCAGTGTATTCTTCCTCTTGTTTTATCGGAGAAATCCGCGTTGTCCGGTCAAAAACGATTAATAAACTGATATATTATAGAGTTTTGAGCATGTCCTTGCCAACGTCAACAAGTTGAATAGATCACTAGAAGCCATCATCACGGTTAGTTACAATTCTACGCAGTGTTTTTTTTATCCTGTTGCTCTCCTTTGCATCGACTGATTGGTTTAGGTCGGCAATGAATTCTCATCCGTTGAGGCTCTGTGGTCTCAATTTGAGGGTGTCATGGGCAAGGAGGAAGAAGTGAAGGGGGAGACGGAGGTTTCAAAGGATGAGACGGAAGATGATGTGACAGTCAAGAGTGAGAGCTAACTTTTTACAATGTCGGTTTTCATCATCTTCCTTGTTTTCCCTGGCGGACTTAATAATCTCATTTTGGCTGGCGTTTTTGGAGATGGTTTGCTTGATGTTGGGTTACAATGATATTTCGCTACTCTAGGTTATGGACTATGGACATGGAAGTGCCAGTATTGACGAGACAATGTATAAAATCTCATTGATACGTGGACAGGAAATAGAACAGCTGAGGTACAATTACATGGCCGGATTGGATAAGTATACCAGCATTTGGGAGAGGGAAGTTTGGACCATAGCATGACAGGATTCGAAGCTGAACTACAACGACCCTCATGCCATCTTTGATCTATACCATGTTTCATAGATCGGGCAAAGAGACAAGTGTTCCAATACCTTTCTGCCTTTTCCTTAGCTCCCACAGTACACCTAGCCTGTCAAGCCGGCTTGGCAAGCGTCGATGAATAGGAGCGTTACAGCGCACGTATGCTCCTCTGTAGATGCGTGGCTACATCAAAGCCAGCTGTAACAGCAGCATGAAATAGACTTCTTAATTTTTCCATTGTGAGATAAAAAGCAAGGGTTTGGATTACCAATTGACACTCTCATCGTCTCAGCCACCCCAAAGTGCAGTCCGCTGCCACTGATGTCGTAAATGAAGAAAGAAAAAAGAAAAGAAAAAAAAAACACAAAAAGGGAAGAGTAAAGACAGGTGAAAAAGAGGAAGAGGAGAGAAAGGAAAGAAAGGAAAGAAAGCCGTTGTCGTGACAAAATTCGTATGGAGTAGTTTCGTTACATCTTTCCCGGCCGTGTCCGCCGAGGACGGCCGTGCATGTATTCTCAACTCGAAAAAAAAATCAAATGTGTGTGCTACCCTTCCCAGATGACCCTAAGAGAAAAAGAAGAAAAGAAAAATGATGCAAGTACAGTTCTCAATTTGACCTCTTCGGTCTAGAGGAACTTGCAGCTGCGCTTCTTTTTCTTAATCGCACCAACACCTGGGATAGAGCTGCGACCACCACTTGACGTGCCGTTGCCAGAACTGCCACCTGCAGCCATTTGGCTCTCGAGGTTCTTCCTGTCGTTGGCAACCACTGTGATGATGGCCTGTTCAAAGATCTCGTCCACGCCGCGCATCTCCTTGCTACTACACTCCATGTACTGGGCTCCCATTTTTTTGGCTACAGCAAGACCTTGCTCCCTGTTGACCGGGGTTAGGCCTTGTGTCTTGAGCATGTCGATACACGACTTCTTATGGCGAAGATCTGACTTCAGAGCAACGAGAATAAGCGGCGTGTAAGGGCAGAAATGGAGGACTTCCGGGTACCACTATGTGTTCGTTAATACGGGGTAGTCAATATTGGACAATAAAAGAAATGGCGCACCTTGTCTAGCACATTGTCAAGAGAGTTCGGGCAGTCAATGGCGAAGCAGACAAATATGAGATCCGTTTCTGGGTAAGAAAGTGGCCGCAAGCGGTCATACTCCTCTTGTCCTGCAGTGTCCCAGAGGGCTAGTTCCACGGTCTTTCCTGTAGGGGGATGTGTTGGGTAGGTGATGTAGTTTTCAAAGACAGTTGGGACGTATTTCTGTAACAAAGGAAAGGTTAGCATTCCTTCTTGACCTGGGTCTGGCACTTATGCCTGTCTTCTTCACCATCTTCCTCGCCGTCTATCGGAGGAAGAAAAAAAAAGCAAACTTGCGAACCTACCTCTGGGAAGTAGCCTTGACTGTAACTAATCAACAGGCATGTCTTTCCACAGCCGCCATCGCCAACGACGACAATCTTCTTGGAGTAGGCTGGAGCGTCGGTCATGTGGGTGGCGGCGGATTCGCGTCCGCTGGAAGAACTCAGAGTGGTGCTCACAGTCCCCTCGCTCGATCGTGTCCGCTGTTCGCGGCGTGATGGGTGAGAAGATTGCTGGTGTGTTTCGTAGTGTTGTTCGGTTGATGGGTTGTAGGAATTGCTGAATGTGTACGATGCCATGACGGCCGAAAAAAAGGTGCGCTACTTGTTTTCTTCTTGTTTGCTTTGTCCCTTTA
This sequence comes from Graphium sp. VPRI43844, assembly GCA_019925285.1. NCBI lineage: Eukaryota > Fungi > Ascomycota > Sordariomycetes > Microascales > Graphiaceae > Graphium > Graphium sp. VPRI43844. The sequence continues at coordinate 211,861 of JADHKT010000021.1, read as the reverse complement.
AAAGGAGTTTGTAAGGCAGAAAGGGCGCTGGAGCTGACTCGAAAAATGGATTTGGAGAGACCGTAGCCCTTGATTTGGCAAGAATATATGTCACCAGACTACTATGTCTCTCGACAGGTTGACGGCGTTTCAATGGCTGGTTCGAGGGTCGAGTTAAAGAAGGTGCAGTAGGAAGAAACACTTAAAGGGTGAGAAAATCAAGATCAGTCTCGAACGATGGACAATAGCATAAATGTCTTGAAGATTCTGCTTTGGGAGGAGATATGATTTACCTTCAGTCGGTCGTTGACAGCAACCTGGCAGGAGATAGAGGTGGGCGGTTTGTTGGTATTGCGAAAAGTGGACCGAGTAAACAAGTTGACAGGGTAACGGCTGCTTGACCTTAAACTTTTTTTTGGGCCTTCAGGTCTAATAATAACTTTCTGTTGAGGCCCAGAAATGGCACGTGCGCTATCTATGTACTTGTATTGTGTACTCCGTACTCCGTACGTAATTTTTTCCTCGCACAAGGAAATTCTCCAATTCCATTCGTCTTTGCACTTCAACCCGTCTCCTTGGCAGGCGTGTTGGAGAGCTATTAAGTGATCTTTCCTTATTAGCCTTCCACCGCGTCGTCTTCGTCATTGACTCCATGTGCAATGCTTCTTTAGAGAGCACATTCACTCAACTGTCGTAACGCGTTATCGAGCTGTGTCTAGATACGAAAGCGCCTGTCTCTTTACTATTCCCAAGCACCAAAAGGACTCGATTCACAATGTCTTCAGAACCCTCAAAGTACATTACGCTCGTCTCTGGCGATGGATTTGAATTCGTCGTCTTGAGAGAAGCTGCCATGATCAGCACAATGATCAAGGCCCAGCTTAACCCGACGAGTACGACGCGATGTCCTTCTCTGGGTTTCTTGTCTGCATGATTCTAACCAGAACACAGGTAATTTCCGGGAAGCTGGAACTGGTATCTGCCAATTTGAGGAGATCAGGTGTGTCCACTTTTCCTTCTTTCTACGGATTCCATCTTCTGTTTCGAGTGATGATCCAGCTGCGTTCTTCCTGACAAACAGCCTTCGTGGCGCGTTGGCGTGATTATCAACTTATCTACACTTGATCTGACTCCTATTTCCCGTTGCCCCCTACCAATACACCCGCCCGCCCTTGCGTGCCTGCTTAACTAACCAAATGCAGCGGCCAAGTTTTAGAGAAGGTGGTCGACTACTTCCATTATTGGTATCGTTACCGTGATGCCGAGGATGTACCGGACATGGATATCCCCGTCGAAATGTGTCTCGAACTACTCGACGCAGCCGACTATCTCGGCTTGACACCTACTCAATGAACGAAGATTGGATTTTATGAATAATGACCACATTGTAATGAAACGAATAGATTTCCTTCTGGTTCCTCACGGGACCTCGCTTTTGCAGCTCCAATGACTTTTTCTACAAAGCAATGAACCCAAGTTGTCCATTTTCAGGTCCCTTACACCCACCATAGCATATACGTTCTTCTACTATTCTCCCCCGTGGGTCGAACGTCTATAATTGGTGGAAGATTAACTTCCCACTCACTCTGCTAGTCTTACATACCACCGTTGAGATGATTGCTTTTTCTGTTGGGATATATAGCATATAGCAGCCAACTTAGTAGACTCTTCATTTTGTCCATTTTGTTTCTCAATAGCGGGTATTGTCCTGTTCGTTTCATAGAAATGACACATCATATATCATAAAACAGCGGCTTGCTAAGTCTTTCTCATGAGTCTAAGGCCTTTCGCGGGATCACCAGAGGTTTCTCAATATCGGCCGCGACCTCTCCCCCGACCCCTTCCTCTGCCACCACCTCGGCCACCGCCTCGGCCACCCCTTCCGCCACCATAACCGCCTCCACCATATCTGCCGCCTCTATCATTGAATGGGTTGGACGAAGGTGGTGGTCCCATGGCCCTCCTTTCGTCCCTCTCCTCCTGTGTGGCATCCCACGGGACTGGAATGCCAATAAGACGGCAGAATATTTGCGTGTGTGGGTTGGTGTATTCGAATGGTTGGTCCGGTACTCGCTCGGGTTCGCCTTGTATGTGCGGTGGTGCTGTGAGTTTGAAGTCCTCGGGAACCGTGAGAAGGTTCTTCTGGACGATATTTTGCTCTACCCACTCGCGCTCAGCGTCGATCAAGGGGTAGTAATGTTCGGGGCCGAGATCCGGCGGATTTTGGGCTGCCTTATCACCGAATTGAACGGATGGCGCAAGGACACGAGTTATGGCCAACCATTCTGGGTCATACTGTAGGCGGAAGCGTGGGACTGTAGTAGCTGGCGGGTATGTTTCGGTGTTTGCTGCATCAAAGGGGGCCAACTCAGCTAGCTGGAGAAAGTGTCGCCCTGGCAGACACTTATCTAGGGCAAGGAAGCGAACTTGGGTGTTGGGAATTGTGGGGGGCACGGGCTGGCCTGGGTTTGTGCGTGGTTTGCGCGGTTGAACTTGGGCCGGACGAGCGAATGAGGCTGGAAGCTGGGCTCTAAGGCTCTCTGGGACGGCTGAAGGCGGCGCAGCTGGGGCCGCGGTGCTTTCTGGGGGTTGAGGAGGGTCAACACTCTTGTCCTGAGGGGGTGAATCTTGATCCAGATCAATCTCGTCTGGGTTTGGATCCTTCTCGGAAATAGCCTGCGCTGTGTCTTTCGAAATACTCGTAGGGGCCGTCACGGAGCTGTCGTCCATGTCAAGATCGAGATCAATCTCGTCTGGATTTGCTCCCTTTTGAGCGACATTATGTGATTTGTCATTTGCTGTAGTTTCGGTTGTTGAATTGACGTTGACCGGAGCCACGTTTTGGGAGTCCTTGCCTTGAAGCCGTGTCGAGGTGGCATCATAAGTTTTGATGGCGGAGAACTTGCAGTGCATATGTGCGGAGAACCAGTATGGCGGCCGCAGGCGATCCATGACATACTCTGCAGCAACGCTACCCAAAGTACCATCGCGAGACTCACGTTCGAAGTCCCGCTTCATACGAAACAAATGTCTATGGTCGCCCGACCACTCGACGCCCCGTGGCCAGTCATGGCTCAGGCCAACATCAACCTGCGTTCGGAGGAGGAGCAGTTTTCGGATGTCGATTTCACGTACGTGATAAGCGGACTTGATGTCGTCTCGGGACATGGGAAGGCGTTCATGATGAGGTTTGTTATAGTCAAACCCTTTCCAGATGCCACTAAACCCAGCTATGCGGAGCGGGCCGAAACGAAGGACATTGGCTGCGCCGAGGTAATAGATATTTGGTGCAGCCCAACCGCCGTAGTAGAGCTCCATCAAATGACTACTCGCCTCATGGTTGCCACCAATGAAAATGGTTAAATAGGGGGCTACCCGAGAACCATTGTAGTACTGATAGAAATCGCCAATTTCCAAGTATTTTTGTGGTACTGACATGACATTCAGATCGGCTGGATTTCGGACGGCCTGGATCTCGTGTTAGACTGATGTCGCAAGCCATCATGCCCTTGTCACGAACACAAGCTGCGAAGGCGAAAACTAACCTGAAAGTCACCGCCGATGATTACAAGATCCACTCCATCCCAGGAGCGAGCTTTGCAGCTTTCCTCGATGGATGCATAAATGGCATGAAGTTGACCGTGGCCCTAGGAGACCATTAGCTAGCTGTCCATGTCCATCGGTTTCAAACCGACTTGTTGCTGGCTGGTCGCCATTCCGACAATCTAAATGTTGAGATATATACTTCTCGGGTAGGCAGGGGGGCTTGTTACATACACATCCTTCGATGGCCACACGCACGCCCTGAACCTCCTGGAGTTCAATTGGCGTGGTGGACATGATGGTAAAGGTTTGGTCGTCGGGAGTGCTGAATTGACTTCGTAGATCTAGATAGAAATTGAACCTCTGGGCTCAAGTACTAATAGTAGAAGTACGCTGAACAAAATAGGATATAGGTTTTGGGTTAGACAGTTGGACTCTTGGTTTTTTTTTTTTTAGTTCTGCTGTTCTGCTGTTCTGCGCTGTGTTTACTCTTCCAACAATGTATGTGAGAACTGAGCTTTGGTTTTTGCTAGTATTAGCTCTTTAGCCTCTGTAAATTTTTTTTGGGAAGGTCCACTGTTTCGTTGGTAACGACAAGAGTCGTCACCAGGCAAAAGCAAGCACCATGCTTGCTCCCTGTACTATCCACCCCGAGAAATGGCAATTGGTTCTCTCGTCAAAACTGGTCTATATTTTCATACTCTTCATTGAAAAAGTCACACTACTGATCGGGCCTCTTGATAATTAATCAATTGCAATATACGGAGTATGTCGACTGTGGGTATCTAATGAAGGCAAGAAAGGTATTGTGAAAAGAACCCCGAATAACAAATTAACGCCAAATACACCAGTTGAAGAGGCAGGAAGGAAGGGGAGGTTCAGTAAGTGCGCTGGGCTTGCAAGTCTGGTATCTTGCTAAACACTCTCCCGTGGCCTTACTGGCGTGGCACCTATGTCTGAAAAATCATCATCGTCTACAGTCCTCTGACGCGCGTCAAACGCAGATGTTGTTGTGACAGATGCCCCGGCAGGCTTGTCAGCGCCCACTTCCTCTCCCCGAAGCTCCCAGGAGCCCGTTCGCTCATGGCGGCCACCTCCGCCAGTCACGGCAAGGTCCGCATCACTTGCCATTTTCTCAGCACCCTTAAACCCACCAAGGGCCGTTGCTCTTTCTCTCCGCAGTTGAAACCCACCGAGGAAGATAACAGCCGCGAGGCCAAGGCCGATCGCGGCCAGCGTGACCAATGCCCCAATGACGCCCGCAACTGCAGGGCTGAGGTCTCCACGGGAAGGGCTCGTTGTATCCTTGATAGATCTCGTGCTACAGAAACCGGCAGATGACGAGCATGTAGAACACCAATCAGCGACGTTTGTAGCGAGCTTCGCCATGCCCGCTTGGAAGTCAACCCAGGGCATACGATGGCCAACCTGCGTGGCGCCTAATATGCTATACTCGCGAAATGGTGTTGCAAGGTCTGCGTCAGGTCGGTATAGGAATCTAACACGCAAGTTGTCCCAATCCAGGTACGACGTGGTCTGGTTAGGTGCGTTTCCCACCAACTCAAAAACCATGGTCGCGCCGTGACCGGGCAACCTCCAAAATGGGCTCGAATCAACATCCCCAGTACCCACTCGTAAGCCGGAAAGACCGAAGAATGCAATGAACGGCTCGACACTGCCGAATACAATGTTGAGCTTGTTATTATTCCCACCGCTTCTGTAACTAAGTCGAAATGAGTCGAGGACCTTTTTCGCCAGGGTTCGCCCAGCAATCGTCAAGATTTTGTCCTTGTCGGCTTGGCTAGATGCATTACTCCTTGAGTTCATGGCATACTGTTGGTTATGGGCATAATTCCCCAGGACTTGGAGTATTGTCCGAGAGGTACGAGGGTTGGTGCTGTTGAAACTTTGACTGCTGAGTTGTTCGTAGACGGTTTGATTGTGGTTATACTGATATCGAACGAGATCGTAGAGATTGTAGGCATTGGAAAATCCAACGTCATTCTGGGGTACAGTAGATCGGAAGAGAGGGTTCGAAAAGAAGGACTGGTAGAAACCGTAAGTGGACGAGTTTGCCTCCACCCATACAGGGTCTTTGAGAATCGTGGCCTGGGACGACTTGACCCATTGAGGACAATTGGCTTGTCCTTGTAAGCTGTCAACCCAAAATTTAGTGACCTTGTTGGCATTGCTTCGTTTTTAAAGCGGCGGGAGAAGTGCATAACCACTTACAACACTGACTGGCTGTCCGAAGCCGAATAAGTTTGGATGGGGGGATATTGGTAACCGCCCATTGGGTATTGCGTCAAGTTCCCTGTCCTTGTATCTATGGACATCTCATTCTTGAAAGTATCATCACCTAATACTAGTTCGGTCGGTGGATAGAGTCCTTGCATAAACGCCAGCGCGCCGCTCACAATGAACGGCTCAGAAGTAGCCTCGATACTCAATTGTGAAGCATCCATCGAGGCAGTACTAATACTGAATATGGGTTCCGAAGTAGTGATTTTTCCCTCGGAGGAAGTCAATTCGGTGTTTTGCTTGAGATACCGGGCTCGCAAGGCGGCACCCTGCGCCTGCATCTGCTGGGCGCCAGCAGGCGTGAGAACAAGATCGTGGGGTCCGTAAATGGGGGTTCGTTCGCCATGCATCACAAAAGCGAAGGACGACCACACAGTTTCTCTAACTGTGGACTCGGTGGACTGGGCACTTGCGCGGCCGAGCCCGTGCAATAAGACGGCAAGGATCAAAGAGAGCCGTGCCATGATTGAATGAGCCAACTCTTATAAACGACTTTTTTTTAAAAAAAAAGCTTGGTAAGACTAAGATATTGCTCCGCAACCTGAAGGTCTTGAAACTACGACTGGGTATAACGACAGTGAGGAGAGAGGGGGCAAGAAAAAGAAGAAAGAAGGGGGGGAAACGAGAAGGCTGAGAGCTTGAGCCGAAGGGGTAGGAGAGCTATGGCGAGAACGGGCGCTGGCAAGACAAAATACAAAATCTATAGATTATCCGCAGATAGCATGCACCCAGCACACCAGTACAGCACACCACTTGGCGACTGATCGCAAAGTCTCGCATCATCGATTCGCCTAACCATCCGAAGCTCCAGGAAGCCATGGGTTCCCTACCTAGTTTACTTCTCCCTTGGCCGTTGTGGGTCCCATGGTACACCACTTCAATCATAGTTGACAGCTCCCTGGCCATTCACCCTCTCTCTTTCACAGTGAATGGACAGACAAGCTGGACCCCATTTTCTCGCAACTGAAGATAAGAGCTCAGAACCAAGGCAAAGATACGGGTCGCAGAGAGGAGAGGAGAGGGGGAGGGAAATCCCTGTCTGGGATGTGCAGTGTGCGTCACAAACACGGTGTAGCGTAGCGTATAGAATGTTGCAACCGAAGTGAGGATGACATGTGGGATATTGTTCACCACAGCACTCTAAGTAACCCCTCCCGCTTTCCCCCCATCCTTTAAACCTGATGCCCCAAAAGAGTTTGTAATGTCTCATTTTTCGAGGACTTTAAGAAAACCAAAGGAATAAAACCTCAGATTAGCGTCTCTTGTGCTCACCCAAAAGTTTTCTTCAGTAAGAACCTTGACTTTTTCTTTGGTAGTTAAGCTTAAGTGAAGGAGGGGTCAAGAGTGGAACACCGAAAAATGGAGGGGTAAAAGTCTGTGGGGCAGACGATAAGCTACAACAGTGCTGGGGACAGTAGTGTAGTAGTGCACTGGTTGATCTGCAGCCCCCCCCCCGCCCCCCTGTAGCTCTGCGGAGGACATTCCCACGACCCCGAAGAGTGGGGCTTTGGGAGGGGTGGGGCACCAAGGTCAGACGACTGTGTGCAGCACTCTGTGTGCAGCACTCTAGTTTGAAAGCGTGATTTGCTAGCTGTTGTTGAGATGATGAGTAGACTCTTTGCGAGGCTGGAGTGGGCGGGAAGTGTGCTTGTGCTAGGTCCAATGCATGAGAGCTTCCGTTTCTACTCGTAGTTGCGTGATAGGCTTGTGAATCGGTATTGCAGCAGTATGTCGATAGCTTCAAGCCCATAATCGAGGAAGAAAAGAGAGTAGAATCATGTCGTTAGATTGCTATCAACACTCAATCTAATATTCAAAATGCCAGCTTTCCCAAATCATTAGCCGGTCGGTCATACCTCATTGAAAAAAAAATCTCATTACTTTTTCAGTGATTTAAGGAGTGGTGCAATTCGAGTTTTCTTGCTCAGTCCAACACGATAGAGTGGTTTTGCGGCCCAAGAAAAAGTGCTCTTCGGAGTTCCTTCTTTGATCGCAGCGTTCTCGTTTTTTTGTTTTGTCGGTGTCTCATCTTGCGGTTTCTTTAGAGTAGTGACTTTTGCTATCTCTTTCTTTTTCGCATTCGCTGCACTCGGTTTTACCTCGTCTTGGTCCTCTTGATATTCATCCTCAGACTTTTGGTCGTCGACTTCGTGTTCTTGGACATCGCTTTCAAGAGTAGAATGTTCTGACGCATCGTCATCCGAGTTGGAGATCTCTATCCCCTTTCTGGTCGTCCTTTTAGATGCCGTCTGTGCTGGTTTATTCTTTCTTCCCCCTGTTTCACCAGACAGTGCAACATGCTCAGCCTTGGGTATCGTGGCCTTTTCTACGACATCGTCTTCGATAGAATCGATAACCTTGGCCTCCAATACTTGCTCGCCCTTTTCGTCCTCAAGTTTGTCTGTAGGAACAGGTGAGCCATTTGCCTTTTTAGGTCTTCCCCTCCTCCGTTTCGACCCCGGCTCTTCTGTAGCTGAAACCGTCGATTTTGTGCTTGAAGTCTTCTCATGAGAGGCGTTCTCCGACTTCCTCTTTTTCCCTCGCTTCTTTGGGGGGGGCTTTTCATCGGGGTCGATGTAATCCTCGTCGAGATCTTCCGATTCTCGTAAAACGCCGTCCAAAGACCATTTTTTCTTGGGTAATGTTCTCGCCTCTTTTCGCCGCTCGCCATTGCTTTCCGGCATGTCGTGAGGTGGTTCATTATAATCGTCGTCGTCCTTATCAGAATCGTCAATCAAATGAATAAGCTTAGATCGATTCGGTTGCGAGTGTTGTGAATGGTATGATTGTTGTGTCCGGTGTTCGGCGTCATTGATTAGGTCGAAAGAATCAGCTGCTGTTTCGTTTTCCGCGTCATAACCGGCAGCACCTTCCGCAGAAATAATATCGGGTGAAGAGAATGGAACTGTTGATTCGGTTGCAAACTGACTGACCTTGGTTCTCGAGCGTTCCCTCGTTGGCGAAGAGCTTCGTGGCGGCGGCGGTAGTCGCTGCGCAAATTGTGTGGGAGTAGGGACTGCCACTGTCGTGGCGCCACTAGAACCACCTCGATATCCCCGCTGGCTCGAAATTCCCGTATTTGCTCCGTTCAAAATGTCTATGTGTTCGTAACTGGCAATTAAGCTTGATCGTATCATCGTAGGCTTGACGAAAGCCTCTTGTTCGGGATCAATGTGGTGTGCGAGTGGTGGAGTTACGCCCCTCCCAAGAGAGCTTGGTTGTAACTCGTAGGTGCTCTGTAGATTGTGTGCTTCGGTAGACTCCATACTTGGAGATGGTGCTCGATCGAGTGGTCTATCACCGCTGCCTTGTAACTCTGGGGAAGCTACTTTCCCAATACCACTTGATGCAGAAGTATCAGGCCCGGGATTCCATTTAGAGCGGAATGCTTGCAGGGTGGTACGGCGCGAAGGACGCTGGATGATATCCTCTGGACTGCTTGGAATTTCCCATGGGTCAAAGGCCGTGCCCTCGGTATTCCTTCTCGGTATCGTGATCAGTGAGACATCGAGTAATTCTTGCTCTGAGCGTATGCACCGTCTCTTGGCTGAGGTCGGATCGGTAATAGAGGTGGCGGACGAGTATCGCTGGCCCTGGCCCTCGTCAAGTAACTGTCTCGTCGCTTTGCAGTGGTCCGGGCTGGTGGGCTGTTTCTTTGCTAAAGTATTTATTTTCGACTGGAGCGCGGCTCTTTGCTGTTCTTCGTATATCGAGTCAAAGAAGACAGGATCTGTCGAATCGGTCGCATGACTGGTTTTATCGGATGAACGCGCTGGCATCGCTTGTCCTTTGACAACCACTTTGGCAGGGCTTACAGGAGGGCTGGGGCCGTCTTCGTCGTCCGAGTCCGCTATTGTCAGATCTCGGGTCATGATTGCATCGTAAGCCTACATGCAAGTACACCAGAAAACATTATTGTGTGTCGCGCTTGCCAAGAAATCCTGTGGGTTGAGAGAGTAATGCGGGCATGTGCTGCTGCCCCACACCGCGATCTCTTTATGGAGTACGCGCAATCACGTGAAGATAAACCCCGCCAAAAGCTCTAAACTAGACGGGTGAGCAAGTTGGACAAGCTGGATTTATCATTCGTTTTTTCCTGCTCTCTCTCTGCTTTTGTATACATAGACTAGTCTATTTCTTCGATCCGCGGCCTCTTAATGGCCGCATCACTGGGGGATACTGTCGACGGAAGATTTATCTGAGCTGGGCTAACCGCCAGTCCCTGAAGACGCCTTATCCCGTCGTCCTTTGGCGTTGGTGGCAGAAGAGAACGTATTTGCCAGTTTCCTAGACTCTCAATAACATCCATGGCATGTTGTTGTACGAGCCCATCGTTATCAGTGGATTGGATGTACATTAGAACTCGCGTGATGTCTTCACGACTTGAATCTGTCAAGCCGAAGCCAAGGCTCTCTCCTCTCTCCCTCGCGCTGTCCAATGCGCGTGTGAAGCTCAATATGACGATAATTGCAGCGCGGCGCAGAATTGCCTTTTCCGGTTCCGGCTCGTATGTTAAGACGTTGATACAGAGATCAACTGCTGTAGAGACAAGGGTAGGACCGACCCCCGAAACGTTTGTTTCGATGGCCTGAGAGAGGATAGATAACGCCGAGGCACGCATGCGAACATCCTCAGAGCCCCTCTTGCTCTCCCACCCTTGCACAATCTGGCTCAAAATCTCGTTGTTTCGCCTCTCCTCCTCTGGCATCGGGTCGCTAAGGTCGAGAACTTCCCCGCCCCATGCGTCCTCTGCCTCTTTGTTCTTTTTTTGGCGAGCGCGCTCTTCACGAGCTTGACGCGCTTCTGTCTTGGGGCGATAACCCCGACGGCTCGCAATGGAAAGCAATGTTTCGGAAACTCGAGCAGCCGTATCACCCGTGAATGTTGCACCAAGCAACTCGATTACCTGGACCAAAGCCTCTCCAAACTTGAGCCTGGTATCGGTTGATGCTTTTTCCTGCGAATCGAGATAATGATCCAGGAGTTCGGTGCACACCGATTTGGGATGCCTATGTGCAATCTGGGAGAACATCTTGATAACACGTAGATTGACGAAGTCCTCATTGTCGGCCAATATAGATGAGAGGAGCACCAACACGGCTGGGATATCCAGGGCTGAGCTGTTGGACACGATGAGACGGGATATCAAATTCAGGCCCTCGGAACGAATAGGGGGCGGTGCCTCGGTATCCGTAATGTAAGACAAAGCCAGCCTGTATGTGCTGCGATCCTCAATCTGCTGGTTAGTGACGATTGGACGGTCCTCGGTGTCTTCTTCGAGTTCGTCGTGATACTGTATTAGAAGCCTGATGTTTTTTGCCGTCTGAGCCAGTTCCTCCGGACCTTGTCGAGCCAAGGAATCTAAGGCCTGCTGGATGGCCTCGACTTTTTTAGTCTCCAAATGTGACAGTTGGAATCCCGGTGCCGTCAAGACGCTATTAAGCAAACTCATTGTGACGGAAAGAACCTCGGCATCGTGTCTTCCGACGTTATCCCCATCTAAGACCTGGCACACCAGCTCAATTACCTGGTCAGCATGGCTTATAATTTTTTCCGGCGAGTTTTCCATCAGTTTGAGCAAGATTGAGATATCGACAAGGTACTGGTTAGGGGTATCTCGCTTTGAATTCCCCTCCGCGATGAGAATCTCTGCTCGTGCTTTTGGTGATTGGCGTGAAGAAAGCCATCGAGTAAAAAGCTCGAGGAACAAGGTCGAGGCCTCGCTCGTTGAACATGTTTCGACAACGAGGCGAGAAAAGGCGGCCGACTTGGACTCGATCTCCTCCCAGGACAATTCGTCCAAACCGCGGTCCTCATTGAACTCTCGCGACCTAGGAGCTACGATCTCAATATCGTCGGCGTTCGTACGTTTGTAGCGCCAAGTGACAACTCCATTTTCCGTTGCTCCCTGGAATAAGAGGCTGTCGACAATGGAAAGAAGCTTCTCTTTGGTTGCTGCGATTTTGAGGTACGTTTCCAGCAAGATTTTTGCTGGTGCACAGTATTTTTGTTCCGTCTGTGGTGTTGGATTCACCCAGGATGAGAGTGCCCAAAGTTCGGAGAGAATTGGATCAATCACCCTTTTGCTCAAGCCGGGTGATGGACTTTCTGTCAGTAAAGACTTCAGACGTTTCAGTGCTATAATCAAATCGTCGGCAGACACCAGGACCCGGTCTTGTGTGAGGTCAACAATCGTGTCTTCCTCTTCCTTGATCGATAGAGCAGTGACATCTTTGATGGTTGGGCTTATATGTTGGATGAGAGGAGTAACAAATACTCTCCATCCAGGTGCGCCTGAACGGGATTAGCACCTAGTTGGGAAAGGAGAAGGGGAAAACTCCTCTCGAAGGATAGACGGATTGAAGTAGCCTACCAGGAGATCCATATTGTCTGCGTCCAAGGACTCCAAACGATATTACTTGGGATGCAACTCTAGTCAACTCGCGCCCATCATCCCCATCGAGGAGAGCCCATAGCTGAGGGGCAATTCTATTGTACCATTCATACGCGTCCATCTCAGCAGGAGGCGCCGACAAGATTTTGGTAGCCATCTTGAGTGCCTCGGTGGTAATGTTACTGCCCTGTTTCTGGGGAGCGGCAGTATCCTCGGCCGCTCTCGCAGCACTAGGATGGACAGAAAATACAAACTCGAGGGTTGCTCGCACACCATCTTTCCTCAATGGGAGAAGAGTCAAGATACGCAATAGTTCGACCCGAAGCCAAGGTGGTGTCTTGTCTGGTCTGATGAGAACATTCAAGACTCGAAGGAGGCTCCACGTTCCAGAGCTGGAACAGTTAGGCCATTTTATTACTTCACTGAGTAGCAAGTCACAACATGCTTACCTATCAATGAGCTCGCGGAATCGTTGGACTTGCTCATCTTTCCCACCAGAATCTGGATCAAAAGCAGCCTTCCCGAGACGAGTGATCTTCTCCGCAAGGTCCGCAGCCGGGTCTTGTCTTTCTGATGGAGCCTCCATTGGAGAGAGGCTGAAATAGTGGATGTCACCACTACAGAGTCACAATGACACTCAGTCTTGGGCTTGAGGAATGTAAGATAACACCAGTCTCGATCATTGAATGATGCTGTCAGAATGATTCACAGAGTGCATAGATACACTAATGGATAATAATGGATAATAAATACTAATGTACGAGAACCATAAATGTGGAAGTGCGGGATACTTCCCCACCACCTCAACTTCAAGTCCATTCTCTTCAAATCTCTATATAAAATACTAGAAAAATCGAAAAAGGATACTAAAAAGTAAAGTAGACTCCAAGTACCTCAAATTTCAAAATTTCGTGTACGAGCCACGCGCCCGGATCACAGCGCGCAACCGATTCTCCAAAGTGTTGATCAGCCTCGCAATAAAATCTTGAGGGACTGCATCCATGCTTCTTGGATTCGCCGCTTGAATTCGTTAAGATCAGCCTCGTTATTGCGTAGATTTGATTGATCTGGGTATTTGGTTCGTAAATATCGCCTCATTCGAGTCCAGACATGCTCGATGGGGTTCAAATCAGGCGAATGAGCAGGCCAATCCCACTATTATATAGCATCATGATGGAATAACCAGTTTGTACGGAGTAACCTCTGTAGTCTTGTGAATAGGGCCGTTATCTTGGACGAAATAGCGTGCACTGTCATAGGAACGTGGTACGTGTACTCCGTACGGAGTACTCCGTACATACTTCAGTATTATTAGCCCCCTCCAGCCACTTTTTTTTTTTCGGTGGCTTCGCGAGATTAATAATAGCACGTGCACACGCGAGACCAGGTTTTCTTTCGCCATTTAAAAAGGGATGGCTCCACCTTCTAGTGTTCTTAAAAACGCGTTTTCTTTCTAAACTCTATCTTCGACTTTTCCTCAATGGTAAGCGACTGGTAGCAGTGAAGCAAGGCCCAAGCACCTCATCGACGCTCAGTACAATACCTGAGCCATTCTTCGCCCGTCTGCTCACATAACAGATACAACAGGACAGGACGGATGCTTCTAGGAGTATTCGATGCTGCGTCTGCCTCTCGGGCTCTTCTCCCCGTCCTCTCTATTTAGTTTGGGCGACAATTGCACGAAAAAACCTCCCACCCAGCTTCCCGACTCGCATTTTCCGAAAGGAATGTCCCAGAGACCTCTCTAAAGGTCGGTGCTGACGAGTGGAAGCTCAAGAGCCCTCCCCGGGACCTCTAGCCAAGCATACCAACTGCCCGTTCAGCTTCGTTGTCGACCCCAGACGACCCGCCCCCCTGAGAGAATGCGTTTCGGAAATTAACCCTAATTCCTCTGCCGGTTTCGAGTTTTACGTTTTGTGGTCGCCCATTCCGCCTTTTATCCCCAGCCTTCCATGCTCCGTCATAGCCGCTGAAAAGTGGTAGTGGCGAGAGTGGGATTGCCTGGGGGGAATAGTGGATTGGGCATACCCAGTCACTTGTTAAGTGTGCGAGAGCCTTGTCCTATGAGTCAGAAGTGGTCAGAGCCTCTGGTCTGAGGTCGCTCGTCAGGGCAAAGGCGCTGGGAAGCACGATCCTGGTCAGCAATAGACTGCCTCGGTGATGAATTGCCACTGCAACCTCGGTGCGGAAGATGTGTAGCCCGGTCTTCTATCCCTTGCTCTGAACTGCACCGAAAGGTACAGTCGGGCAGTATTGGATAAGAAGACGACATCTACTCCGTCCAGGACAGCTTCGTTCTCCCGTGGCCGCCCCTTGGCTGTGTCCTCGGGTGTGTCATGCTACGGCATGTGGTCTCGACCAAACGCATTAACCTTCCACTGTGGGTTCCATCCCACAATTCGAGGGGCGCCGGCCTTGTCATCGTCGTCTCGGCGCGTGGCATCTCCCTCGAGTAGCCGGTCTGAAGAGACCGGCTCCGAGACGACAGCGCGGCTTTTGTGGATGTCTTTTCTCCGTGCGCAATGCCCCCTGTTTTGAAGCGTTGATTCGATGTCTGCACACAGGGAGGAAATGAAAAACTAGTCCTAGTTGGCAGTGCACACAAACAGGAGGAGTGGTCCCTTTGGAAAGGCGGCTTTCCTGATTTCTATGTTGCTGTTGCGGATGAGACGAGTTGTGGCAACGAAGGTCATGTTCTTGCAGGTTGAAGGGTTGGCCCCTTCTTGTGGAGCACCAGGAATGAGACATCCAGTGTCTGGCGTCTTCTTCTCGCTCTTTCTTGCCACTGCCTGGAGGGGTTTCGTCGAGGGCGTCCGTCTGTTTGCAACGAACTTGGAACGAGGACCGGGACCCATCTCGAGTTGGAGTCAAAGTTTCGCGCTTGTCTGGTCTCGTTCAGAGTCGTCGCGAGTGGTTTTGGAATACCTCTGTGATTTCTCTTCATCGGAGTGGCTTGGGGTTGATTTTGGCCAATGGACAAGCCCAGAGAGGTCGGGTAGTCCAGGTCGCCCCCTCTCCAGTAATGGCGATGGGGGCGACCCCCTGTACACTCGGGGATAAGTACCTCCCATTTACGACCAGCTCTTGGATGCGCGCCGCTAACTCAAAACAGGACAGGTTGAGTGGGACGTGGAAGCAAATGCAAGCGATTCATGCCATGGCAGTTTCTTACGACCAGTACGAGCAGCGAGGCGAGCCTGGTGATGCATCTGACATCGAAAGAAGCATACGCCCGATTCCGGCACCTGGATGCAAACGCGCAGCTTTTTCAACAGCTGAAGATCCGAATCACCGGTGTGTGGTAAATGGCCATGGGCTCAAGGGCTTCTTTCTACGCATCGAAAATGGCGCAAACTTTACTTGAATTAAGGCTCGGGCCCGGGACGAACCAGTGAACCCTTGCTCGAAACTCTGAGAGAAAAATCAAAAGGGAGACCGCCCCAAGGACAGTGAAGAAAGTGGGCTCCTTCGGACATTTTTACTCATGGACGTCAAAGAGGGGCTCGTCTCTCGTCTACTTGGTCTACACGACGGATCCCGGTGTACTAGCCAACCAAACACTCAAGGGTACTCGGTTACGATGTTCCTTTTTCAAGAGCCGAAGAGAATTGCAACGATGGTCTCCTTTGTGGTCGCCTCATGCAACGGGCTCGGTGGCGAGGTTAACCAATGTCAGGAGGGAAGAACAGTAGTGGCTCGTCTGTCGGTGTATGGCAGTGAAGATTGATCACGCACTGCTGTTGGCAATTTTTTTTTTTCTTTTTTCGCTTTGCTTGGGCACTTTCCTATCCCACGCTTTGAGTTTCGGTTGGTCATATCTTGAAGTAGCGATGCAGGTTCCCCGCAACCAGGTTCTTGGTCTTATCCTCCGTTTCCCCTCGCCCCCCTCTCCCGACCTCTTCAAGCTGCTCGTTCTATTCGAGATGACAGCTCACTGTGCATCACTAGTGTTTTCATTTCTGGTGGTTGTTGGGTCTAATGGCACCCGACGTTCCACTTGCCAGTTATCAAATGGATCCGAGAGGAGACTTGCCCCGCTCAGAGTTCTTCAACCGGCCCCCACCGCCAGCGCTAGCGCCAGCGCTGGCATTGGCTGCCAGATCACTGGGCCCGTTGCGCCTGTTGCCCGTCCATCCACTACTGAACTGATGGCACCCGGCATGGTGCGCTACAACCCAACCACAGGCCGGCACTGTCATTCCGGTTATGCCTGTGACATCGGATGCACAGTCTTGATTTGCAGGGTTTCTTTGCTTTTTTTTTATACCATTCTTCCTTGTCTTATTTCCTCTTCCTCGGTGCCATTTAACTCTCTAGCCGTTGGCTCTTCTCGTTGTCTTAGGCCGGATGCGAGACTCTCCTAGCTCGAACGAGGGGCGGCAATCTATCCCGACAACTCGGTACAGTTGAGAAGCAATAACCATGATGCCGGGTATTCGCTCGTGTCCAAGTTTACCAGCCATCGCTGTGTTTCTTTAGCGGGGCAAGTGCCTTCACACCTCCTTTTCGGTGCTGTGTGTAACCCACATTCCATTCAGCATCCTACAAGTATGTGCATCGGCGAAATAAAGACTTGTTTGATGTATTGGCCTATCACGGTCAAATCCCCCTTCGCTTCCCACTCGGACTTCCGTGTTGGTCCAATGCCATCTGACCGCCTTTCTCTGGATCAGGCTCGCGAGCCATTTTTTTTGGGGGGGGGGGGTTCTCTTCGTCCAGACATAGTCGCAATCAGTCGTGCATCCGTGCAGTCGTGCATTCACCTACTCGGCATGCCCAACCACGCATACCCCTGCTCGATCAGTCCGTGTGCAATGTCCTCGTTGCAATGAGAATGAAAAACCCTGGTTGAAGAGTGCGGTCCGTTGCGTTCATCTGGTCGTACGGGCGCTGCGTGGGCAGAGACAGGGAATACTTGTACACTGAACGGGACAGGGGTGTTATGCATGTCCTGTTGGTTCTTTGCTCTTTGAAAAACGAATCCTTGTCTAGGGTCCCTGCCATGGTTCCCATGTGTCCGTTTTCCCCCGCCTTGGTCGCCCTCTCACCCTCTGCATATGTGGACGTGTGCTTGATTCTGCTCTCCTCCACCTCATTCTCGCCGTTCTTTTTTTGTTGCTTTTCAGATTGTTCCACCAGCATCAGCACGCACTACTGCAATGGCATGGCCATGATTGGGTTCTTGTTAGATAAAGACACTACACCCCCCCCCCCCCCCCTCTCCTCCCTCGGTCTAAAAATTGGGGGTCGAATAGTAGTATCAAGCAAGCCCGTATTGGGCCTACGGAGTATGAATGGAAACCGGCCATTTAGCTGTTCTGGTCGATTAAATCCTTTCCAGTCAATAGAGTCAATAGATTAATAAGTACTGCTATCCTCTGCCCTTCTTTTTTCTTTCCCTTGTTTTC
Organism: Graphium sp. VPRI43844; assembly: GCA_019925285.1. Classification (NCBI taxonomy): domain Eukaryota; kingdom Fungi; phylum Ascomycota; class Sordariomycetes; order Microascales; family Graphiaceae; genus Graphium; species Graphium sp. VPRI43844. Next base: position 194,236 of record JADHKT010000021.1, on the reverse strand, counting down.
TCTCCTCTCTCTCTCTTCCCAAGTGCACAGTAGAATCTTCTCTCTTATCCATTGTCATTTTTCCCCGTCGACAACATGTCATTAGCTGACAAGGAGACCTCAGCCAAACCGTCGGACGGTGTTCCGTCTGACACCTCCGAGGTCGATGCCGTCTCTCTCGAGATCGACCCGGTCGCGGAGCGGCGTCTTCTTCGAAAGCTTGACATTCGCATCGTGCCTTTCATGCTTCTGGTGTACACCTTGTCCATGCTTGACAGAGTCAACCTTGGAAATGCTGTTGTGCAGGGAATGGTGAAGGAATTGGAGTTGAACGTGGGCAATCGATTTAACCAGGTCTTTGTGGTATGTTTTCTTTTCTTTTTTTTTTTCTCTCTTTTTCTTCTCTTCTCAAAACACTTCTCGAGATGTCTCTTGGTTCGTTCTCTTATGCTCGTTTTCGCCTTTTGCCTTTTGGGCTTTAGTTCTTTTACATTACCTACATCATCTTGGAGGTGCCTAGCAACATGCTACTCAAAATGTGGCGTCCTGAGATTCTCGTGTCTATCATGATGTTCTGCTGGGGTAAGTTCTTTCATTCGTTGCTGGGCCATTTCTCGCGATAATAGTGTCCAATGGGATTTTGCCGTTCCCAGCCCAAACACGCGAGGAGGCTTGCTTTCTGACATTGTTTCTTCCTTCTCTTGTATAGGCGTCGTCTGCATGTGCGAAGGCTTCGTCCAGAACTTCAGGAGTCTTCTTGCTCTTCGATTGCTTCTGGGTGTCTTTGAGGCTGGTATCTTGCCTGCTCTCATCTTCACTATCCCTCTCTACTACAGACAAAACGAAGTGGCTCTTCGACTGGGTATTATTATGGCCTCGCCTATTATTTCTGGCGCTTTTGGCGGTGTAAGTCGAGCTTCCCATTTGCCTCATTTGCCCATGGTTCCCAAGCCTTTTCTTGTCTTTTTGGGGGTTGGGGGGGGGGGGGGAGTTGGAAGCTGACACGTGTTGGGATTAATAGCTGTTGGCGTATGCGATCGTGGAGTTGTCTGGAAAGTCTGGTTATCTCGGCTGGCGATGGTATGTTTTTTTTTGTTCTCTCTTCAGCATTTCCTCTTTCCTCTTCTTCGTCCCGTCTTATTGTTTTGTTTCTTATTGGGCGCGCGAAAAAAACTAACTCATTTTCTCCGCAGGATCTTCATCATTGAGGGGGCTGTAACGGCATTCATCGCTCTCCTCGGTCCCTTCATCCTCGTCGGGTATCCCGAAACAACCCGTTTCTTTCTCAACGACGAGGAGCGTGAACTTGTCAATCGACGCAAAAGACTCGACAATGCGAGCCGTGTGGAATATCGCATGGATGTCCTCAACAAATTTACGGCCAAGCGCATCTTCTTGGATCCCAAGATTTGGCTCTCGGCCTTTTCCTTCCTCGGCTTGGGTATATCGGGCGTGATCGTGTTCCAGTTTCTGCCCACGATCCTTCAAGAGTTTGGTTGGGTCGGACGCGAAGTGCAGATTCGTAGCGTGCCGGTGTACATGGTCGGTCTCGTCATGGGTTGTTCGTGGTCGTACCTCTCGGACCGTTTCCGCCATCGCATCTACTGGATCTGGGCTGGCCAGGTGGTCTGCATCACGGGATACATTATCCTCCTGCAGCAAGAGCGGTTGAACCTATCCAAGAACGTCAAGTACGGCGCCTCGTTCCTCGTCCCATCCGGTGGCTTCATGTCGACATTCATCATCATGTCGTGGCCTACAGCAAACCAGAGCGGTCATTGGAAGCGCTCCATTGGGGCCGCCATGCAGATCTGTATCGGCGGAGTGTCCGGGCCCATCTCGTCGTACATTATTCTGCAGCGCGAAAAGCCTTACTTCAAGACGGGCTTTGCCGCCGGACTCGGCCTTTCGTTGTTTGGCCTCTTGTCTGCTACTCTCCTGTCTTACCTCTGGAGCCGGGAAAATAAACTTCGCGACGAGGGGAAGCGGGATTACTTGCTTGACTTGCCTGAAGAGCAGGTGAATAACCTCGGTGATGATCACCCTGGCTTCCGGTTCACTCTGTGATTGGGGGACAATCTCATTTGCAGAGAGAGAGAGAACTGAATCGAAACTCTGCTTGACGAGAGTCACAAACACAATGCTCAAGCTTCACCGAGAAGTATTTCATTTGTCTTTCTTTTTTGTTCTTTTGATTTCCCAAATTCCCTTACTATCGCAACGAAGACACGATCAACATCTTTTCTTTTGTCCATTATTCTCTATTCCGTTTTACCACTTGTTCACCTATTCGCAACATCGAGCGTCGTCACATAGACAGGAGAATTGGTTTACTACTTGTAGCTAGCTAGCAGCAGCTGGAAAGGGAACACGTTCACGTCGTCATGAAGATCATGAGGACAGCAATACAGCCTTGAAACTTTACGAACCTGCATTTGTATTTGTCAGTACTTGTTACCTTCTCGATGTGTACAAATGCAATATGAAAAATTCAATAAATTCAGTCCTGCATGTCAGTGCATTACGTGTCCCGAAGCATGTCTTCCCTTTCCCATTACATCTCCAGCACTGGCATTGAAGAAAACAAAACCACTTTGAAGATCCCTTTCATCCTTTTCCTGGTCCTTCCTCACAATACGTGCATCAATCATCCTTGAGCCAAGAGTCTTCAAGGGCAGGCAAGATGTTGTTCAAGCTATCAATCTTGTTCATCCTGATCCCGACCATACATACGCACCTCACTCCCTACCATCGAACCACGCTGCTTCCGCAGCTGCTACCTCCTCAGCACCCGACACCGTTACAGCAACCTACATCGGCAAAGCCCCTGACGCTGTCACGGCAATCCCCGCCGCCAGTCACATCGACCGAGCCATCGAAAGATCAGGCTGCCAGCACCAACTCGGTCCCAAATGGTCCGCCTCCCGGAATCCCAGTAAATGTCCTCAACACCCTCAACAAGGCCATAACACTAGTCTTGAAAGATGTCATGTCGTACATTCCACGATTCTTCTTCAACTTCCCAGCAGGCCACAAGTTCTTTCGAGTTGTCAGTCTCTTGGACGGGTTCGCCCATACCCGACCAACATCAGTGCTCAACCTACCGTAAGCATCTCTCCCTCCTTCCAACACCCCCCTTCCCAAGCTTTCTTTTCTACTTGCTATTTTTATACATCTTCTCGTCTTCTAAATAGAGAACTACTCAATAGGACATACGGCACATGGGGCGACAAGGGCTGGACAATTCGACTTCACGGAGCCGTGTATAGGACTCCCGAGTTCAATCTAAAGACAGCCAACACGATAGCCAACGTATTTATCAAGGGCAAAGATATCAAGGACCTCACGGTTCGCGAAAAACAAGTTGCTCGCAATCGGACAACGGCCATGTTCGACGTACCGCTAGCCAGAGCCAATCTTTCCATCGATTTTGTCACATTGAACTCAAACCCAAAGATCCATGGAGGACTGGGCACAGTCAACGCGGTTTGCCACCCACTCCCTTCACTTCATTCCCATTCCTCTCACATCGGGGAATCATGAAAGGCTATCTATCATGAAAGACTAACCGACCTCTTGTTTAGGACGCCAGAGTTGAGTCGGTAGACTTATACAACGCGACGAACCACGTAGGCGACTTTGACGAATCGGTCACGCTAAAGAGCTGGCCCAGTATCCGCGGACGCAATCTGCTCGGCGGAAACGAAACCAACTCCATACAAGTGCTTGGCATGCATGCCCGAGGCACCGATACCGGAAACTCGACCGTCTACCTGTTGCCCCCCAACGGCCTATCCGTCATTGTCGATATCGACGATGTGTTGCGAGTGACGAGGAAAAGAGATCTCTATGCAGCTCTTGAAAACACGTTTATCAAGCCTTTTGTTCCGTGGGATAATATGCAGAATATACTCAATGTGTGGTCGCTTATTACGCCCAACATTCACTTCCATTACTATACTTCGCTTCCTCAGCAACTTTCCCGAACTTACATGGAGTACGACGGCCATCTTTGTTTTTGTTTTGTTTTGTTTTGTCCTTGTCCTTGTCCTTTTCACCATTGACCAATCCCATTTTTGGAAATAACAGGTCGCGGCCGCCCTACCCTAAAAAACAAAAAATACTAACGCAAGTCCAACTATACATAGATTCATCTTCAACACCTATCCCCACGGCTCCTTTCTAACCCGGCCCCTCAGCCAATCGGAAAGCATGGTGACGCATAGTGCCCGACGAGAGATGTACGCCTCAGTCATCAAGGCATTCCCGAGACGAAAATTCATTCTCCTGACCGACTCGACAAATCAAGATGGCATGGAAGCTCTCCCGCAGGTCCGTTTCTCCCATTCCTTTCTTTTCACAACTTGGCTTACCATCAGGACGAAAACCACAACTCCTCCCTCCCCCCCAAAAATATAGCTATTCAAGGATTTCCCTACCCGCGTGCACTGCATGCTCATCCGTAACACCAGCCACACAGACAACGAGCCCCGCGTTGCCTTCAACACCGAGCCTTTCAGATACATTCCGCGAAAGAACTTCATGTTCTTCAGGACCGCCGAAGATTTGAAGAAATACGATGTTCTAAGCCAATGTAATGACCCGTCGGTACCCCAGAACGTTACATATGGCTGGGAAAACCGGGATGAGTCAACCGTCTTTGACCTTGGCTATGACGACAGCGAGGAAGTCTACGTTGCACAGACTTGGGTTAGATCCAGCCTTCTTCCCATCCTCATTAACTAATCGCAAGAGTCTTTTCTTGTCGTGGCCTATTTTTACATCGAGATCTTCTTGTTATGAGGGTATAGAGACGAGGTGGGAAAAGAAGAAGAGAACAAGAGAGAAGGAAAAAAGATTCTAAATTGAGCGCTATTCAGGACTATCCAACCAGTACCCATCCATTCCTTTGATGATTTTTTTGTTTTGTCTTGTCTTCTTTTCTCGAATTTGAATTTCAAATTCTTCATTAGTAACTCCTGCAATTTGACCGTGTACTTGTAGTGTATTCCAATGCGGAAATCTTTCATCCCGTACTTCCCCCACGCCCGCACAGAGAAGCCCCTGCCTCTCCTTTGTCTTTGCCATTTTGTTTTGTTTTTGTTTCTGTTATAGTTTGTAACACTTTTCGGTTCCCCTCTAACACTGTTGTCACACTCCAAAACTTCGTCCGAGTGAGTGGAATTACCCCTAGATGTGCAGGAGACAGCAGCCTGACGCACAATGCCCAGCATTCTCCAGATTCTCCGTCGATAACGTCTCGTTATTTCCAATTTGTTGTGCATAAATAGTCGGCCAAATCATCATCGTGTGCTGATCAGTTGCCGTCGAGGTGCAGTTGTCATCCACGTGGTATGATGAGCCGTCGCTGTTATCGTCGTGCGGCTCCGTTCAAAGATGCTTCCCTGCGTTGCCCTTGTTATCCTTTGCAGGACGGTTCCATCCATCATCAGCACTAGCGTGGTGGTACAACACGCCACCTTCCGTCCCATCACGACCACCGAGGGCCCACGAGCTCGCGTGAATGGGCGTGACTGTCGTCCTGGCGACCTTTATGTCGTCCATGTCCTTTCCGCGTGCCTACCCAGTCACGTTAGTCTGATGTGTCACGGGATACAAACTGTATGACGAAATTTCAAGACAGATCTCCGTCTAACATGATGAAAAATCAGGCAACAGTGGCCGTAAAAGCCTGGTTCCCCCTTCCCCCTCCTTCCAACCTGTGTTCCCTCCTTGGGCTGTGTTTGGAGCTAGGAAGTCGACACGATGTTTCGTTTTTTTCCCATCTTGATGTATTCTCGCATCTTGGTTTTTCTTGGGTTATACCAGGTTCCCCTCGCGTAGTCAAGACTTGGTGTAATTTTTTGGGGGGGGGGGGGGGGGGTTCCGCGAATTGGTGTAAGTCAGAAGACTCGGAGGCTGTGATCTTAAGAGAAGAAGAAGAAGAAGAAGGAAAAAACCACGTCTCTCTGGATTGAAACTCCAAAACTTTGCTCCCCCAGAGATATCGCAACGCAAAAGACGGGGCAGTAAGAAAGATAAAGATACAAAAATGTGTAAACAAGTTGGGAGATGAAGAGAGAGAGACTTACTAGGCACACGGCGCAGGCTGTGTTGTTCACATACACCCAGCTAGGGCAGTTATCGGCAAAGAAGAACTTGCACCGATACTTATAAAATCCTCCATTCGTATTCATTTTGAAAAAAGTCGTACGTTATCTTTTGTGATAGGGCCTTGTCTTTCGGGATATCAAGCTGGAAGACTAGGGCAGCCAAGGGCTTTCCTTTCTTTCTCGTTATAATATTTATTCTTTTTTTTTTCTTATAGAATAATAATAATGGAACTCGGCTGTAGAGAAATAGGTGTCGATCGAATGAGAGGTCACTACCCGCTGGCAGTGAAGCGGTTTGAATGCGTTAAAGGCGCAAGGACCTGATGGTTGAGAGCAAACACAAAGGGCGTGATGGACCCTGTAAATCGAGGGAACACTTCACAATCAGGTTAGGTTATGGAAAAGTTGGGAAGTTGTGAATTATTAGAGTACTATCCTGATTCAACGAGGGGGGGACAGCTAAGGGTATATATGCAATGAATAGATGTGTTGGAACATACGGGTATCCAGAGATGCATATGCGTACTACATATGAGTCTGCGCATACCCGTCGAGGGGCTGGGCTGGGCTGGGCTGGGCCCATGTTGTCAACAACAAAACGAAACTAAAAAAAAAAAGGTTAGGTTACGACCAAGAGGGGAAAAAAGGAAGAACAAAAGAACAACACTATAGGGCAGGGGTAGGGGGAGTGAACAGACGGAAGGGGTGGGGGACAAACGGAGCTGTAACGGCGTCTTCGTTACGGCAGATCTGAAAACGTTTTATAGCTACTCCGTATTCCCTAACGTTTTGGTGAAACTGCTAACTGCAATGCCCTTACACACAGCAAACCCACGCCCCGGCCCGGAGCCCGGCCCAGTATCGCAGTATCGGACAACAAGGCGGCAAGTATTGGGTCTTAGACACCCCCTTTACCCCCTTTGCCTTGTCATTCGCGCAACATTACTTTCATTTCGCTGCTGAGGAGAGGCGTACGCAGTAGACCGATTTACTTGGTCTTGCAGCTGCTTCTGAGCCCCAACCTTTTCCACGGAGAACAATAGGTCTTAGTCTTGTCCCATCTACTTGTATCAGCGCATTGGAGAAGGAGGGGCAGGCCTTCTTGTAAGCACAAAGGGGAATGGAAACCTCGTAACCACCTCGGACCAAATCAGATACTTGCCGAATACACGTCTAAATCTGCTAGCCCTGGGCGTGATTGGATGAAGAAAAAGGTCGAAGCATGCTCCATACATCATGTCATTCTGCAAAGAAAAGAACATGACGGAAACAGAACTCTTTGGCCTGCAAAGGGGTGTGTGTTCGAAACCGACAATGATGCTTCTGGACCCCCTTCCTTCTTTCCTCGTTGTTTTCGAGTTCTAAGAGACACTAAAGTGATAACTGACCAAAAAGGAGCCAACGAGTCTGGTTAGATTGCACTTTGGTGGAGCTGGGAACGCAATTGAATGCAACAACGTTGACCTGGACTGAGAAGGAGGAGTTGAACGAGCCCATGTACCTGGTCCCTCCTGGCACCACTCTCGAGATCGGATGAAAGACTAGAAGGATGTCGTAGTTTTCCCCTTGCTTTTGCAGTATACGGACTTTTTTTTTGTTCCTTAGCTACGCATGGACGGCGGCGGAGACCGAATTCGGACCATGTTGGATGATGTAAATGGCCGGGGTGGGTGACAATGAGTCGGGCCCTCCAGCAAAATCAAACTCGCGTGGAGCGAGGGTGTACGCATAGTGTTGAGGCTTGAATCCCCGAAATGCGACTAAGCCCTCGACTGCAGCCAGTGAGATGAGATTTGGGGGGGGGGGGGGGGGCGGCCAACCAGTTGACGCTGTCGATTGCTCTCTTCGTCAGCAAGCTAGTGTTCAGTTATGGATACTATTGCATGGAGCTTGTACACGAACAGAGCCTGGTGAGACTCGGAATCAGCCCGACACAGTTCGCCATTCTACAAGTAGTATTCGGGGCGAAACAGCTATGGGGAGTGATATGTCGACACAAGTCGCAGACGAGGCTGGGGGGGGGGAGGGGGGGGGTTCCAAAGAATCGAGCTTGTCGAAATCGGTAAAGCAAGATCTCTGGGAATAAGGTTGAAAGGTTGGAAAAAGCAAATATCGTCTGGGGAAGGGGTAGTGTTCTTGATCCACTTCCTCGATCAGCCTTGATATGTGTGCGTTTGAGTGGGAGTAGCATACACATACACAGCTGCAAGAAGTGACAGGTCGAGTCCTCCGCTGGCAGCTGTGCCGCAGTGTGCTATTGACTCGTACATCTGGAACATTACCGTTGAGCAGATTGCGGCGTAATTTTTTTTGCCACATAATCGCTGAAAGGACTGCCTTTCAAAGCTGAATATGAAATGCGACAGCATCCAAAGGTACTCGAAGCCTCCATTCCCTTCCATGGACAACACGAACTAATCCTCCGCAGATGTCTTCTGGCGGGGGTTTTTTTCCCGGACCCACCGTCCTCCTGGGGATGCGATGTACGGAGTATTCGTCTGGCGGTTTCCATCTGCACGTCGCTCTATCCGTATGTAGGTCGCCGGAATCGACAATGCGCTACTGCACCGATTATGCGTGTGGAAAAAAAAAAAAGGTCAAGAAATGAGCATGAAGACACATTGTGATGAACGTACCCATAGCCGGACAACACCCTCCGCCACACGTACTGTACTACATGTCCTGGAGTAGAACATGATTACTCACTGTTCGCATTGTCGTTCATGGCCGGCCTGGTGTTTGCATTGGGAAATGGGCTTGCTATCTCTGATTTTTATCGAGTCTGGCTTTTCAAAGCAATAATAGTAAAATGGATTGAATCGATTCGCTGGTTCCCGTGGCCAGATCAACCATGCCGAGACCAGGAGGCCGGAAGACGGGTAGACGAGAACTTCGCCCTATGGAGTATTCCGTCAAACGCTGTTGATTCTTTCTCGCCTTCCCAACAAACCTGGGCGGCGTGTCAGCACTAATAATAATACAGAGTACTTCTGCCCCAAAAAGCCTGGCTGCGCCTGCCCTGTTCAACACACACCAGGGTCTGTCTGTCTGTTGTCCGATTTTGGGAGGAGGGCCGATTTAGCGCGATGGGGAGCACGTTTCTGCCTGTACGGAGTATGTAGTTTAAATTTCCTGCCAACAGCCAGGAGCTACCGACCTCAAAAGCCGAGACGGGTGTTTATACAGGTATACGGACCTTTTTGCAAGTACTCGTTGCATTTCGTTTCTGCTGTCCCACAGTTTGAATAGTTTGCACAAAATTACGAGTATAATAACGCGTGAATGCTACACTGCCAAACTGTCTAAGAGCAATGCGGAGTACGGAGTGCTGGATCGAACCCACAACCAACTACGGAGTAGGGGGGGTTGTACGGAGTGACTTAGTGGGCTCCAATAGTAGTTACAGTGGTGGTATGCATGCCTATGTAATAATAATAAGCCATTCCTTCTCAGTTCGTGGGTCGAACTTAAGGGTTCTTTCCCTTCTGTCCTCGTGGGGTGCTGCACATGACGAGCACTCCGTGATACCAGTAGGAGTAGGTACGGGTACTCCGTATGAAGCAGGAGCACACATGTACGGAGTAGAGTCCTCAACCCGGCATCTACGCCATACGCCCTTCTGTTTCCCGTTTTGCGTATACTCCGTACTCCGTACAAGCCGAAGAAGTCCTCGAGAAGCCCCGTTGGATCCGCGTTATACTGATCTACGGAGTAGTTTACAGTAGTCCGGTCCAAATTCAAATCCAAATCCAAATCCAAATCCTGGCCACGACAACGCCGTATTGATTGATTGCCCTCTCTTCACAAATTACTTTTCTCGGCACTGACAAGAGGTTCCATACAAGTACGTACCTGTAACGAACACCGAGAATTAACCCTAGCGCCTCTGTCTTTGGGGGTCCTGGCTTGCGAGTGGGTAGGGCAAGTCTCGTGCCAATTGCTGCACAAAGGCCCGTCCTGGGTGTCTCACCCTATCTGCGATGATACCTTGGGACGGTTCGTTAACGACAATTATTAGCTGCGCAGAACCCAATCGAATTCCATCATAAGCACCCTAGCACCCTTAATGCATCCAGCCACCAACGAGGATAAAGGCCCTGAAGTCTCAGCCCTGGAGCCCAGCGCAAAAAGTCCAGTACCGGGTCTACAGAGTAGCAGATTGGGCACTCAGTTCTCAACAAGCTATCCAACCAGAAGTACCAACTACGTGTACCTTTATTGGGGTGCTATTGAGGGGGGGGGCGTGTCCATTTTGAACTTGTCAAACAGCAGCGTGCTGAGGTTTTTTTTTTTTTTTCATCCCTTCATGAGGAATTCGTCATCGCCTCTCTATACTGGACCAAATAGGTCCTGTCCCTGATAGGATCCTGGTAAGGTGCCTCGATCCTGCACAAGAAAAACGATTGATTTCGATCGTGTTGGTTACTTCTCAGCGCTGCGCTGGATGGGTGTCCTCATGCATCGCATTCGGGGTGCCAGTTAGACCGAAAACCCATAATTGCTTCCAAGATGGTAAGAGTATTGCCAGGTAGCCAGTTTCACTAGGTCAACGTCTTGCATCCCTAAAAGCTACGTGCTTCACTCCTATCTTGAGGTAGGGAGCGCCTTACAGAGAAAGATGCCATTCCAAGGCAATCCTATTCCATAATCGATTATTGGGACTTTACTCTACGGAGTACTGAACTATGGAATCTCAAATCAGCCCGAGAAAAATCGGCAATCTCAGAGGGCGTGTTTGGCGGAGGCCATGTCTCTCAATTCGTTATTCACGTCGCCCTGGTGGAAGCTATTGTACCAGTATGTTGGACGAGGCCAATACCGCTGAAAGTCGAGTCAGATTATGAGAAGGGTTCAAAAATAATGTGATATGTGATATGTGAGCAATAGTCTACAGCCCAAGTATTACGCCTCGATTTTTTTTTTTTTTCATCCTTTTTGGCTCTTGTACACCAGACGACGCGGCGTTAGATCATAGGTCAGCCTCGGACAGCAAAGTTGTGTCTTATTATCAGGTATTGATGGAATGGAATTACGATAGGTGCGTTTCTATCTCTACAGAATATTTCAATAGCCAGGCCACCTGTGATAAGACAGAAAAAGGTAAATATTGCCAACGTAACTCTAGACATTCCTGCTCAGCTCATGCGTTTGAAGAAAATCAAAAAGAGGGCTCGCCCTCCTAATGACAAGACTGCTTTTGTGCCATGGACTCTGCAAATTGAGACGGATAGTGCCTCAAAAAGACCCCAACACAGCCGCTTGCCTGGTGGACTAACGGAACACAAGACAAATTCGATGTTGTGCAATCCAAAGTATCGTCGTCTGTGGATGGCGAGTATGACTACAAGTGCCAACGACAAAGGCTCCAAGAGAGGAATAAAATTCATCACGAACAGTTTTCTCCGTTTGCCACAAGGGCGGGTGAGCCCGTGTCTCTAATCGATCATAAAACCGTCATTGTCACCGGCATATATGGAGTAATCGTCGAAAGCTGGATAGCCAGGCTCGGAAGCTCAAGTAAGACAGGCCCATTAGTCGCCCTGTCTCTCCCACGGACACGGATAGACAAGAGCCTCTCCGTTCTTTTTTTCCCATTTCTTTTGGAGGTTTAATTGCTCAGCCCAGCTAGAGCCGATCTTGCCCAGTTAAGCCGAATCCAGCTGTCTCTTCTTTTTTTTTTTTTTTTCCCATGTCCTTGTTCACAGTTACGGACATCCTGTCCATGAGCTATCAGAAAAGCCTGTCTCGCCGTGGCGTGATTAGCTTAGTACTACTTGGAGTGCCGGGGAGACTTGTCGTGTAACCCGATTGGTAGTGGGTGGGCTCGCACGGTACGTGCAGCGAGGGCTTTTGTTTTCGTCTGTTTTTTTTTTTTCTCCCTGCTGGTGAACCTCGTCTGCTACTGTGCCACGGCATGAATCACTTACTTGGCAGTACACTGCAGCAGCACTCTAGCGAATTTTCTTGCAGATGCAGTCTATCCAACCAAAGGAAAAGGATGGCAAGGGTGCCTTGGTCCTCGCTGGTCCTCGCTGGTCCTCGCCCACCCTCATCTAGTTTCCTCGCCCGCCCCCATTTTTCAACCCGTCAAGGTTTGGGTACGAGGTAGCCTGGACGACGAAGTAGAATGTTATGCCTCCTTTCGGATCTGCCTGTATTAAGCGAGAGGTGAAATGTCGCCGAGCGAGAAGATTGCATGCTTGGAGCAAGGACGCTTCAGTCATTGCAGAAGAGAGGCAACACATGAAATGGACTTTTTCAATTTTACCAGACCTTGCAAAAAACATTGTACTCTATTGATTTTCCTTTTCCTGTTCTCTATTGAATCAAAAAACATCCTTAACGCGCCCCTTTCGTAAGCTTCTTCATCCGTAGTCTATCCGCCACGCGTTTCAAAGACTTCTTCGCATCGCTCTCTTCCCACGTGTCGAGGTCGTAGAAGTTGGGCGCAATTTCCTGTGCACGGCGGATACGAGTTAGTGTTGCCATCATCATGGTAGTTTATTCCGTGCGCCCAAACACGAGCAAGCGAATGTGACAGCGAGGAGAGGAGGAGAGTAGACGAGTATGCCGTGGCGCCCAATCTTTCCCCTCCTCCTCCTAATAAAGCTGCGACAAAAAATAGCGTTGCTCAAGTGGGGAAAAAACATTGGATGGATAGAGAGGACAGAACGCAGGAATGAGAGCGATGAGAGGGGAGGGGGATCATACCAAAAGCCATTCTGGCCTGACGCCTGTGCATGTGCGAATATACTGCTGAGATGTCAACACGAATTCGTGGTAGACGACCCACTCGTAGTCCGTGGTCAAGACGGTTGACGGGTGCAACCGGACTCCTTGGTCGTCCTTGATGGTGTGGTAGCCCTTGCTTGAGCTGTCGCGGTGTGCGACCTGCATGAAGAAGCCGGCCAGGAGGGCCCTCCGGATGTTGGTGTAGTAGTTCTTGTCTTCGTAGGGCGTGGAGACCAAGTCGAGGCCGCGTGTTTCCATGATGCGCTTCAGTTGGGTGCGCACGTTGTCGGCGCTCGTGAGGTGACGGAGCGAGAGGAAGTGTTCGTGGCACCACCGCTTAACGTCGGCTTCGGGGTCGCTCTGCTGGCCCTTGAAGGCGTGGTAGGCGTTGAGAAGCGTGAGGTGATCGCCCTCGGGATGGGCAAACTGGTTCTTCATCTCGTCGGCACGCTTGCGGTTCGCCGCTGGCCGCATGAAGATTTGAGGCACCGAGAGAAGCGCCGTGATGGAGAGGATTTCGTTGGAACAGTAGAACTCGGGCGACGAGATCAGCATGACGGCGAGGGCCGGGTCGAGTGGGAATTCGGATGCAAGACCTCCGAGCGCCGTGAGTTCACCCTCGTCGTCGAGACATGCCAGATAGTTCAGTTCTTCGAGGGCGCGCATCATGGTTTCTGGCGCAGGCGGATCCATGAGATCAAAGTGTACCAGGTCGTCAACACCAAGTTTCTTCAGTTCGAGCACGGTGTTGGCAAGGTTAGACCGCAGAATTTCGGGGTATGTCTGTTCGATGAGTTCCTTCTTGAAAGCGGCCTCTGTATACAATCGGAAACACTTTCCGGGCTTTGTTCGACCAGCACGACCGGCTCGCTGTTGAGCAGAAGCTTTGGAGATGGGCGAGACGAGGAGAGATTCAACTCTGCTCCTAGGATTGTAAATCTTCTGTTTACTAAAACCGGGGTCCACGACGTAGACGATACCGTCAATGGTCAAACTTGTTTCGGCAATATTGGTCGATATAATGCATTTTCTACCGGGGCGGCCACCTTTTTTGAAAGGCGCAGGGGGCTTGTCGAATATGCGTTGCTGCTGGTGGGGAGGTAGTGTTCCGTAAAGGGGGTAGATTGCGAGCGGGCCGGCATCGACCTCTCGGATCATGGCGTCGACCTCAAGTCCAATCTTGCGACAAGCATCCTCAATTTCTTCTTCTCCTGTCAAGAAGAGAAGAATGTCGCCCTCGGGCTCTGTCATGTGAATCTGTAACACTGTCCTGATGGCAGCTTCCAGGTAGTCGCGCTCGGGCTCGGGTGTGTAGAAGATCTCGACGGGGTGCGTACGACCAGGGACAGCGAGGAGGGGGGCGTCGTTGAAGTATCTCTGAAATTTCTGGGCATCAAGCGTGGCGGACATGATGATAATTTTCAAATCTTTCCTGCGGTCGGCAATTTGTTTTAGGAGAGCCATCAGAATATCGGTAGCGAGTGTACGTTCGTGAGCCTCGTCGAGAATGATGCAGCTGTACCGCGACATTTCGTGATCATGCATAGCTTCTCGGAGAAGCATACCATCCGTCATATACTTGAGTATCGTCCTGGGGCTTGTCTTGTCTTCGAATCGAATGCTGTAACCAACTTCTTCTCCCAGGTTGACGTCCAACTCATCGGCTACACGGCTAGCGACGGACATGGCAGCAACTCTTCGAGGCTGTGTACAAGCAACCATCTTGCGATTGATTTGGGGTAGCTCATCGTAGACGACATATTGGGGGATCTGGGTTGTCTTTCCAGATCCAGTCTCACCAACGAAGACGAGGATCTGTGTGGAGTGGTACTTGTCGAGGAACTCTTGTCTAATGCGGCCACAAAGGACTTGTCAGCTACTGGAGGTGGGGAGAAAGCAAATATTGCATAAAATAGTATGGTGGTGGCAAGAACAAAGAAGGTGAATGTGCGGCAGACTCACCTCTGTTTGTGGACAGGCAGGTCCCGGCGCTTCTTGAGAATGTCAAAATACTGGACAGAATGTGGGTTTCCGGTGAAAGGGTTCAGATCGCCCTCTTCAACACGCTCAGCCTGTGCAGATGTGGTGTTCCGCGGGGTGAAATCGGCAAAGGCAGAGCCGGCGAGGCTCTCATCGTAATCGCCATAGGCATCATCCTGGTTGTTGGCCATGTGGGCGAGGTACGGATTGGGCTTTGCACGGTCTTCTTCAGTATCCAGGCTGGAATTATTGGTTTTGGCCTTCTTACTGAATGGAGCAGCGTTCTCTGAAAATTGTCGCTTTGCTCCCTTGCCACTTCCCGACTCGGCCATGGTTTCGTCTGGATCGCGGATGACGGAGGTACGAGGGCGAGGCTAGGGCTGAGCTTTTGACCGCTTTGGGAAGATTGTAGTTGTACTGCGATGGTGTTTTGCGCGTAGTTTTTATGTCGCTTTTATGTCGCGTATCACACACACACCTTTTCTCTCATACACACTCAGCACAGGTAGTCAAGGTCAAAGTCAGAAACAGGAAGCCCAAGGCTGAAGGCTATTCTGTTTACAACGGAACCAGCGCAAAACCAGAAAAAAAAAAAAAAAACCAGGGGTGGGTCCGATAAGCACCGATAAGCCAAGTTGAACTTATACACTGTCAACTGTATGGCGGCTTTGCTGTGGATGCACAGTATGTAAATTCTCACCTATTATGCATTTTGTACTCCGTACTCCGTACAAAATCCCTAAATATCATAATGCACAACTTCTTGACATTTCTTGATTTATTTTCTCTTCTTTTTATGGCCATTGGAAATATTCATAGTCCATTTTTTCGTACTAGCTCCCTGTTAGTCTGAACTCATAAGTACCTGCAGTTAGACCAAGCATGCAAGATATCATGAAAGGTACCCATGAGGAGGGGATGTATGGAGGGGCACTTTGCAAATGGGGGTGTAAACTACTCCATACAATCCATTCTGTCGATATGCACGAGGCCTTCATTACACCTCATGCTGTGACAACGCAGACTATCAGACCATGAGGGGGAAACAGAGAGAGGGGGTTCAATTTCGGACCTTCTATTTTCCATTGATTTAACACCATCGCTGTTCGATTAAACAAACCAATCGACTCGTCCGATTGCCCCTCTTACCCCCCCTTCGTTTTTTTTTATACTTGTAGTACGGGAAATAGCAGGCTTTGTTTGGGCTGCTCAGCTTCTGTGCCTGTTTGCCCTCCACTTCTAACCTTCGCTTTCTTTTCTACTCGCCTAAAAATTTGATACCATTATTTTTAAACTACCCCCCCCCCCCCCCCCTTCTCCCTTCCTGGGCCAACTCATAAGCTGTCTTTAGCTTTTTCTTCTTCTCATTTCTCGTTCTCTTCGTCTTTTTCACCCCGTCTAATTCCCCTCCTCAACCCCCCCCCCAAAAAAAAATCATAGCTATTCCTTACTATCCTTACTAGTTGCAACTCTCGGTCGAGGGAGTTGCCTCGGGACAATGTCGATGATGATGGATACAGACCCTGCCGACCTCGTGGACTCGGATTCCGAACGCACTCCTCCAGATCAGAACGCCGATCGCCCTGCCTTCATTCTGGGTCACCACAATTCAACCCATGAGGAGCCTCTTACGGAAAGTCTGTTTTATGAAATCCGGAAGATGGGCGTAAGAACCCCCTCGCGATTCGTCTAGTCCCTCCACTTCTGACATGAAAAAAATCCATGTAGTTTGACTTTGCTACTAGTCGCGTCACCAATGCACACTTTCGTAGGCGGGTAACGGAGATCGTCAGGGAACATCTGCAAAAACTAGCGGCTGCTGGTTCTTCGTCGACGGCTACAGCAACCCACGTCTTTGCGGACCCCATCGTGCCACCTTTGACCCCCAAAGACACGACCCTCCTTCCAAGCCTCACTGTCAAGACTTTTGCCGCCTATGTTAGTCCCTGGATTGACCTATGCTCTAGTGATGCCGTCATTGCGAACATCTCCCGCCAAGTTTTAAATCTTGAGACGGCATATGCCAACTTCTGCGGTGTCCAAACCATCGTCATTCCCGGACCCCGGTTTGGCCACGGCGAGGGAGAGGCCGGAAGGGCACTTGCCCAGTATGCGCGTGCCGTCAAGGAAGTTCTGTCGATAGCTGCGCGCATGAACTACGTCGTCATCCACATGCCCATGTATCACGAGCCAGGCCTCGATGAGTCCATGAAGCCCATTTCCGTCCAAATGCTGCTCAACGAAGGCTCTGCGAACAGCGAAGCCAGTGAACCCGAAGAGATTGACCTGTTTGCGTCGTGGGAGTCGTGGCATACCATTCGATCCTTCAACAACTACAATCCGCGGTTGTGGGTTTGTATGTGTTTGCTTCCTTCACCGTCACCTGAATTCTAACTCTTTTCTTCTTCTTGCCCCCGCTCGACCGCTAACCAAACTTCGTTTAGCTCTTCGGTTGCCACGTATAATGCCCGAGATGGAGCTGCAGGACCGGTGGTTTACCGAACCAATGTTGTACATCTCCCTCACGAACGACACCTTCCGGACCAATAAAACGGGATATCCGTGCTTTGGCCAGTACCAGAAGGCAATGATTTTCCGGTCCATGCGCCTGAAGCACCCCCCTTGGCTCCTAATTTGTGACGCCCCTTTCACTGAGCCAGGGCCAAACTTTCCTCGTGACTTTCCCACCATCGAGGAGACACAACAGGTAGTCTTACCTGAACGGAAGGAAAATCGCAAGAACCATACGGCACAATCTTTCATTTCGTATCTCAAATGGGTCGAGACTCGCCAGGAACCTCTCAAAGGGCTAGACGCCCCCGCTCTACGTGAGTTCCAGGATTGGTTGCAATCTCCCCTTCAACCACTGTCGGACAACCTAGATTCGGGGACCTACGAAGTCTTTGAGGGGGATCCCGTCAAATACGCTCAGTACGAGCTGGCCATTGCCAAGGCTCTAGCGGACTGGCGCACCCTGGGCAAGCCTACATCTTCGTCCTCTCCCGGCACCGTTGTCATTGCTGTGGCCGGCTCTGGACGAGGCCCGCTCGTCACCCGGGCACTTCAAGCAAGTCTAGCGGCAGGCGTACCTGTGCAAGTCTGGGCTGTGGAAAAGAACCCCAATGCCTATGTCTATCTTCTGCACCAAAACGCTACGATATGGAATGGCCAAGTGCACGTGGTCAAGACAGACATGAGGACTTGGAAAGGCCCACTTGTAGCCGGCACAGAGACGGACAATCCCGTCTACGGGAAAGTCGACATCCTCGTCTCTGAGCTGCTTGGCTCTTTTGGCGACAACGAGCTCTCTCCCGAATGCCTCGATGGCATCCAGCATGTCATCGCTAGGCCGCACGGCATCTCGATCCCCTCGTCATACACAGCCTTCCTAAGCCCCGTCTTCAGCCCCAAAATTTATGGGGACCTTCTTCATACCCGTTCGCTTGGGAACCCGAACGCTTTCGAGACGCCGTGGGTAACGCGGTTGTATGCCATTGACCTTGTCGCCCAGCGCAATGTACCTGGGCACCCCAAGTTCCAGCTGGCGTGGGAATTCACCCACCCGATACCTGAGTCGACAATCGAGCTTATCAAGGACCGTAGAACAGGCGGTGTCGTCGGCGGTGGCGGCGCTAGCATGGAAGGAGGTGCCGGTGCCAATGACCACAACTCGCGCTTTTGCCATCTAACATTTGTGTGTCGTAACAAGGGCGCTATCCACGGCCTCGCTGGGTACTTTGAATCGACACTTTACGAAGAACAAACAGGAGACCACAAAAAGGTCGAGCTCAGCATCTTGCCTCACCTTATGGAGGCCAAGAGCAAGGACATGATGTCGTGGTTTCCCATCTTCTTCCCCATACCCGTGAGTAGCCCTCTCTTTTGTTTTCTCACTTGCCGCTGTTATTCTTCTTCTCCTTCCTTGGCTAACACTGAGACCCGACGCACAGCGCCCGCTCACGTACCCCGCCGACACCGAGTTGGAAGTGACTATGTGGCGTCAGACGGATGATACGAAGGTTTGGTATGAGTGGCTCGTGGAGGCCTACACCTGGATCGGGCCCAAACAACGAATCAACGTTGGGTCTTCGGGCTTGACGTCGAGCCGGAAGCTTGCTTGCCTTATGTAAAGCGACACGACAACCATCTCTATTTACGACATCACGACTAGGCATCTGTCAGCTGATTGCTGTTGAGTTATGAAGCAACAAAAATAAAATATAGGTGTTGGACTTTCAAGTGCATTTTGATCGTCCTGACGGAAAATGAAGCCACAAGTGTAGAATAAATGTTCATGATGCTCTCTTGCTCGTCAGATGTATTATACGGGTACGACAACATGGCTGTCAACATCACCAACCGTTGCGATAGATCGGATTCTCATGAGCAACTGTGGCGCGTGCTGCACAGCCCCAGATGAACCGGGCGTCTGTATCTGTTTATTGAGCAGCAAACTTGACACCCATTTTAAAACGCCCACTGATTTCGAAACCGATCAGAGGTAATTATCTGGGTTTCTCGAAGTGTATCTGGGTAAAGGCATAGAAAGACACAGGCTTTTTCCTGTCTTGCTATCCGTCCAAGATATCGTCTGTAGCATGAGGCGGGGAGAACTAGGCATGCTAAGTCCCGAGTCGAGTGGCAGGTGAAGAACCTCCTCTCCCGGTACCTCGTTTAGGGCTCAGATTTTTCCAAAACTGCCGTTCGAGAAGCCGGTATGGCTCTGTGATGAAAACTCTCCTCTACCCAACGCTATGCGAGGACGTCGCGTCACGACAAAGTCGTTGACAGGCGGGAGGCGTTAGTTTTGAGTTTCAAGGCATCAGCCTGCAAGTGGATTGGCGTGAATTGTAACACTCTTGATCCGAATCTCCTCCTTGGGCCTATTCTTCTTATCCACCTCGACAGCCTCCATCTTAGAAAGCGTCGTTAGACTGTCGTCGCCCAGCGTCTTTCCGAAGACGGTGTTCAGGCCATCGAGATGCGGGGCCTTATCCAGGAGGATAAAGAACTGCGAGCCGTTGGTCCCGGGACCTCGGTTTGCCATTGACACGGTGCCGCGCGCGGCGTGGCGTAGACCAGGGCGAATCTCGTCTGCGAAGGCGCCGCCCCAGATCGAGCGGCCGGCTTTGGGGTTTTCGGGCGTGGGGTTTGCGGGTCCGCCAGTTTGAATCATGAAGTTTGGGATTAGGCGGTGGAATGGGGAGTCATTGTAGTAGCCGGATGCGCAGAGGGCGAGGAAATTCTTTGCGAGTAAACGTTTGTTAGTTGACGGCTAGAGATTTGGAGGGGAAAGACAGGACACATACCTCTGCTGTTTTTGGAACGCTTTCACAAAAGACTTCGATTTTGATGTCGCCGTGTGTGGTGTGAAGAGTGACTGACATTTTGCCTTTTTGGGGGGGGGTAAGAACCGCGCACCAATTGTAGAAGAAAAGCAGGGTTGGGACAGTTGATTTTTCCACTTGAAGCTCTCACGAGGATGCTTGTGGATGGCATTATGGTGGATGGTGGAGCCTAGGGCGCTGACTAACAGCGTAACAGCGGATGGACAAGTTTAGAGCGCCGGTATTAGCGCATTAGCTTCAGTGCCATTATCCCCCACCCACAGTGGAAGCGCAGCTTAGCCAGCCAGTCTGGCCAGAGACACAACACACTTCAAAACACAAACCGACTTCTGATTCTCGATCGATCGAGCTTCGTATACTACATAATTCCAAATGCAATAACCCGAATACACAATTTCGATCATTGCCGTCGTCGTATGGCCCCACTTTCGTAAATGACGACTACTCTTGAAACGCCGCTCATCTCGGACCCCGGCGATGCACACCGAGCCGATAGTCTAGATGACGAGATAGATGGAAGAATTGATGAGCCAACAACGGCATCCGAAGAGCCCGGGCTCTTTGTATGGATCTTGACATTTGCGGCAGGCATCAGTGGTCTCCTCTTTGGATGTGAGTTTCGGAGGGGTCAATTCCACACTCAGGCTGGCCGTTGTTTCCCAGAAAGACGTCTGCTAACGCGGGTTTTCCGCCTGTTTTCCGCCTGCTATCTAGATGATACCGGTGTCATATCCGCCACTCTTATATTCATAGAATCAGGTCTATCCGGTCGTACCCTGACATCCCTCGACAAATCCATCATCACGTCCTCGACCTCGCTATTTGCTCTTCTCATCTCGCCGTTCTCTTCGGTCCTAGCCGACTCCTTAGGTCGCAAGCGCGTAATCCTCGTCGCCGATCTCCTATTTATAGCCGGAGCTCTGATTCAGGCGACGTCGTCTACAGTGGCAATGATGGTTGTGGGAAGATCCATCATCGGCGCGGGCGTAGGCGCAGCGAGTTTCGTTGTTCCTCTGTACCTAGCCGAGATTGCCCCCGCTGCGCACCGCGGACGTCTGGTTACTACCAATATCTTATTTATCACGTTAGGTCAGCTGTTTGCGTACATTATTGGAATAATCTTTGAGCAATACGGCTCGCAGGACACGAGGTGGCGTTGGATGGTGGGGTTGGGTGCGGCGCCTGCGATCGCGCAGAGTCTCCTCATCACGTTCATGCCCGAAACTCCGCGCTGGCTTGTCAAAAAGGGAAGGTCATCAATGGCTAAGGTGGTCATTCAAAGGGTCTATGGCAGCGGACCGCGCACAATGCGGCTTGCCGGGTCGATTGTCAAGGAAATCGAGACGGAGATTCGCGATGAGGACGAGGCGCGGCTTTCACGGGCGCTGCACACTGGCCGAGAACCGCACTGGCTTGACGGCTGGCGTGAGCTTGTCGGTGTGGCGAGGAATCGGCGCGCGCTCTCCATCGCATGCCTGCTGCAGGGCCTTCAGCAATTGAGCGGCTTTGTAAGTTGTTCGATATCCATGAGACCTCTTCCCTACACCCCCAACACCCCCAACACCCCCAACACCCCCACGAGTGGAATGGCGTAGGCTAACATGTTTTTATATATAGAACTCACTCATGTACTTTTCGGCAACAGTTTTCCTCATGGTTGGATTCAAGATTCCGACTCTCGCCTCGCTCAGTGTTGCGCTGACTAATTTTGTATTCACTGTGGCGGCACTCCTTCTCATCGACCGCATTGGACGTCGACGAATCCTCCTTTACTCCATCCCCTTCATGATTGGCGGATTGCTTCTCTCGGCAATGGGTTTCTCGTTTCTACCTATGCCACTCGAACAAGAGCCGGGCGAGACGGAACCAGCACCGTCGGGACAACCAGCCGCAGTCTTGGTCCTCATCAGCATCATGATCTACGTGGCTTCGTACGCTATCGGACTAGGAAATGTCCCGTGGATGCAGAGCGAGCTGTTCCCACTTTCAGTGCGTTCGGTGGGTAGCGGCGTGGCCACGGCGACCAATTGGGGCGCTAACTTTGTCATTGGGCTTACATTCCTCCCGCTCATGGAAGCGCTGAGTCCATCCTGGACTTTTGTCCTCTACGCTTTCATCTGCGGTGTGGGCTACGTGTTGATATGGTGCATCTATCCGGAGACGGTGGGACTCAGTCTGGAAGAGACTACGAGTCTACTGGATAAAGGTTGGGGTGTGCATTGAAATGATTGCCTTGTCTTGGTTTTGTTCGGCGTCGATGACATGGAAAGAGACCCTTTCTCCCACTCTTTAGGAAGAAAACGTACGATGCTACCAAAGCTATGTACTTGTAATCAATTCAAGCCCCCCATGGAGCTTCCTTGCCAGCTGCCAAGATTCAATCAGTGAAACATTCGGTTTGCTATTTCAGCCTGGCCATTTAGGTCTCCCAGTAGCAGCGTAGTCCCTGGAAAGTATGCTCGTCACGTATTGCGGTGATCATGCCTTGGGAATTAAACTAGGATGGACAGTTTGCAGCAATATCGCCTAGCAAAGCTACTCCATATGATACATGAATACATGGTTGATTTATAGCTACTCCGTATGGCATCAGACATTGATGTTTTTTTTTTCATTCGGTGTTGCATACAGAGTATGGCAATTCTTCAGCCTCGTTTCTGAAGATGGAAAGGCTCGATTCGTTCAAGTGCCGAGGCGTACTCCGGAGCGATGGTGATGGTGGGTGAAAGTGGAGTCTCTAATACCGCGACATTCCAGGCCCGTACACTAGTAAAGAAGATTAGCACCCCTGTCTTTCGAATCGTTCTTTTGGGACGAAAAAGGTTGACTGTTTTACAAAGTACGGAGTATTATTACAGGGGCAAAGGAATTGTTGGAGTATTTTCCCGGGCACACAATTGACTGGGTAAGCTTTCGTGTCGGTTTCTATCGGATAGCAGGGGCGGCTTTGGCCGGCGTGGAATTCCGGAGTACAAGCAATTACGGAGTATTAGTGTAAACTATTACGGAGTACAGTGAAGAGCATTGCCTTGCAAGGTTGGACTCTCGGTGAAGAGGGAACGATTTCCTACAGAGTAGTAGTTACGTATTAGTTTAGACCCGCAAGGGATGTCTACTGCAAACAACGCCGCAAATAGGCCAGTTGGGGGGGGGGACGGAATTGCCCGAGAGCCCATTGCATCGAGCCACACCCACTATAAATATTTGTGCGTACGTATGTAGTACGTACTACTACAAGTACGGAGTACGTACTCTGCAGACGGTACGGAGTACCATACTCCCTAATAAAGCCAGATCTTCTGTGGCTATCCAGGTTGTTTTGGGTTCCTTTTCTTTTTTGCCTCTTCTTTTCACATCTCTCTGACCAATTCGAGTCACTTTTTGGGCTCGGGCGAGAAGTGTACTTGTAAGAACCAAGAACTCATCATGTCCCAGGTTCGTTCTTGGTTATACATAAGATAATACAGTGAAAGCAGTGGACCCAGTGTTTCTTTGCAGTATTTTGGTAAGAAAATGAGGCTTGATAGCTGAATGCATACGGAGTACTCCGTATGTTGCAGCACAAAACCCACTTCTAGAATACGACATCGCAAAAAAAATAAGGAAAAAAGAGGATGGCGATCCCGACCGGATGCGTCACAAGGTTTTCTTCTAGACTCTTCTCGCAAGAACTAAAGAAAGGGGAAGCAATGAAAGATTGAAAATAATATTTTCTTCTTCTTTTTTTGAAACACAAGAACTTTTGTCTATTGATGCCCAATTGCTACATCCGAGCAAGATTGAAGTAAAAAAAAAACTTCCGTCCCCCTGTTCTTCAGTTGGTCGTGAGGCCCCCCTTTAGTACCAAGATAGAGGCCGCCACACCATTATTAATTTTGGATGGTCTACCCGTAGTCTGCCACTTGGCAACAAGTGAAGATACCGGCGATGCCGGCGAGAGTTCCCGTGGTTTCACTTTTCTTTTTATATCCTCGCGCTAGATGGGATTTGTCGTATCGGAATAAACTGGGAAAAGAACGAAAGAAGACCAGAAAGGATAAACACTATTCCATGTGTTCCAAAAGCGGCAAGTTTCTGGCAGTCTGGCAGGGCAGGGGGGGAAAAGACCTGGTCGATTGCCAGATACTGCAAAACTGAAAACTGAACTAAAAACTAGTTTAATGCTAGTTCTTTCTGTCCCTTGTGACGTTGTTGCGCAGGGATCCACTCTTGCAGACGAATAATGGTGACTAATGGGTTTTAGCTCCGGGTGGTATCCACTTTCCATTTTTCGGTCTTTCGTTCTTCGCTTCTTCGGCCTTTGCCACCTTTTTGCTTGGGTTTCCTTCCGTCATACCATCTCCACCTTTGAATTCGAGTTTTTTTTTTTCTCTTCGCCCCTTCCGAAGGAAAAACTGGTCATTCGGGTTTTTATTTGCGGATATCCGGCTTGCAGATACGGGGTGCTTTGGGTATTCTTGCAAATCTTTTTGCCATTTCCGAGGCGCAGTTGGAAATACACGTACTCCATATACTTTGGTGCTATGGGCTATATATATGGCGATGAGGTCCCCCCCTCCCTTTCTCCCCCGCTATTACGGAAGGGGGAAAAAGATAAAGCTTATGATGAGATGACTCGTTAGACTTGTTTACTACCTTGTTTCTTTATAGTCTCGTATACCCAGTATATATCTATTCTAATACTGCATCTTCCCTATTCCTCACATCTTTCTCATACAGTTGAGTTGCTTTCGTCGCGAAAACCTCTTTCATCATCTCTCACCAATTCTCATATTTGATCAAGAGTATCGTTGATTGATTGCTACACCTATCGTCGCAAAACATCTCCAGAACCAACACCAAGGAGCTTTGACAATCATTCTGTTAACCAACCCCCCGCCGCGCGCTTTTGAACTCGACGCATTCGAGAAGAGCTAGCTAGCTACGAAAGAAAGGCTTCACATCGATACGCAACAAAAGGGTGTGCTTCCCTTGATTGGGACAGAAATTGAAAATCCAACCAAGAAGGCGAATTCCCATACAACAATGGATTCACTAGATCGTGACCTGGTCATGGCCGAAAAGACGGCGAGCCGTGGCTACCAACACCGACCAAGCCACGAGATCGAGCGCATACCGAGCCACTCCTCCGCAAGCACCACATCCTCCTCCTCTCACGCCGACGCCAACGATGTCGCTGACAACCCAACATACCGGCCCACCGGCCTCAGTCGCATCCCTACCCAGCCCGACCTTGAACGACACCCCACCGAGCTCGGCCGCATCGCCACCCAGCGAAGCCAGCACTCGCACACTGTCGGCCGCTCCGTCGGCAGTGTCATGTCGCGCCGAAGTTCGAGGAAGCCATTGCCGTCTTTCGGCGCTGGGAAGCCCTACCCTCCGCCGCTGCCCGAGCAAGAGCAGTATGTTGTTGAGTTTGACGGGCCCGACGACCCATTACATGCGCAGAATTGGCCCATGAGGAAGAAGTAAGTTTTCTTTTTTTCCCCTCTCCCTTTTGTTTCTCTGTGGACCCCTTTCTTTATCTGCGCCATGAGAAGAGAATCATCGGAAGATGACAATTTGGCAAACACTAAAGAAGGAAAACAAAAGAAGAAGAAAAAAAAACCAGAAATAGCTAACATTGTCCTAATCAAGACTCATCACAGCCGCAGTCCTCGGCTACACAACCATGACAGCCGCCTTCACCTCTAGCATCTTCTCCGCCGCCATCCCCGCCATCGTCGCCGAATTCAACATCGGCCGCGTGGTCGCCACCCTAGGTGTATCGCTCTACGTTCTCGGTTTCGCCTTCGGCCCCAGCTTCTGGGCTCCTCTATCCGAGTTGCGCGGCCGTCGTCTACCGCTCCTCGTCGCCATGTTCGGCTTCACCGTCTTTTGTGCCGGTACCGCTACAGGCAAAGACCTTCAAACGGTACTGATATGCCGCTTTTTCGCCGGCTTGTTCGCCTCGTGTCCGCTGGCCGTCGTCGTCGCCGTCTTCTCCGACATGTTCACGACCGAAACGCGAGGTCTCGCCGTGACGGTATTCTCCATGGCCGTGTTTAGCGGTCCTTTGCTCTCGCCTTTCATCGGCGGCTTCATTGTCGATTCGCATCTTGGCTGGCGGTGGACGCAATATCTCGCTTGCATCATGGGCGGCGTCGCATTCGTTCTCGACCTCATCTTCCTGCGCGAAACGTACCCGCCCATGATCCTGGTTGAAAAGGCCGCTGAATTGCGACGCAGGACGTTGAACTGGGGTATTCACGCTAAGCAAGAGGAAATCGAGGTGGATTTCCGCGAACTTGTCAGCAAGAACTTTTCACGCCCCATGCGTCTGCTCTTTGGCGAGCCCATCGTCACCCTAGTCTCTATTTACACAGCCTTCATCTACGGCATCTTGTACCTCTTCCTCGCGGCCTATCCCTTCGTCTTCCAGCGCGTACACGGCATGCGGCCCGGTCCCGGCGGTCTTCCTTTCTTTGGCATGATTGTTGGCCAGTTGATTGCCGGCCTCTCTGTTCTTTTGCAGCAGCCGTGGTACGTGCGCAAGTTGAAGGCGAACCACGGTGTTCCTGTTCCTGAGTGGCGGTTGCCTGTTGTCATGGTTGGCGGCGCTGTTTTTGCCGCTGGTATCTTTTGGTTTGGATGGTAAGCTTCACTCTTCCCCTATTCATTATTCATTCTGCTGCTCTTTGGACCGGCATGGTTTCACTAACTTCTTTTCTTGTTGTAGGTCTGGATATCGCAAAGACGTCCATTGGATTGTCCCTACTCTCAGCGGTCTCTTCACTGGTTTCGGCCTCATGTCCATTTTCCTCCAGGCTATCAACTACCTCGTTGATACCTACCTAGTATTGTAAGTACCCCAAACTAAACCAAACCACTACCAAAGCCAATGGAAACACACGGCTAACTCAACCCCCCTCCTCTCCAGTGCCGCATCCGTCATCGCCGGAAACACCTTCCTCCGCTCCCTCTGCGGCGCCGCATTCCCCCTCTTCGCAACCGACATGTTCAACAACCTAGGTATCGAATGGGCCTCGACGGTCCTCGGCTGCATCGCCGTCGCCCTTGTCCCCATCCCCATCTGCTTCTTCCTCTACGGCCACAAGATTCGCGCCCGCAGCCATTTTGCCGTCACGTTGCCCACCGACCCCGCCGCTGCGGAAATTGACGAGGAGTCGAGGCCTGGTACTGCTGCTAGTGGTCGCCTTTCGCGGGCTGGGTCTACGGCTACTCGGAAGTCGGCTAACGGTGTTGCTCCGAATGGTCATGCTAGGAAGGACCAGTAGGTTCCATTTGAAAACCGTTTAATCTCCTCTGATCCTTGTTTTCCCCCTTCTTTTTATCACAATGTTGCCATTTGTGCTCTTATCCACCAAAATTGGGCAACTGTAGTTTTTTTTTTCTTCTCTGGCATAGCATTTGGTTTTGAAAATGGAAATAATACTCAAAATGATGCGATGGGTTGCATTTTTTTTAATTCCCTACAGTTTGTTGTCGATAGAAGAATCACGATATTTAATATAATAATACTTTACATAGCAACCATTCACAAAGCATATTAAACTCGTCGTACACGACAATCAAAGACGCGGTGAGATGACGGATCGCAAATATGCACTGGTTTGGCATTAGAACGGAAGAAATCTGCAATTCTTTCTACGGCAACTATTGCTGTTTCTGCTCCTGCTGCTGCTCGTAATATATCTGCTCCGCCGTCGTGACGCAATGTATGTTGGCGCCCAACTTGTTGATTGTTTCCATCCACTCATCCGTCTCGTCCGAGTCAAATACAATACCACCACCTGGAGAGATTGCTCTGGTTAGTACATTGTTGCACATAGGGGAGGAGAGGGGTTTAGTTCTTACCGGCTTGGAGGTAGACGATGCCGTCCTTGGCAAGCATCGTCCGGAGAGCAATGCACGTGTCCATGGCACCCTCGACAGCCTCGCCCTTTTCATTGACACCGCCGTAGCCAAAGTATCCCACGGCGCCGGCGTAAATGCCTCGCTTCTCGCCCTCGAGCTCGGCGATGAGCTCCATGGCCTTGACCTTGGGGGCACCAGACACGGTTCCGGCGGGAAAGATGGATCGGAAGGCGTCGAAGCGCGTCTGGTCCGGCCGCAGCACGCCCGACACCTGCGACACCAAGTGCTGGACGTGGCTGAATTTCTCGACGACCATGAGGTGGTCCACGCGCACCGAGAACGGGTCGCCTACCCGGTTTACGTCGTTTCGGGCCAAGTCGACAAGCATGACGTGCTCGGCGCGGTCCTTGAGCGAGTTGCGCAGCTCGTTGGCCAGCTTCTCGTCCTCTTCCGCGTTTTTGCCGCGTTTGACCGTGCCGGCAATCGGGTGTGTGATGATGCGGCCGTTTTCCGACTTGACGAGGAGCTCGGGCGACGCTCCGACGATTTGGAAGTCCTTGCAGTTGATGTAAAAGAGGTAAGGGGAAGGGTTGACGGTGCGGAGGTGTCGATATATGTTGAAGGGGTGTAAGCTCGTAGGTTTGGAGAAGCGCTGCGACGGCACGGCCTGGATGATGTCTCCCTTGACAATGTGCTGCTTTAGCTTCGTGACGTGGCTCTCGTAGCCGGCCTGGCCAATGTTGGACTTGTACTCCTGGCCCAACACGACCGGGCCTTGTTCGGGTAAGGGAATCTCGGGAGAGTTAAGCACGGCCACGAGCTCGTCGAGACGGGCCGACGCCGTGTTGTAGGCCGCCTCGAGATCGGCCTCGAGATCGGGAACGTGTACGTAGGTGATGACTTTGGCGATACCCATAAAACCGTCAAAGGCCACGATGGTGTCGTACAACATGAACATGGATTCGGGAATCTTGAGCACATCCTTGAGAGGCCGTGCCGTCTTGGGCTCGAAGTAGCGGACGCAGTCATAGCCAACATAGCCGATGGCGCCGCCCGTCATGGGCGGGAGCTTTAGCTCGGGCACTTGGGCGACGACGTAGTTGGCCAGTTCGGCCTCCAGGAGGGGTAGGGGGTCCACGGCATCGCCAAACCCGGGACCAGTCACCAGCGTCTTGCGCGGGGCCGCACCCACAAAGCTGTATCGCCCTACCCTCTCGGTAGCGGCGCTCTCAAACAGAAATGAGTAGTCGGAGTCCTTATGGTGGGCAGAGATCTTGAGGTACGCGGCGGAGGGTGTGAGAATGTCGGAGGGTATTTGGCGGCAGAGGGGCACGAGGTTGGGTTTCAACTCTTTGCCAGTGATTTTGTCGGTCGCTCGGTACGTCGAGAGGATGTTCCGAACCTCGGGAAGTGACGGAACCACTCCTCGCTGTGAAGACTGCATAATGGACTGTCAGTGAAGCCGCTTGCTTATCGGTATAGAGAGTAGGATTCGGGGGAGGTGAGGATGGCGGCGGGGTTCAAGATAAAATTTCGCATGGATGTGTCGAGCAAAGGGAAAGGCCGAGGCCAATTGACCAGTCGCAGTGACTTACCGTACTCGCCATGGTGTGGAATGTATGACAGTTATGCCAACAGTGTGATATCGACTGAGTGCATGAGTATGAGTCTATGTGTGGTTGAGTCACGGGATTTTTTTTTACCAATCTGCCCCGCCAAAAAAAAAAGGTATGGCGGTGACGACGAAAGAATGTATGTGAATGGTATCTTTTAGGTGGTGGCTAATTAACTTAGTGCCTAGCATAACCAAACGGTTCCAAACGGTTTCAATGAATGGGATGGGACAATTTCTTCTCAATTACAACATTCCCCAATACACAAAGGGACGACACAAAATATTCAAGATTCTGAGGGGGGGAATGTTATCTCCAAGTATCTCCTGCTCCCAAAGAACCATGTACCATGTAATATTACTTATATTAGTATAACAGCCTTCCTTGCGCTGCGCTCAGTCAAGTTCATCAGCTCTCCACCGCCAGTGCCCTGACACCCACAAGCCTGGCCTTCTTACCGGTTCCCTCGGTAGAAACTACAAAGTACTCGACCCTCGTCTGGTCCCTCGTAACCTTGTAAACCCGCACGTCGGCACCCTGCGACGCCTCCCGAACAGCCTCAATTATGTTTTCGTAGTCGCCGTTCGAGTCCCAGTCCGCCGGATCCAATATCTCAACCTTGGCGTTCGCGGGGTCCCAGTGCCCAACAAGGGTGGAAAACTCCTCTGTAATGCATGTCAGTTTCGTACCGAAGTCCTCGCCTTTCGGACACACTCTTTGCCACGACGCAAGAATTTGCGCACGATGGGATTGAGAGGTGCGGGGTGATGGCATACCTTCGTCGGGAAGTCCTTTGCCTGCTTCGTCCCAGCGGAGCACTACGGGCGCAAACGGTTCGTCGGCATCGCTGGTGTAGAATGCATCCTTGGTCACCTTCCTCAGAACCTGCGGCACGCTCTCGCCCGCATCCACCGTCTTGAGCTGTTTTGCAGCGTCACTGGCACCTGAGGCTTGTGTCTTACCATACCCCTCCGAGGGGTCCTGGTTAGCCTTGTCCAGGAAGGCTAGGTAGTCGCTGTCGCTCGCCATTTCTGTAATATATCGTCGACGTTGGTTGGAGGGCTCGAACTGAAGGAGTGTAGATTTCTGATTCAGCGCCGTGGTGGCACTGCAGGATCTGACGAGCTGCTGCGAGGAGTTTGTACTTTGTAGTACTCTGACTCTTGGTATCGAATTGAGAGAGACTCGTGGCGGGGTAGACAGTCGTACGAATTGCCTGAAATTGACGAACGGATATCTCGCCAGCTTCAAAATTAAAAGGAATCAAAAGGCGAAAGAGCCGCGAGGATTTGGCTGGAGGGTATGAATTGATCTTAAGTAGTAGAGAAGTGGTAGTAGAGATTGCAAGACTGAATACTCGAGTGGCCAGACGTGAGTGGAAAGAGAAAAGAGCTGAAAGACTTGGGCGGCGACAATGATGATGCACTATTATGCACAAAGCATGGCAGATTGGCCAACTATGTAGCTAGCTATCCTTGTACGTACCCAGTAATTACCGTTGGCTTAGGCAACTGGATGTTTGCCTTGCTAGCTGAGTACTCCGTACAGCGTCTGGAAATGACGTGTTGCCCCGCATGTGGCACTGTCTCGTTTATCGACACTACTTGTAGATACACTAATCTGTACGGAGTGCACTACGGGGCATTAATGGTGGCATTGTGTATTCAATACGGCTACATTAGACACCAAGTGCAAGAGAAATAAAAGGAAAGAATTGGAAAGTATAGATCAATTGACCCTCAAACTCTCAGGAAATTCGTGCCGCATGGTCGTCATATGATACATTTGATGGACAGCCCGCTCTCCTCTACATCGAGGCCATACCCTTGTACTGTCCATCCCCCCCTCCACGTTCCCAACTCGCAAATGAAAAATAATCAAATCCCAGGTGTATATGTTTCCTGTCCCCCCCCCCAAAATCCCGGATATGATGCCGCTCTCCCGACTCCGTCTTGTTACGACCCATTTAAGGCGTGCTTCGTGCTTCTTTGAAAAGAGCGTACCAAGAGGGTGTACCTTGTCTCTTGGCAGAAACTATCTGCCAAAACCATGAATACAGGATAGACTCGACTTGATAGATCGAAAAGCTTAGACAAAGGAGAGAATGCTCCGGTAAACGCCCCGTTTGGAAAAGAGAGAAATCCAAGAGTGGTGAATACCACAAAGAAATCAGAGCAGAACCAAACAAGAACTCGATAACGTAGAACATGCTGTATGGAGATATGAATAAGAGAAAAAAACTAAACGGTAGCTGCTGGCGCCGGATGCTTTTGATCGCAGTATATGCAAAAATTAGACTGTAAACAAGGCCTTTTCGTACTTGTGAGAAATCGCTCTAGGCAGCTTGAGCCTCGTCCGAGAACGTGAATCGACCTCATCTAAAGTTGATGACAGCAAGCTTCAAGAAACGTTAGCACAATTTCTGAGCCGTCAAGCGTAGCAAGAAAAGAAACAGCAATGCATACCCGATTGTTTGCCCCATAAGCAAGTTTCTGGCCTGTCGAGTCCCAGCAGAGACAGTGTTCGTCTTCTTCATCAATCTCAGAGTTAGCCTTGGGGCTAAGCCATCCTGGGTGTGGTGCACGGCTCCAGCTAGCTTTCGGGACGGCATGTTCGCCCACTTTCCAGATCAGTACCATGCTAGAAGTGGCACCTGCAATGAACGCGCCATCAGGGGTAAACGCCAATGCCACGATGGGCGACTCCATGGTCAGGTAGCACTTTGGTTTGCTTTCCGGTTTGCGTGCGTTCCAGATCAGAATGGCAGAGTCGTCGCCACCCGACGCAATGAGCCGTTCATCATCAGTCGTATTTCCTTGAACGGGTTGCCATTCAAGGGCTGTAATCGACCCAGTGTGAGCTGATATTGGTCGACGCTGGCCTCCTTCATCCCACAACTATAACACAAGTATCATAGTTAGTATGCATGCAACATTGACGCGTTACCAAAACGAGGGATCCGTGGAAACCAACATCAAGAATGCCCTTATCGCTTGAAGTCGCGGCAAGCTTTGCACGCCAGTCGAAAAGTATACGAGTGAAGTTATCGTCCTCCTTGGTCTCAAACTTGCGTATCAGCACAATCGAATTGTCTGTGCAGCGTAGAGATATCAACACATCACCGCCGCAAAGGAGAAAGTCGGAATCGCTGGTCCAGGCGGCATCCAGAAGCCAGTTGTTAAGGTCGTGGTTGGGTAGCATGTACGAGAGCGTGTTGGAAGTGGCGGAGTGATAGACGGTGACAAGGGCACCCCCTTTGTCAGGGGCGATGGCGAGGAGGGCGGCGTTATTGGGGCTCCATCGGAGCTTGATGACGGGCGGTTCTGAGACTTCGAGGCGGTGGATCTGGGCACCATCAGGTCCCCAGATGTTGATACGAGCCTTGTTGTTGGCTTGTTCCGTAGCGGTGGCGATGGCCGTGCCGTCCCAATTCCAAGCCAGGGCTGTGACTGTAGCATTCGGGGGTGTCTCATTGTCCACCAGTGTGTGAAATGGCCGGTTAACACCATTGCCCTGGTTGGCTGTTGAGTCGGTGTCGTCGGCGCTGCTTCGAGAGACCGTCCAGACACGGGCTAGTGCATCAGTGCCGGCAGCCGCCAGAGTAGATGGGTCCTTGGGGCTCCACTCGCAGTGTAACAAAATTGGTGCCGTATCGCCAGTTGGCAAGGGCGAAGTCGTCTCTACGTCGTCAGAAGAGAGACGTAAAAAAGTCGTCTCCGCGGCAAGTTCTTGCACTTTTTCTACCTGGGTGCCCTGTTCAGGCCCATCAGTCCGGGTGGCGGGCGTCGGCGCTTGTTCTCCCTCAAGGGGTGACGGATATGCGTGGTTATTTTCGCCTGTGGCGCTAGAATCCACTTCCATTGGGGTTGTGGCGGTGGTAGTTGTGGCCACTGCTGGAGTGGCATCCGCCTTAGGAGTGGCCTCGACTCCATTCAGCTTTGGTCGTTTTATGGAAGAGCCATTGACTTGTGTGTCTTGCGGCCTCTGGTCCGCCTGTCGTTTCCGAGATTGTGCTTCGCCATCCTCGAGAACCCGCTCCGGTTCAACTTCCTGTTTTTGTGGTGGTTGCACGACAAGCGGCCCAAATAGCCCGAGCTGCATCTCCTCAGCGGCAGCCGCTTCATTTTGATGGACCTGCAGCAATTTTTAGTTCGTGTATCGCAATCACTTTTCTCCACTCAAATGGACAACTAGGTTTTGGGATTAGGCAAAGCTCATGCTGGGCGCATCAATGTTGACAAACCCATATCGGCACGCCATAGCGATCGAGGTGAAGAGGGTGGAGGCGGGAAAATAGGTCCAGAGAACGGACATGATAAAGCCATTGAATGAAATGCGCGCTGGATAGATGTGGCGGTGGCGGTGATGCACATGAGTGCAAAAAGGGAAAACGGAACACTAAAACACATTCGCGGAGAGTGAAACCATACCTGTTGCTGCTGCTCATATTCTCTCTCGAAAGAATGGTACAGTAGACCCCTGTTGATTATAGAAACGAGGGCATGGCTTTTCACGTGAGGCGCGAAATCGAAATGCCTGTGAGGCTCTCGTATACGCCACTCCTTTTGAAACTTGGCAGCGGTTTCCCGATAATCTAGACAATTCACAATTAGGCACGCGAAACAAGCAGATTGCGCCAGACTCTCAGTTCAGTTTGCTACTGGAAAGGGGCGCAAGTACAGGGGTGGCGTGGTGGGCTGAATTGGCAAATAAGGTGGGCATCACGCCCCCAAATTTGCAGAAACGGGAACAGAGGAAGCGTGGCCTGTAAATAAGGCATAAAAAATTACGAAAAAGAAACGGGGTGATGGCATGAGTGAAGCGCGGGCGGGAAGAACATACTGCCTTCGAGGAGATATCTAAAAGTTGTCAAGTGGTCACAGTTAGCGCTAGACAGTTACAAACCGGAGCGGGAAATCGTCCGAAATGGATCAACCCCCCAAAAAGGGAGTTTGAAGGTTTCGAAGCGCGCGAAGAAATGTGCCCGGGCGGCGAGGCGAACGAGAAAAAACGGGGAAGGGAAAAAGAAAAAAATTGGAATATCGACGTCGTGTGCAGCGGACAAGCAGCGTGTCCGATATGCATGTAAACTTTACGGGGTGGGTGAACCACAAACCTCCAAACGAGAAAGTTGACTCGGTCCGAGTCGAGAAATTCCTTCATCGTGATCAGGGGCCGTAGCCACCAGCGGCGGGGGGCGACGAAATTCCCGACCAGGGAACGTGAAAAGGTGACTCTTGGGAATATTTCAGACCGGACGCAGGGTTAGCGAGCACGGCTGACGGTATGTTGCGGTCGTGTTTGTGGACGGATTGGGTGTGTTGAAGGAGAAGAAGATGAGGTGAGGGAGACTTCGATCTCAGAATCAAAGGTGTGGACGGTTTTGCAATGTACCAGATTTTAGGCGAGACCAAACGGGCGTGCCACTAGCGCCCTCAGTCAGGGCCTTGTGAGATGATCCATCCCAAGGATGCCACCCCAGGTACTAAACAAATCTAGGAGCCGGGTCCTTTTTTGGACTGTTTCGATACTTTGGATGCACGCCTGACCGGGGTTGCCTATGTATCCCCCCCCTGTCTTTACAAAGGCTCTGTGGCCATCTAGGCCCTGTTGGGTACGTACATCGACTCAGGTACACAGCCCTGACACACCTTAATATGGGACATGGCACACAAATGCATTGGGTATGGGGTACGGAGTACATCCAGTACTGGTAGACCAGGAGCGGGACATGCTAAGCACAGAGCTTGATTCGCTAGGGTGTCGGGATTAGGGAGGGATTGAATGTTCCCTTCCCCCCCAGCAGCAACAGATTGCCGGCTTAATCAGCGCTCTTTGTTTTGATAGACCCCACTCTCTGCATTGGGCTTCCTGTAACAAAGGACTGAAGAGCACTACTCCGTACTTGTATAGAAAAAGCCTTGAATGTGCAGATGGAAACGTGTGGGCCACTGGGACTTGCTAAACTGTGTCTCGAAAGACAAAGAACCCACGGGTCTTCCGAGTCGGATTGTTTCCTCTATTTTACAAGGGAAAGCTCGAAAAGCTTCTGGCAGGGGCAAAAATGGCCGAGTCAATGCTACAAAAAGAAACGAAAAAACTCTGCCTCCTGGTACTTCGTAGCTTCGCCCCCACTCTCACCACTCGCTTGCCAACCTACTCCGTAATGATTTCTGGCTGCCTAGGGCAAAAGAGTTCGAGGGAAGTCCTAAATAATATCTGCATGGAGATGAATGGGAAGACCATAAAGTATCACTGCTCGGTCCCCCGTGATGGCAAAACAATTTTTCTGTCCAGTTTCAGGGGCCAACCGCCCAAAGAGAGAAGCTGAGGAGAACAGTGGCCGTGCATTTGGAACCGTGTTGCGGGAGGGAACAGTGGACTAAACTACGGAGTAGTTTACTTTGTACTCTAGACCCGAAATCCTCGATCAATTGGAGCACCCCGTATCTTCGATCCACGAAAGCTTCTTGGTGGCTTCTGTGGCTTCTGTGGCTTCTGGGCTTGCGCACTGTCACAAGTAACTTGGTACATCGATACTGCACCTTTTTCCCTCTTCCACGGGCCGTACCACAAGTACCTCTGATCTTCCCTAGCATTTCTTGTTGACCCACTTCTTGTCTACGGAGTATTACGAGCCTGCAGATAATGCCAAGTGGATGGATGGGCAAGGGACTGCGTAAACTAGTTTACTCGCCTCGTCGCCCAAGGTATGGAGTACAAGGTATGCTGAAGCAAAAAGGATGAATACAGAAAATATCGAGTAGTCCATAGAGAGCCCATCCGAGGTTCTAATAGTATTGGGCAAGTACAATTAGTATTGTTCACTAGTAACCACGAGGGACTTGCAGGCTTTAAACACCCGTTGCTTTCCAAACTTCACGCCACTGAGCATACAATGCGAGGCTCCTCAGTAGTACGTGTCCAGTGTGCGGCCATTAGCGCAATCCATTCTCTCTTTTGAAGTTCAGGTAACATCTCACTGTACTCCGTACTTGTAACCCTTGCCATAGCGCGCATAGTATGGAGTACAAGTATGAATCTCAGGTGCTTCACACTAACCCCAAACAAGCGTAGACACCTCTGTGGAAGTGAATATGAGACATGAATTTTAGACAATTCTTTTCCGTTGGCGGGCCAGGAGTCCAAGTTTTGAAGACATCAAAGGAATCTCTTTACAACTCAAAACAAAAATTAATATCACTTGCGGTTGTCAGTCTCAGTTAGGTGATGTCTCTAGTTGCGTATCGGGATGCCAGCTGCAGCCAACTGACGAATCACGTTACAGCCTATCTGGCTTGTGTGAGGAGTGGCTTTGCAGCGTCACAGTCCACCAATAACAGTACCCTTGTCTAGATGCATTGGGGCGGCAGTCGATGCGGTGGTCCGCCAAGTTACACGTAGTTATTAATCTCGTAACAACCCCCCCATATTACGGAGTACGTAGTACTCCTACACAAGAGTCTGGAGTATCTTACGGAGTACGGAGTACAGATCTCACGTTTCTGAGAGGCCTATCTTTTTTTTTGTGTATTCCATAGCACAGGGCCCGTATAAGGCACACAGTATAATCCCAAGTGTACGAGCGTCCAACTGGTAAGATTTTGGTGAAAGCTGGTAAGAATGGAGCTTCTCTCCGTGGGAACAATTCAATAGTGCGTCTATGTGGTGTGGTGGCTGGCTTATTGCTCCGAATGCCTCCAAACCCTCCGTAGTATGATTATGGTTATTTCCAGTCGAGTTTATGGTCGCAACCCCACCAAGCGTGTTCAATATCACGTGATGTTTAGACCCGAAAAGGGGATAAGCAATGAAGCAGGCTGTGTCACGGATTGGGCTTAGTAGAAGTTTCTAAGGGGGTCACGAACACGTTTGGCAATCAATGGCAGCATCATTTCCTAGCCTTGCCTTCTTCATGCCTTTGTAGACACCAAAGCCCAGTCCTCGACACCATGGCTCCTCGAATAAATATCCCACCGGTAACGCGGGTCATCCTCATAACACTTCTTGTGCAGTCTTTTCTCAGCGCAGTCATCCGATACCGTCAATGGGATGGCGAGTCTGTCGTGGTGATTCCCTATCTCACGCTCATTCCTCAGCTATCCCTCATCTATCCGTGGACCTTCGTAACCACGACTCTTGTCGAGAACAATGTGTTCACGTTGGCAATTTCCGGCTTCACAGTTTACCATGGCGGTCGCTACCTTGAAAGAGCCTGGTCTTCGGCCGAGTTTGCCAAATTTCTTGCTGTTGCTGCCATTATCCCCAACGTGCTGTGCTTCTTTACGCTTACCGCGCTTTTCGCTCTCACGAGCTCGGAGAGTTGGACGTATGTTGAAAACTTACCCTCTTACTTGGCCCCTCCATTCATTACTCTGTTTCTGCGCTTCAACTTCTTTTGTCTTTATACTTACCAACCATGGTGTTCAACAGCTTAACCATGATCTCGGGCACTGTTCCTCTCCAGATTTCGTTCCTTGTCGCATTCAGCCAGCTTGTACCCGCACACACAGTGACGCTCTTCCGTGGCATCGTTTCCTTAAGGGTTCCACGATTTCCTCTCCTTTACATCGGCATCATTACCCTTCTCTCTCTCACTCCCCTCCTCTCGAGTGCTGCCTTCTTTTCCGCCATCTACGGATTCCTCGCCAGTTGGACATACCTCCGCTTCTATAAGAAGGTCTTCCCTGACCTCGATTCGGCCCAGCCCTCGGCTCTACGGGGTGATGCAAGCGAAACTTTTGCTTTTGCCGAATTCTTCCCGGCCCCGGTCAAACCGGTCGTTGCGGCAGTCTCGGCCAATATTTTCAGCATTCTTGTCTCGTTCCGAATCTGCACACCCTTCTCAGAGGCCGAGATATCGGCAGCTCGTGGGGACACTCTCGTGCAGAGAGGCGTGCCTGGAAGTGCACGAGCCGAAGCAGAGAGGCGACGGGCTCTGGCGCTCAGGGTCCTTGACCAGAGACTACAGGCAGCCACTGCTACTGTGGCGCCAAGGTCCAGCTCCCAGCCACCTAGGGAGCCGACTGGCCCAACTGTTCAAACACAGCCAGCGCCAACAACTCAGACGGCGATGACCTCGCAACCAACCAACGTCCTTGGCGAGACAAACTACGCGCCTGACCAAGATAGCACCGCAACGGCGGAGTCATCTTGAGAGCCGGGACAACGAGGCACCATTTATATTGGCCACGATAGACCCAACCCCTTCTAACGGAACAATGGTGGTCTGTTATTCTGTGTTCCCCCTCCCCTCCTCACTCAGGGCCTCACGCCCTCCTCCGCCCGCCCCTGACCCTTTACCTCTGCTGTCATTTGAACGACTCATGCACAAGTGAGATGGGAAAGGGGCAAGACAGGATCCCACCGGCATCTCGTGTTGTAGTAATATTGTGTTAATAGATAGCATCAAGCGCTTGGATGCGGCCTCCGGAATTAGCTGCTGGGGTGCTTAACGGCTCAGTTTTCAACATGCCTTGGTAGTCACCATATCACTGTTTCGGCAGGCTCACGACGATTGGTGGTTGAGAATAATATATGGGATAGTTTTAGTCAATGATGGAATATACATAATCGCTATTATGAAGTGCTGCCGTTCCGATTGCCATATGATTAAAGATGACGTGCTCCAGATCGTGTACCAGCTCATGGTAAAGGGGGTTTTCGTCACAGGGCAAAGCCGATATCAGGAGCCCATGTTAGGAAGTAAGTAGCTTTGGTCCGCTGTGCATGCTATGTGGTACAGGTCGAAAGTCCGACCGATGGCTTGCACAGTGGCGGCAGCCACCCACGTCTCCAACCACGGCGCATCGCATTAGTCCACGGCGGTAATTAGCACTCGTGATTCGAGGGATGTAGGACGACATTGGAAAGAAAAAGACCATAAGGGGAGAGTCACAAATTCTCCACAGACAAAGGTCTGGAAAAAGTGACTTTGGAGGCGGGTGGAGCGATGAAATTGAAATAGATTGGTAGCACGTTTTAAATGTGGTCGGTTAGACGAGTTGGTATCGTCAGAACGGGAAACATAATATTAGTTGGCAGTACTCCGTACAGCACGTGTCTTCCCTACAAGGCGCCCTAGGGTCGTTGTCCTACCCAACCGTTGTACAGAGTATTATATGTGTTGATTTGATCTTTGTTTTCATTTTTCATTTTTCGTCTCTCTTTTTCTTTCCTCTCGGTTAGCTTTGCACTTTGATGTAATAGCGAATGGCATCTTCACCTATGAGGGTAGGGTTCGGGTTCTGGCGTTTCCAGAGTCCAGTCCAGCATCACCTTTCCGCCTCACCCCTTCCATAGTTAAAATCTCTGACGTGTACCTTGCTACCTTGCCACCCGTCTAAACCTAGCCTATGAATACGGAGTACAAGTATACTAACTTGTATTTACTCTTAAAAATTTCAGAGACTGCGAAAGCGAAGACGCATTGAGGCATCCTCCATACCAGTGTGCCCCACATCTCGGGAAGGCCTGGTGGAAGGTTTTGCCATGCGTAGCTTGACCGAAACGGGCGTTTCGTGGCAAAGCTTGCTAAAGATAAACAAGACTCACAAAAAGCGCTAGGAGGTAAAGAAATGTTCTCTATTTATCCAATTTTTATTTCTCTTCGATGAAGCGGAATGTTGGGATCGAAGAAGGAAAAAAAATCCAAATGTACAATTCATTGTCATGATTTCCTTCGGGTTTGAGAGCTGTGCCATGTGCATGGCGTTTCGACCAGTGGATAGTGATCTGCGGATCTTTCTTCTCGGATGGTTTAGGTGTTCGCTGAAAAAGACTGGAATGAGAGGGAGGGAAATAGATGCACTACGATGAGCGGGGGAACCGAACCGAGTGGGATTGATGCACACAGCGAGAGGGGTAGAAGACTTTTGCAGGGAGGGGGCGACAAGGGAGGGAGGGAAGCATGATTGTCGTCTGCCATCTCCGTTCTCTTTTTCTCCCCGTGTCCGTCTTGCGAGGATCACTCTGCAGTAGCAGATGGCCGGCCCAAGTGACGAGAGGTTACTCCGTAAACATTGCTGTTTTGCAATGAGGCATGTGCTTAGTCCGCCAACATGCAGGTTATGTCGAGAGGTGCATATTCTTAACGCACTCTCATCCAGTTAGGCTTTTTATTCTATCGTATTGTTGGACCACGTTGTTGCCGATGAGTACTTTGCGCCAGTCAACTCTGTCTGAACCAAACAGCCACGGCCAGAAATAAGTTTGAATGGCGATCATACGGACGGATCTGAGTAGCAGCCGATCACGGTTGTTTTTAATTTTTAATTTTTTAACGTGGTGTACGTGAGGTTAGGGGCTCTCTGCCATTCTTTAGACATTTCAGCTTCTGATTTTCTCCGCTCCCCTTCCAAAAAGTGCATCGAGCCACTGCTACGGTATGTACGGAGTATGCGTTGTACGGAGTAATAGGGGTTATGTTGCTGTACTTTTGTGAGTATGCATGCATATTTTTGCCCACACAATCGCGTAAAAACTATGAGCCAAATGGGGTATTTCGCGAAAATGCAAGTAAAAACTAATAGCCTTGAGTACACTTTACACTTTAGTTCACCATCTGCACATGATGAGATGAAAATGAAAGCTCTCAAGAAGATTGCCTATCGTGAACTACCGCACCGTTGGTTCTCTATGCCCCTCAAAAAACGAAACCCCAGCGTGCTGGTCTAATTTGGTGCGGAGTGACACTTGACCTATCTTCATCGAGTTAGGATGGGGGTCCCTACCACCCCCGGCCTAGCTAAAATACTCCCGAGCGAGTGTGTTGGTACGGAGTATGGATGGCGTGCTTCGAGATTTGCCATAACTATTAATACGGAGTAGAGAACCCCAAAGAGGGTAGGTTTCCATTAGTCAGTCCCCCCCCCCCCCCACACATTATGTATCCGTAAAGGAATACGGAGTCATTTGCAGGAGAAGCAGGTACACTACTATACGGAGTATGGAGTGAAAAATTAGGTGGAAAAAACCCCCAAGGATGGCGTCATTCCCTAAATGAGGGAGAGAAAAACCGAGGGAAAAAACACGAAAAGAAAGCCAAAAAAGCCAAAGAAACAAATGCCTTTCTTCATCCATGATAGCCAGGATGCAACAGTAGTAGATAGAGTGTAAACTTCCGCGACCAATACTCCGTATTGGTTTCATTCTGCATGGGGAGCAGCTACCCCCCGTGATATCCCTCCCGATCTAAACTAGGCATAGGCAAAATGACACAGACGACACGCAAAGTACCCTAATTAATAACTCCCTGATTTTAACTCACTGATTTCCTGGCAAGCAGGGTTGCCAAGGTTGCCGAGGAAATCCAAAGCACAAGTAGTACGAGCGGAGTTGAGTTGTTTTAACCAGTGAACTACAGAGGACGAAAAGAGAGAAACTGGTGCACGGGCCATATCCCCTCCCGAAAACGACCCTTGAAACAGTTTTTTTTCTTTTTGGACAGGACAAGCTTGCTGACCAAGGAGCGCGAGAGAAGTTGTCGAGTCCCCAACAAGGGCAAAGAGCGAGACCCGCCTCGTCTTCGTACCTCGTAGGAAGCCTATTATTACTCCGAGTTTATGAAGAAAACGAAGTTTAAACTCGACCAAGTCAACGTTCCTTTTTTTTCCCTTGTATAATTTATTTTCCTTTTGTCTTTTCGCCCTTTCTTTTTCCAATTTTTGCCCTAGATGCTTTCACCGATATCTCGAGATGTGGTAATCAAGAGCTACTCTTTTTATAAACCATGGTTTCCGGATAATAGGGGAAAACATTGAATTTTCTTCGAAAAACAGCCCCAGCCGAGTCCTTTAGGTAATACCTGGCGTGGCGTAATCAAAAAGAAGGCATGGCGAACCGTAATCGGTCTGTTAAAGGTGCGGCGTACTTTGAGGACATTTAGAAACCGTACCTAGTACGGAGTACTCCGTACGGAGTAGTTTACTATGTCGATTTGATAACAGGCTTTGTCTAAACTAAACCTACTCAGGGGTTTATTTTGTTAGCTCAGAAACTTAACCAGGGTCTCTATATATACATAAAAAGTACATTTTCTCTTTCTTTCGATTCTATTCTATGTCACTTATGATATAAACTTATATAAACTATTTTTGTTGTACCCTACCCCCTATAACCGAAGTCATTTATCCCTGCGAAGCTAACAAAATAAACCCCTGAGTAGGTTTACAAAGTAATAATACGGAGTACTCGTAGTATTTCTAAATACTATTGATTACGGAGTAGTGTGGGTGGGGGTGTGGGAATCTGGTGTCTATCCTCGTCCACTCACTTTACTCGGTAGGGAAATGCCAATGTGGCTTCAGCCCCAAAAGAAAAAAGCAGGAAAGGCAACCCCCCCTCCCCCCCCCCCCTTTTTTTTCCCCCGGCCCGTTTCTTTGCGTCAGGCCAAATTCAATGGCCCAGACTGGAAGCCCATCCCAGCATGTAGTATCCATGAAATTCCTCGTGCGCATTTCTCAAAATCTCCTAAGAGTTCTCCACACCCCCACTCTCGATGTATTAAACTAGTTCAAGCGCTATCTTCAAATCACAATAAGCCGACAAGGGATTAAGGGGAATGGGAAGGGCAGGCATCCGTGCCAAAATGACCGGACCGGGGGCCCGTGAGGCAGAGACGAAGAAAAGGGTATTAAACTAGATCAGGGAAACGCGGAAATAGGAAAGCGGAGAGTAATGCTCCTCCAGAAACTGAGTACAAGTACTACTCCGTAGTACAACTATTTAACGTATTAATACTCTA
Source organism: Graphium sp. VPRI43844 (assembly GCA_019925285.1). Classification (NCBI taxonomy): domain Eukaryota; kingdom Fungi; phylum Ascomycota; class Sordariomycetes; order Microascales; family Graphiaceae; genus Graphium; species Graphium sp. VPRI43844. The sequence continues at coordinate 150,870 of JADHKT010000021.1, read as the reverse complement.
TTTTCTACCAATACGGAGTAGAGTATGATCGGGACAACACGCCTGTTTGCAGATTTACCAGCCTTTGCTGGAAGCCAAGTCTTATGGGTATGCACAATGACTTGGGAGGGGCGGGGTGAGGCTCAGGGCGACTTGCTGATGCTTTTTTGGGGGTGCTAATTGCGTCTTCGCGGAGTACGGAGTATTCCATCCCTCGTCATACCCGCCATGCTGTCATCATATCTCTGTACGGAGTACTACGTACAACTGTCACCACTTCTGGCCACCTGCCAGTTTCTGCCAGCTCAATCACACAAACTTGTCGAGGCCTAAGACCCTGTCGAAGCTGTTCGAGGCGGGAAAAATAAAAATAAAACCCCCACCGTATATTCAGAAATGAATAAAGCACACAGTTTCGTCATGTAGTGTGCATCTTGGTGAAATGTAGTACTTGTGACGCTGGCCATTGTTCCCTGGTCTGACGAGGACAGGACATGTTTGGTTTGAAACCTGGTACCTCTCGATAATTTGAAGTCGCAACAAAAACGTGAGCTACCACGACGCATGCGCACTCTCCATTCTCCAAAACGGATCCCGCCTGTAGTGTGTGTACCTTTGCTGCGAAAAAGAAAAAAGAAAAAGCTAGAAATAAAAACACATCCTTCTGTCGATGCATCCGACCTCGTAGGCGCGCCCTTGGAACTGTTAGGTCAATCAGCGAGTGATCAGCCTGCATTGGAGTTGGAGCGCGGCCCCACTGGTGTTAGATTTCTAGACCCATGTCTGGAGGCACATCTCATGGACCAAATCATTGCAACTCAAAGTGTGGCACAGGGGGGCAGAGAACTGGAACACTACCGTTGCAGAAAGCAGCGATCACAGTGACATGAGCTCAAGTCGAAAATCAGTGCAGTTGATCGTTAGAAATCGGTCTTGTCTCACGCGCTTGGTGTTTAAAAGTTTGATTTGTGCCATGGCCAATAGACTCACCTTTTTTTTTTTTTTAACAACTCGCATGGTGTTGAGCGTCTCGGGCAAGACAAAGGGCTCTTTTGTATCAGCCACGGGTGTCAATACCATCTGCAAGCCACTTTTCAGGCTGTCGCCGAAAAGCCTCTAACGCGACAGCCTGTCCGAAGGGACTTTACATCAACCGTATGCAGAAAAGAAAAGATCACTTGTCGGTATGGAAAAGAAGCTTGCGCGACCTTTATACTTGAGAGTTTTTGCTTTACATTCCGTGGCGATAGGTCGTATCACTGGCAACAGATATTCATCGCGCTTGAATGAGCATATCACGTGGGCTAAAGCCGCTCGCCGTTGGGAACGGTGGAGCATATGCCAACGGCAGCCGGTGAAAAGTCACGAGAATGGACGACAGGGGAAAAAAAGGAAAAAGAATGATTCATTTGGTAAAATATACTCCGTATTTGGTTTTTGATCTCCCCTAAACAGTGCTCTGCCAATTCTAGGCGTTGTTGGCGTGTAGGGCCAGACCACTAAAAAATCCCGCCTCAGGACAGAGACTTGTTCACTCGCCTCGTCACTTGGACGACGGCCCAAATCGTCAAGGTTGCAGCGGCCATCGAGACTTGACGACTCCATAATTTTGCACAGTGGCCATAGTGGAGCGGCGCTGTTTTTAGTGCTGAAGGGAGGAAATGTCACTTGCTTAATGTGCGACCTTGTGTCTAGTCATTGGTTTTCGGTACGTACTCCATATGCCTGTTTATGGAGTGGAGTACGATCCGCACACACAGCACGTAAACTACGGAGTGGTGCATTCGACTATTATGTTGACCCAGTCAGTGTGTGTGGGGGGGGGGGGGGGAAGGAGGAAGGAAGGAAAGGGCTGGAGGGGAAAGAGAAACACTTTGTGCAAATAGTTTATGTATACACCAAGGGGTGCGTGTGACGCTCCACAGGGTCACCCATCTTGTTCTCCACTTCCTCCCTAATAGGACATACACCCCCCTGAATACACCCTCTATCCCCGTCTGGGTTCCGCAATTCTTCCCCCATGCACCTTGTGAAAAATAAAGCGTCTAGTCTTTCGCTTGTTGGGACGCCACACTGCCGTGAACCTATCTCGTGGGTTAGGTAACTTACAAGCCAAATAGTTCCCTCCATCATCTGCGCCATCTCAGGTAGAGCCCTTTTTCCACCTCTCCGCCCATCCGTTTCTTCCTGTCCAAAACTTCCTCTCCTCTCCCCCAAAACCCACCCCTACGATATCATCGTATCATATATCCTCAATACCACACATCAAATACTCGTATCGCTGGCATTGATTTGGTAAGTTGCAACTTTCTCATTTTCTCTCAAAAATACCCGTTGCGTCCCTGTTTCTCCTCTTCCCCCCTTGTTCGTTGTTGTGTTGTCTCGTTGCCTCGATGCCCCTGGGCGAGCCAACGGCCACCAGTTCACTAGATGTAATCATGTGTGCACACGATGCCTTCTTGAGACTTCATGGAGCTTCTCGAGACGGCTAGATCTGGTTGTCTCTCCCTTTTCCGTGAGCTTTCGGGGGCTGCTATCCCGCCGCGCACGAGGCAGACCAATAACGTAGATGGGTGTAGTGGTAGTTTCGTTCTTCAGCTGGGTTGTCGCGCTAATATCTTTCGTGTAGCGGTAATCGGAAGTCTTTGTCCAGCTCGCTACCCTTGGAAAACACTCCATTGTTTGAATTGTTGGCGAGTGCTGGACTGGTCGCGGTAAGCGACAAGCTTTCTCGGCGCCATGGCGAACCATCACCCATCGCCGACCATGATGCAAATGCAACAACACAATGGCCCCCAGGGCCCGCCGCCGCCGCCGGCTGTAGTCGCTGCCCAAGGTGCCAATTACAACCGACAGCTCCCGCCATCACAGCGGATTAGCGCCATGACCGAAGCAGTCTGGATGCAAATCGGTAAGCCATTCGCCTCTGTTAAACCACAACCATATACCTCCCGTCCTCCTGACACTTTCCATAGGCAGTTTCGCAGAGGTCCTCGGAAATCTCGACGAAGCTCTCAACGCGTACGAACGTGTCCTGCACGCGAATTCCCAGTCGGTCCAGGCCATGAATGCGATCAGTCTCATCTTGCGAACACGGGAAGAATTCAACAAGGCTGTTGAGTACCTTCAAGCAATCCTCAAACTTGAGCCCAATAATGGAGAGGTCTGGGGTAGTCTTGGTCAGTCTTCCCCTCTCGCCCTTGAATGGACGAATTTTCTAACTGGCAGCAGGACACTGTTTCCTCATGATGGATGACCTCAATCAAGCTTACACTGCCTACCAGAATGCCCTTGGCAACCTTTCGAATCCTAAAGTAGGCTAGTTCCCAGACGATCCCCGTGGTTGCACCTCTATCACCTCTATCACCCGGACAACTTTGGATTTGATACTGATCCTTTTTCTCTCTCTAGGAGCCTAAACTTTGGTACGGCATAGGTATTCTGTACGATAGGTATGGGTCACTGGAGCATGCAGAGGAGGCCTTTTCGCATGTCATGACGATGCAGCCCGATTTCGAGAAAGCAAATGAGATCTACTTCCGACTGGGCATAATTTACAAGCAACAACAGAAATATGGACAGAGTCTCGAGGTGCGTTCCTATCCTACACCCTGTCAAGGCAAACCCATTGGCTAAATTCGATGCTTGCAGTGTTTCAAATACATCGTGAATTCACCCCCACCGCCACTCACTGAAGAAGACATCTGGTTCCAGATTGGCCATGTCCACGAACAACAAAAAGACGTAAGACCTCCCTCCCGTCCCCGTCGCAGTCTCTTCTGTCTTTGACTAACCGACCACTCGGCAATTACAGTATGACAGCGCCAAGTCTGCTTATCAACGAGTTTTGGAACGGGACCCCAGCCATGCTAAGGTTCTCCAACAACTTGGGTGGCTTCACCATCAACAAAGCAATAGCTTTCAGAGCCAGGAGCGCGCCATTGAGTACCTCGAGAAGTCGGTCTCTGCTGGTACGTAACGTAACGCCTTGCGTATCCCTACATTCACCTTTTATTGGCAACCATTACGAAATCTGACACTGGAGTAGATAACAACGACGCTCAAAGCTGGTACCTCTTAGGACGTTGCTATATGTCACAGCAGAAGTACCCCAAGGCATATGAGGCTTACCAACAAGCTGTCTACCGTGATGGTAGGAACCCTACTTTCTGGTGTTCAATCGGTGTCTTGTATTACCAGATCAACCAATACCGAGACGCCCTTGACGCATACTCGCGAGCTATTCGACTCAACCCATACATTAGTGAAGTGTGGTATGACCTCGGCACCCTGGTAAGTCTCTTTCAGTCATACTCCAACCTCCTCTGTCTTATGTATACTGACGCTGCCGTTCCAGTACGAGTCTTGCAATAACCAAATTAGTGATGCTTTGGATGCGTATACTCGTGCCGCCGAGCTTGATCCCAACAACCCGCACATCAAAGCCCGCCTGCAACTTCTACGAAGCGGCGGAGCAAATGCCTCGCAAGGCGGCAACGTGCCTCAGCCGGCTGATGTGCACCCATATGCCCACCAAGCCGCGGGCACCGTCGGACCACCGCCGCCTCAGTGGGCGGGTTCTGCCTCCCAACAACAACCGCCTCCTCCAGGCCCGCCATCAGGACCGCCGACAAATGGTTGGCAAAGACTATCCGAAATCAACCCACCTCCTCAACCGCCCAATCCCTATGATCAGAGGTCTAATGAGCCATTCCGCGGACCTGCGCCGCCTCCTCCGTCTGGCCCACTGCAGCGCCAGCCGAGCCCCCGGCAAGAGCAACAAATGCGCCAGCCACAACCCCAGCAGCAGCAGCAACCGCCGCCTCCCCCCCAACAACAGCAACAGCAGTACCCTCCTGATCCGCGCGCCCCCGACCCAAGAGGACCCCCTCCGGGTTCGCTGCGCAGAGGCCCATCACCGAGGCCTCAGAGCCACTACCCCCCTAGCCAGGCTCCACCTCCACCTCACTCGCAAGCTCCGCCTACTTCGCAGCCCTTGCATGTGACTGAACGTGTCACAAACCCGAACTACATGGCTCCCCATGCCGGTCCGTCTGCACCGCATGAGAACGGCCCGCCGAGCGGTGGCCCACCCAAGCAGATGGCGCCTTACCGAGGACCCAACAGCCCTCGCCCTGATGGTAGGCCGCTCCATGACAATCGCATGCCCTCTCCCAAGTCGGCATACCCACAGCACCAGCCACCACCTCTCATGTCGTATGGCCATCATCCCGATTCGGCGCCGCCAGGTCCGATGGAGGATGTTCGACCAGGCCCTCAGGGTCTGTCGTCAGAGCAAGGCGTCCGCCCTCTGGATGAACGCCCGTCGTCTGTTGGCTCGAAGCGACTCCGCGAGTGGGACGATGAGGCCGCCTCGAAGAAGCAAGCCAATGAGGAGAACCGAGCTCGTCTCGACGATATGCGGCATAGACGTCCATCGACCCCCCCTCGTGAAGGCTACCGACGTAACTCGTCCGAGGCCCGCCGATTTGAAGAGCAGCGCCGGAGCGAGGAGCAGCAGCGCCGCACCGATGACCAACGTCACATCAACCATGACGGCTACCACCCCACAGAGGGTCATCATCCGCCCCCGCCGCCTCCGCCCCCGCCAACGCATTCCATGGGACCCAATCACCTTCCCCCTCTTCAGCAAGGTCCGAGCCCCATGCAAAATATCCTCCACGAAGGGCCATCGCAACCACCGGCGCCCGCATCCAAGGAATTCACAGAGGAGCGAGCTAGCACCGAGCATCCGCCGGCCTCTCGCCAAGGCCCTCCTCCACCTTTGAGCGAACCTGAGCGTGCTGCGCGAAAGGTTGATGTCAACGAAGACTATGATGACAGTGAAAGTGAAGATAAGAAGACCAGTGCCACAAATGGAACTAGCGCAGGACCGACACCTTCTTCGACCGAGATGAAGAATGCGGTTCCACCGAGTGGACCTGTCAACGGGTTGAAGTCTGAAGCAGCATCGTGATCTATTCGCAACATTGTGCGGCGGCGGCCCGGTCAATTATTAAAGATGCATGGTGCATTTTCATTTCCCATTTGTTATTTTCTTATGTTAAAAATTATGGACGTCTACTGGCGAGGAGGGGGTCTCTGGCAGCATTCGGCCAGCCTGCAGTTTTTGTTTTGTTTGGGTTATGGGGTTCTGGTTGATTTACAACATGGCCCCATGCCTCTCGCTCGATGATATCTTGTCTTTCTTGTAACAATCCTTTTGTGCTGTATCATAACTGTTCAATTGTAGTTGATTAGTGGCTAGTATACCTATCACACTACAGATCTAATGTAGCAAATATTGAGTAAATATGCTCTTTAAAGGGTGGACTTGTAGACCTAGACGTTCAATGGCTCTAATTGCTCGACTGTGAAGTTCAAGGCCATCTCGTAGCCCGCCATCATTGGCTAGCTATTCGAATTGGTCGAGACCTCATGCCATCACAAGAATATCCACAGCTACCACGCGCTGTACCAGTTGATAAAGGGGCCTCCCAACAGCCTGTGATATTATCCAAGTGCCTTGTCGTGAGCAAGTTTGACTGGGCTAAGAGTCGGATCTATCCGCCTGGAAGCCATGTCGAGGCAACGTGCCAGAGTGGTTAATGGGTAAGACTAGAAGAACTCTGCTAGGCAGGAAGGAAACTTCCTAGGTTGGGGTTTAATAGTAATCTTATGGCTTCGGCCTCACAGGTTCGAATCCTGTCGTTGTCGTATCCTTTTTGCAGAATTTTGTTTGTCGTAGATTTTCGACGTTAGTAGATACTTAAATAGACTTAGTGTCTCTGCCAGGCATCAAGGCAACGTGCCAGAGTGGTTAATGGGTAAGACTAGAAGAATTCCAGTTTGGGGTTTGATAGTAATCTTATGGCTTCGGCCTCACAGGTTCGAATCCTGTCGTTGTCGTATGAATAGTTCTTTTTCTACTGAAGTTTTTTTTTTCCAGCAGGTTTCCTACTACATACTACTTACTGTTCAGCAGTATCTCATCATTTCTCTACATTTTTTTTAGACCTCTACTTTATATATAATCTTACAGGCATACCTCGCGAAGCGCATTCGCACGTGTTGTGCTCTGCAACAAGCTCTTCTGGATCCATCAGGTGCTTATCCCGTCTACTCGTATGTTGATGTGAACGCCAGCTACATGCAGGCCGCACCAACCTTTTCTACCTGATTCTTTCTTTGTTGATCTACTCCGTACTCCCCCTTTATTTACCCTCCAGACAACAATTCATTCTGTCCTATTTATTTCTCTCCATGACCCTTCCCCTATTTCCTAAACTTATACAAGGTTAGAAACAAGAAGAATGCCAAAATGCCCATTCCCAGCATCCTGATCACTGGAGCAAGGGGATTCCTACAACATTGACGATTCTGGATTCAACGATGACAACAGTTTGGCCTGGACATATAATTTCAAGCCATACTCCGCACTTACCGCCGAACATTTTAGTGTACCCTCTTGTGAGAAATTGACCGAACTTGTCGACCTCCATGCACGAAGTCTCGACAGGTCAGATGCCGTCATTGTTTTTCTTGCTGGCCCCCGGGCAAAAGATACAGTCCTTCTAAATGCCCCGAGATGCTCAGCCTAGTAAATTGTACCTTCAACAGAAAGGTACGAGCACATACCAAGCACTTGCAGTAAACTAGATGCACTGAACAATAATCCAGCATCTGGTCTCGGTTCCAAAATTATAAGCTCCGGCTCATACGGCAACCATTTCACTTTTTATCGACAGGTGAAAGGGGATAAGTTGTATCTACAAATCGAACACGTTTACAGATGTTTTGTTACAAAAGTCTACCTACGAGACTATCGCAAAAAAGTCACAGAGGTACCTGTTCTTTAAAAGGGCAAAGCTCCGCTTGGAATGGAGTATTTCGACGGTGGCGGGCGGTACATGGATGCATTTGTGAGAAGAAAACGAGGATGATTGAAAACAATTTTAGTTTTCCGTACTCTTCTGAGTTTATGTTCATTAGGATCTCAGGAGAAAAAGAAAAATAGGGAAAAGAAAAAGAAAAAGGAAACTAGACAAAATATTACGACAACGACAGGATTCGAACCTGTGAGGCCGAAGCCATAAGATTACTATTAAACCCCAACCTAGGAAGGGAACTTCCTGGTCTTAGCAGAGTTCTTCTAGTCTTACCCATTAACCACTCTGGCACGTTGCCTTGATGACAGATGTAGCGAGGAAGGGATTAGATAGTGTACAGGGCAGGCAGGCTTGTCTATTGGAGCTTACAGAGCCCATTTAATGAGTATGTACGTGTACTCCGTACTCCGTAAAACGTACCTTGTTCTCCACTGCTACTCCATAATAGAGGTTCAGGTGGCTGCACACATCTCCACGCACTTAAAAAAAAGAGAGCCCCGCATCTCACGTGATTAGGGTCAGACTTAGATTTGTCCTGGCGGACCACACCAAAGAAATTACCCAATGAACTTTTTTTTTTAGATTCGTCGTGATACTCATTCTCTCCTTCAATATCCTTCAACACCCAACCTTAAGAGATATTGAACAGTCGCAATGTCTCACCGTAAATTCGAGGCTCCGGTAAGCATTCACTGCTCATTATTTTACAATTACTACCTATCCCTTGCCTTCAATCAGGCTGCATTCTGCGAATCATCGGCGCCATCCTGCCTTGTCGAAATGCTTGCCTCGGATCGGCTCAAGGCATTCTACGGAACTTTTGGGACTTTGCAATGGACAATCAAATCTGATAGCTAACCAATATGATTTTCAATAGCGTCACGGCTCTCTTGCCTACCTTCCCCGGAAGCGTGCCGCTCGGCACCGCGGAAAGGTCAAGTCGTAAGTTTTGCTGTGCTTTTTTTTAATTCTTTTTTTCGACAACCTGCATCAGCCACTTGGTTCCTAGTAATCTAACCAATTATTATCTCTCTTCAACTACAGGTTCCCCAAGGATGACCCCAAGAAGCCCGTCCACCTTACGGCCACCATGGGCTACAAGGCTGGTATGACGACTATCGTCCGAGATGTCGACCGTCCAGGTGCCAAGTCGCACAAGAAGGAAGTTGTCGAAGCTGTCACAATCGTCGACACCCCACCAGTACGAACAACGCAGCCCGCTTGGCAATGGTCAATGGCTAACATCTTTTTTGCAGATGATCGTTGTTGGTCTTGTTGGCTACATTGAAACCCCCCGCGGTCTCCGATCCCTTACCACCGTCTGGGCCGAGCATCTCAGCGATGAGGTCAAGCGCCGATTCTACAAGAATTGGTACAAGAGCAAGAAGAAGGCTTTCACCAAGTACGCCAAGAAGCACTCTGAGAGCAGCGGTGCCTCGATCACCCGCGAGCTTGAGCGCATCAAGAAGTACTGCACCGTCGTCCGTGTCCTCGCCCACACCCAGGTCCGCTTGACCCCCCTCAAGCAGAAGAAGGCCCACTTGATGGAGATCCAGATCAACGGTGGCTCCATCGCCGACAAGGTCGAGTTCGGCCACGGCCTCTTCGAGAAGCCCGTCTCGGTCGACACCGTCTTCGAGCAGGACGAGGTGATTGATGTCATTGCCGTCACCAAGGGTCACGGTTACCACGGAGTGACCTCGCGATGGGGCACCAAGAAGCTTCCCCGCAAGACTCACAAGGGTCTCCGCAAGGTCGCCTGTATCGGTGCCTGGCACCCGGCCCACGTCCAGTGGACCGTTGCCCGCTCTGGTCAAATGGGTTACCACCACCGTACCTCGGTCAACCACAAGATCTACCGTATCGGAAAGGGCGATGCCGAAGATAACGCTGCTACCGAGCTCGACGTTACCAAGAAGAAGATTACTCCGTATGCCACATCTGATATCCCCCCCCCCCCCCCCCCTTTTTTTTTTTTTGATTGAAATTTGCTTGCTAACATGTGCGATGCTCTTCAGTCTTGGTGGTTTCGTCCGCTACGGTGAGGTCAAGAACGACTTCGTCATGATCAAGGGTTCCGTCCCCGGTGTCAAGAAGCGTGTCATCACCCTCCGCAAGTCCATGTGGGTTCACACCTCAAGAAAGGCGCTCGAGAAGATCGAACTCAAATGGATCGATACCTCGTCCGAGTTTGGTCACGGTGCCTTCCAGACCCCCCAGGAGAAGAAGCAGTACCAGGGTACTCTCAAGAAGGACCTTGTCGCCGCATAAGCGGATTCTCTCTTTTCATTTGGTTGCATGGTCTGCATTGGTGTCGAGGGCTCTCTTGGTCTTTGGTTTGTAGGTTGGGTTTTATCGGGCGAAATATCCTGTAGTTAGTTTCGTGGCACAGGCCATTTAGATAACGGGTCCGACGAGAAAAAGGAGGCCCTTGGAATCACACAAAAAATGGACGGAAGTGAAATGAATTACGAATTTGAAACAAAGAAACACGCAGAAACCAGAGACCACACCTGAGGACTTGCCTAAGGCTGTGACGTTGTTGACTGACTGCCTCTAGAAGAAAAGTAACCGAGGTTTTTTTTTTTTTTTTCCTCCTCAGTCTCTGTTTCTGTTTTCCCTGTGGTCCCAAAAAGCGAATAAGACAAGGGCTCTCTCTGTCGAGGGGGTCATGTAAGACGTTTGTCTCGCGGAACAGTAGGAGGCGTAGGGAGTCGGCTTGTCCGCCGCCAAACAATACGAGATGACTGCATCCCCAAGAAGCCAGGTACCATGATGCGTGGATCCTCATGGATTCGGAGAGAAAGAGTAGAAAAGGTTATATATCATAAAAGCAATCAAGTACTCCGTACGGAGTACGGAGTAGTGATGTAAAAGAAAGAAAAAAAAAGGCCGCATGGATCCTACTACGATACACAAACACACGACGCTTCGTATTCAACGCCGAACATTAAACAAGCAGCAATAACAGAATATGCAAAAACAACAACGAAAAGAATTGAAAGCCGAGCTGGATAGAAGCAAAAAAAAAAAAGAAGACAAAAAAGACAAAAAGACAAAAAAGACAAAAAGACAAAAAAGACAAAAAGACAAAAAAGACAAAAAAAGACGTGTCACAGAAGCTGCTTATGTAGTCTACCTGACGTGTACTCCGTAAAAGCCCACAGCTGACATTGGCCTTCGGTGTCTTGCATCAGGGCAACCAGGGTTTCGACGTGAATTCCTCCCCTGTAACTTTAGCGCTGTTAGGGGACCAAGGAAGTGGGAGTGGGTGTGGTTTAGGTTGGTTTAGGTTAAGGGAGGGGGGGGGGGTTGGATTTTCCAGCGCTTGTTTGCTTGTTTGCTTGTTTTAGTTTATGCAAGTCTGGTCCCAGTCCCAGTCCCAGCAGTACGGAAGTACGGAGTACCGTTTTGTTGGATACGGTAGTTCATGTCTTTAATTTCGGAAAGAATAGAGTAAGCGTTTTGTCTCGGTTTTTTTTTTTCTTCTTTTTTCTTTTTCACTTCCTTTGATACGCTTTTGCCTTGTGTATTTTGGAGTTGGAGTTGTGCAAGGGGCACACATTTTTATGAAATCTGGTTTTTTTTTTTTTCATTTTTTTTTTGGGGGGGGGGGGGGGGGGGGCAAAAAATTTAAATTTTTAGATTTTTTATAAAAAAAATATAAAAAATATTAAAAAAAAAAAAAAACCCCACCCAAAAATTTTGA